>OX438773.1:10096358-10665752 GCA_949316455.1 Acleris holmiana | reverse complement strand
GTACCCAGCTTAAATTAATGCAGTTCCAATTGTAGCGACCACTGTGCACGAAAATGAACAATTAAAAATACAATTTAAACACATTAACCTCCCCTGCTGAAGTCGGTAAGAATCTAACTTGCGCTCAGCGGGGTACGCTGTACGCATGGCGAGTTACCGGTTGTACGCGCGGCGGCCTGCGCCCGCGCGGCGCAGCAGCCGCCAGTCCGATCTCCACCGCGACGGCGAATGCATGCCTCTCGAGCTCCTAATATAAAGTACGCAAATAGTTCGCCGATGGTGCTAGACTTGCTTAATTACCTTTCTTCTATCTTTTGACTCTTTCTCTGGTGTTTGTGACTTTCCCTGTGTGCGCGTGTGACTTCTCTATTATCCTCTCTCTACTACATTGGTGACCCACGACAATGGACATTTACGCAACCTGACGACCTTCAAGCACTATGACGCAGTCTCACAGCAAGCCAGACAAACCACACTGTGCACCACTTGCATTCTGATATATCTCCATGCCTGGTGTCTACAGTGTGCACAATACTCTCAATCAGCAACGCGACTCACTGCGTCCTACTACGAGTACTTCACGGAGCAGATACACGACTCACTGTGTACTCTCCACTCCACTCCTCTTCTCCTGCTACGCTCGCCAACGCGGCTCTGAGTTCTACTGGAGACATCTACTACTGGCACTTGCAAGCGGCATTTTCAACGCACAGACTGCACGTCATCCATCACAATCAACCTCCGGTCTCAAAGGGGGGCTGGTGTGGCGACCTAGCGACATCTAGTGACAACTTGTAACAAACAACTCGCCAGCGCCACCAGCGGCAGACAGCGCAACTAAATCTGACTGTGCGCTACATCGCGCTAACGAAGTTTCTTCAGTCGGTTGACTTATATACCACTTCCAACTTCATCCAAACGGACTTCGGTCCCCAGGCATAACACCCGCCTGGAGAGAGATCTCTCTATTGTTCTCTCTAACTACATTGGGCGGCAATTATGTGCCACACGAGCATCCACTGGGTTGAGGTGCTTCCACTAATTCTTCTGGGTATCCGCAGTTCGTGGAAACAGGACATCAAAGCGTCAGCAGCTGAGCTAGTATACGGCGAGCCCTTACGCCTACCTGGTGAGTTCTTTGCCCCATCCAAAAACGACACTCTTGATGTCACGAACTTCGCAGCACGACTACGGCACCACATCGCGAAGCTTACACCTGAACCTGCAAGTTGGCACTCACAAAAGACGTTCTATATGCCCAAGAATCTGATGACGGCCGAATATGTCTTCCTACGCCAAGGGGCTGCCAGAAGATCGCTTGAGCCACCGTACACCGGTCCATACAAAGTCTTGGAGCGTGGAGCAAAAACCATGAAGCTGGACATCCAAGGTAGACACTCCACTGTTTCAGTAGATAGAGTGAAACCAGCTTATATGGCTAAGGAAAATGCAACCGCGATGTCCACGGTACCAGAAAGGAAAACACGCAGTGGCCGACTTGTGCGTTTTCCCGACTACTATCGACCGTAGCGAGCAACGGTCTCAGCGGGGGAGTAGTGTAGCGACCACTGTGCACGAAAATGAACAATTAAAAATACAATTTAAACACATTAACCTCCCCTGCTGAAGTCGGTAAGAATCTAACTTGCGCTCAGCGGGGTACGCTGTACGCATGGCGAGTTACCGGTTGTACGCGCGGCGGCCTGCGCCCGCGCGGCGCAGCAGCCGCCAGTCCGATCTCCACCGCGACGGCGAATGCATGCCTCTCGAGCTCCTAATATAAAGTACGCAAATAGTTCGCCGATGGTGCTAGACTTGCTTAATTACCTGTCTTCTATCTTTTGACTCTTTCTCTGGTGTTTGTGACTTTCCCTGTGTGCGCGTGTGACTTCTCTTGTTGTGCTTTCGCTTTAATCTACTTGTCTATCCTAGCTTACGAAACATTGTGGGACCTTTAATAAAAGCGTGTTTGTTAATCTGGACTACTTCATTTTACTCACGTAAGGGTACCTATACAATAATTACGAAAAAAGAAATTATAAAAATAATAATAACAATAAAAACAAATAAGAAACAAAAGAAACTAGGTAGAAAGATTATCCCAACTCACGGCATAATGCTCTGGCTGCATGGAAAATAATCTTAAAATGCTAAACAAATTCTGACCTAAAAAAACCAGTTAATATATTTTTGCAAGCAGACCGCAAAATCAGCACTTTATTCGTGAGAATCGTGAGTGTACTACTGTATTATAAATTCGAATTATTATATCCAACTATTCTAAATATAATAAAAACGATTATTAAAGTCTTGTTTAATTAAAACAATAAAATTAGTTTCTCCAGAAAATGTTTGTTTTGAAGTTGCGCTTTTAGTCTTGATACGTAAGTATATTTTAAACTAAGCTCAAAATTGTCGATGCAGTATTTCTGAATTATCCTTATGTTCAACATAACTTTATCATTTTACTATATAAAAGTAAACAAAAAAGATTTTACCGCGGCGGGGAGTGTCTGCGCATGGGGGCGTGGCGGGGCGGCGGGGGCCGCGGCGAGGGGCGCCGCGGGCGCGTCGGGATCAGGACCGGTGCCGCTGTTATCTCCTGACCGTCGATCTGCCCTGGATAGTGAACACTATATTAGAGACGAATAACAACTTCAAATCTATAATAAAAGCAGTTTCATGTAAAGGGAATGCACATATATAACATGTGAACATAGTGCCAGATAAACGTGTAGTTTTGCCTGCTGTCAAGACATTATGTATAATAGTTATAATCTATATAGTGTTTTTTTTTTTAATCTAAGGGCCGGTTCAGACAGACAGCATTTGAACTGCAAAATGGCAGTTCAAGAGCAGTTCTGATGCAGTTGACGTAACTTGTAACTTGGTAACGTTACATCAACTGCATCAGAACTGCAGTCAAACTGCCATTTTGCAGTTCAAATGCTGTCCATCTGTACCGGCCCTAAATAAAGGCGGACTGTCGTGGTTCCCGGCTGATGCGACGGTATAACTGCCATGGAAATGTATGAGTCTGGTTCCGTGGTTAGCGGCTGTCGCACGCGGCTTATTCAGTGTGATCGGTCGCTAACCACTGAAGCCTTACTCTATCGCATTGGCATTAGCCGCGACCCACGGAAGTCTACCTTAAAATATTTTACCTCCATCCATGTGCTTCATCGCATTTTCTGCTTCATCTGCATTATTGAACTCCACATAGGCATACCCCCGACCGTTATGTGGGTGCAAGCGCTCCATTGGAAACTCCACAGCTTTGACAGTGCCATATGTTGAGAATATCTCTTGGATGTGGTCCTTGGTGACATTTAGAGTCAACCGCCCAATGTGGATGCGAGTAGGACGCGGGGGCGGAGAACGTTCTCTTTTCTTTCTGGCTGGAGACCTGCGAGAAACAGAACAATGATGCTGTGAGCTTTGCATATAGAGGATGGTTTGTGACAAAATGAAAAAGCAGCTACGAAAGTTTTCTTGCCAAATAAATGGGAAAAGTTATTTGCGAATTCTGACGTTTTAGATACTTCAATCTCGGTTGGTCGCAAAAAACGCGCGTCTGTACTGACAAAAAAATGCAATTTACGGCATTCGATGAATAAAAGATATTTCCTTTTGCAGGGCTCATCTCTACGACCCAAAGGTTGATATAAGAAGGGGAGACATCATAAAAAAGTGGGGGTATTATATAAATTACCCTAACTTTATCTGTATAGCTATAAAGTCATATTTAGTATCGTTTTCGTGAAAAAAAAAACATGCCTAATTAACTTTTACACAAGTTTTAACATTATATTAAAAAGTTATTTCCTTACGTTTTCATTTATAAAAAAATGCTATCACACGCGAGGACAATTCGATGGATGAGGACAGTTCGGTATCAGAGTTTTTTCTCTTAAGGACTAAACAGGGTTAACTCTACATGCTTCTGTCTCAAGTCCTTGTGTTGGTTTTACTAATGTGATGTTTGCTGTGACAAATTACTAATGGACTACAAAAAAAAACATCCAGCCGACATAGGATACAGAAATTATTAAAAGTATCCCTAAAAAGTATTAAAAAAATACTTGTAATTTCGCTGACATGCTGGCAACTCTCTTTCCTCTTGTATTTTTTTTCATATAATGGTAGTACTATATACGCGATGCTGCTATATTAAGAAACGCATTTTCTTTTTTTTTGTATGTACCTGAAATAACAATTACCTGTCATGCTTTTCCTTGCTTTTAGCCTTGTCATTAGAGGAAGGTGCAGATATCTTCTTTTTTTCCCCCAGTGGTGATCTATCTCTAATCTTCTCCCTGTCTGGTTCACGACGATCCTTTAGTGGACTCTTCTGCGGTGATGTCCTATAATATAAATTACTCTTAAGGTGGGTTCGAATTAGAGCAGCCTCGGGTTGAGACACGCACGGCTCAACTATTTTGCTCAAATTCGTGCCGCGGGCAGAACGACAAGGTTATAACTTGTCGGTAGGCGAGGATTTATTCTTTTTTTGTTAATAATTCGGTGAATTATGATAAACGCAGCCGCGGTTGTCATCGTATCAGACGCCATTTTGAAATGTCGGCTCGCGGCCAGCACGCTGCCTCATCCGTGCACGTTTATGCGCAACAATTTGGCTTGCGAGCAGCTCGCCGCGCGGGTGGAGCATGCCTCAGGCTGAGCCGCTCAGATTCGTACTCAGCTTTATTTTATAGTAATATTGCTTAACATTTGCAATTAACTTGATTATTACGACATTATGCATACAATCATAAAAATCCGTAATGGGCCGGCCCATGATTTGTTTATCCATACTAATATTAGAAATGTGAAAGTAACCGCTTGTTACTCTTTCAAGTATAAACTGCTAAACCGATTTAGAGGAAATTTCGTATGGAGATAAGTTTGAATTCTGGGGGGTGGGGGGAAGGACATAAGTTATTTTTTATCCTGAAAGAATGGACAGTTCCTGAGGGAAAAGTGATGAACGAGTTCTACGCAGACAGAGTCGAGGGAAACAGCTAGTTGAATAGGCCTTCATTGTAACTTGTGTATAAATTCATAGTCGCAATAAAATAAAACTAATAAAAAAAAACAGTTATGAAGTACCTTTACTTAAAAATAGGCATCAGCAAGAAGTTACGTTTAAGTTAGTATTTTTTTAAATAAATAAATATACTTGTGATTTAAAAAAAAATAATATAATAATGCATCTGTTGAACTTACTTCTTCTTGGCCCTGGAGCGGTCATTGCTACTGCTGCTTGATGAGCTGGACGAGGATGAAGATCTTGAGGAACTGCCTGAACTGCTGGACGAGGAGCGTGAAGATGAGCGTGAAGAGCTGCTTTCTGAGGAACTACAAAGAGAAACATCTATTAGTGAGAGTTTTGTCTTCCAGTTCTAAGCTATGTTTAAAGTTACAAATCTGTAGCTGAACTTATCACAAAAACGGTATCCCCCTGTTTTACAGAAACCCATTTCATAGAATGTATCACTCTGCAGAATTTTCATTTCATAGAAAGCTAATTTCTGCTGAAACCTTAATGTTTTCAGATTATTTTAAGCATGAGTTACATAGGTTAGGTTAGGCCTGTGTCCACCAAAAAATAAACTGAATACAGGAACAATCTGGTTACAGCAGTTAGCATTATTCATGGAAATATGAAATTAAAATTCTGTGCACTGATACATTCTATGAAATGAGTTTGTGCAAAACAGTGTACAACCCACAAAAACTACAATGTTGCAGTTTAATATTCACCTAACAGTCTGAAAAAATTGCATCTAAAGACACGTATTTAGTGGCCACATAATACTGGTATAATATGGTATAGTGCCGACTTCTTCTATCCCTATTGAAATCAACTTTTATAGAAAGTCTTTGTTGACTATGTCACGTTTTTTACCTGATCAACCCGGAAGGAAGGTATTATTTTTTGTGCAAGTGTTTTGATAATTCCATTTTTAGGGAGGGTTACATACCTCAAAAGGAAAAATATGGAACTCTTATAGGATGTTTGTCTGTCTGTCAAGACCCTTTATCTCGGGAACGCGTGGAGGTATCGAGTTGAAATTCAAACCATATACTCAGGTCTACAGTCCCTTGAAGAGGTGAAAAAATCAAACTAACAACAAATGGTAAAGAAAGATGTTATGCCGCAAAAAATATTTATGTCATCACTCAAGGGAATCAAAATTTATAGCCCCCAAAGACCTATAATCCTGAAATTTGACAAAAAAGAAGGTCTTACAGTACAAGTACAGGAAAAAATCCGAAACTCGTTAATTGGTTGCTACAACACAAAAAGAATTTATTAGTGATCGGTCACTACTTGCAGTTGGTAAACTAATCGCGAGCTATAATGATGTATGGAGACAACAGTTTTTTAATGGCAAAGTCTAGTTTGTTCCTCAATACAATTTTACATTCTTATAAGTTTGTACAGAAACCTTAACCTTATAGACCTTTGGAAGCTCTGCATGGATATATAATATATTTGGTCATATTGTAAGTTTCAGGGTAATTGGGACTTGCCAAGGCCATTGACAGCAGTCAACATACCAGTTTACACTTTTACAATAAATAGCTGTTTAAGATAAAAATAATAATACTGTGTACCAAAAATTAACCAGGACCTTAGGTTAGGTTAGATCGGTTACACTTTGGTACACCCGGACCCAGCGTAATGTCAATTAAATAGCAATTCCGCAAATGTATCACTAGGCCATCATAACCTAAAAGTAGCCTTTTAAATTTTGGTAAGAAATGGATATCATTAATCAAAAACCTCAATTAGTAATTTTAACAACACTAACCTGCCGCTACTGTCACTACTACTAGATCCAGAATCGTCTTTCTTCTTTTTATCCTTTGGTTTCTTCTTATCTTTATCGGACACGGCTGATGGAGATTTGTTACGTGCCCTAAAAACATAACACGAATTAAATCGTTATTTCACAAAACCCAAATATTTCTGGTTAATCACCTCAAATACTTACATTATGCTGCAAAATCGTACAATTTATCACGGAAATAGTAATCGCGTCCTAGAATCTACTCAAATCTAGCATTTGTCCGCCATCTTTCTTTATGCCAGTGGCGGGTGGCGGGCAGACATATTATTGGTCAACATTTTGTTTTTAAATGTGCTGGATTCTAGGGAATGTATCTAACAGTCATAAAGGTAGATCCATAATGTTAAATACTGATGTTTGAAATTACAAAATACGGCTGTCACAGGGAATTGATCTGACTCATACTTGACCAAACTTGTAAAACATATGATGGTTTTAGCAATATCTTTCTTATCTACCGGAATCTCATGACAAATTTAAAAGTAAACTATTTTTATATGGCAATGTTGCCTTACGCCTGTTAATTCAAATTTCACAGTTTGACAGGGGTTGTTCTTCTTCTTTTATATTAATGGCGGTCCACGACGATTATTCCGCAGTGATTTCGCCAATGTCCAGTGAATAGAGTAAATCAGTAAAGAGAATAAATCAAAAATAAAAGCCGGACATCTTTCAATCGGCCATCTTCCCTCCCCGAAGGTTACCGGAAAAAACGTCAGGTTTTATAGTTATAGACTATAGTTGTTATTGTTTAGAGTTAATTTAAATTATACAGATGTAGTAAAAAAAATACAGATACAGTATACAGCCAATTTGACTTGTGTGGTGTTAGCTAAGCGACGGTCCTTCATAGAGTTTTTAAAATCGTTTATCTACATCCATATCATAACTTCCCTACAATATGTTCAGAAACGATAAGCAAATGGCCTATATTAAGAAACCAGTATCTGTGGTTGCATCTTAATGTTCACTTTAAAGTGCCGGTAACCCACACTATAATTACATTCAAATTTCGAACATCTTCTTAAAACGAATAAATCCTATTTGGTTGTGTTTATCGAGTTAATCGATGTGTAAACGATAATTCGATTGAAACATTCTTGTTCTATACATTTTTTTTATTTCGAATATGACAATCGATTTGGGAATCGAAATCGACTCAAGTCTAGATTGTCTATGAATTTAAAAAAGTCAACTATTCGAACTGTTTTTTCTTAGAACGTGAAATAACAAGAAAACAACGCTTAACAAATTTGCTAAAGCATTTTGCTATCTAATATTTGGTGAAAATGAGTAATGACGACAGTGATACGAGTGTGGAAATGTGTGAGACACCGCCTACTGACATGAGATGCCGCAACGACTGTTTACTATAGCGGTTCTGCAAATTTAAATGAAAGCTCTGCTACTGTATCTGCGGAGAAAGTGCATTTGTCTCATTGCACCATACAAAGTGGAGTAAATAATAATTATTATAAATAAAGTTTGATTTTTATTACTTAATAAAAATACAGGCCATATTTGAACATAATTATAGAAAACTTATGATATGCATGTAGATAAAGTTATGTATGTGGCTATACATAATTAGGCATTAAAACACTCGTGTGATCTTATTATGAAACTCGCCTTCGGCTCGTTTCATAAAACCACACTCGTGCTTTAATGCCTCTTATTATGCACCAGCCACATAAACTACTATTACTTATAGCACACGATTGTTTTAATTTGACTTAAATACTTATACTTTGATTTATAAATACCTTTGCCCTAATGCCGTAGTCTGTGGCTATACCTGGGCGTTTTCCAAAAAAACGGTACATCGTTAAAGACAAAATTAAGAAAATTCAACTTTTTCCATTTCGTTACGAAAATTAACGTATCCAAATGTATGGCTAATTTTCGTGACGAAATGGAATTTTCTTAACTTTGTCCTTAACGATGTACACTTTTTTGGAAAACGCCCACCTACCATATTAAATAACGTATACCTACTGAATAGTTAATTGATATTAAACCGAATATGAAAATAATGATCTAGTGTATAAATCATTGCAAAGACCTCACTTGATCTTTAAAAAGTACCTACGTGATTATCGAGTAATCATGGTGAATTGGTTCGTTTGGTTTTGTTTAGTATATCTTGTGCAAGTTCTATTGACGGCGACTTTGTGTTATTAAATTTTACCTTTGATAGAATACAAAAAATAATAAAATAATATATAAATTTTAATTTAATACACTGGTAAACATCTTAGCCTGGTTGTGCAAAATCTGGTTACAGAATTATCAAGAAGTCTTTTTTTACTTGATGGTATTTCTGTAGCTCTGCCTACCCCATTCTGGGAATGAGGGCGTGATGTTGTGTATGTACGAGTAAGTATGTATGTCGAATATAAAAAGTCGCAGAAACTTTTACATTAGCCCATTTTGAACAAATAAACACGCTAAATAATTACAGTAGGTACAGTACACATGGTATTTTATCCATTTTTAATTACAGTAGATTTAAAAAAAAGTGACCCAATAATCGCATGTTCCTAAGTACTGAACAACTGGAGCAAATGCAATAAATGGGTGTCATATAATTTGTCAAGAGGCGTTCCAAACGGCAGTAGAAGAGGTGCCTAAAGAAGGATGGGCTGAATGCTTTACTCAATGGTTTTATCGAATGAACAAGTGTATCGATTGTTGTGGAGAATACTTTGAAAAGCAATAAAATTGTTTACATCTTTATATCATGTTTAATTTTTGAGATTCTAAAAACTTTCAGTGTCACCCACGTATGTATTTTCCCGGGACTCAAACCATCTCCATACCAAATTTCAATTAAAACGGTTCGGCAGTTTATCCGTGAAAGCGTAACAGAAAGACAGACAGACAGAATTACTGTCACATTAATATTAAGTTTATAAGGGAGCGTGTAGTGCGACTCAGACGCGCGCTGAGAGTTTCGTACCTACTCACGCAGTTGAATAAATCTACACAATAAAAACAAGATCCCAGCTTACCACGACAAGATTGGGTCTACTTTCTACACTGAGTTTTGCAACCACACCGTTAAGTTCAAACCCTTTTATCGATTTGACAAGCAATCAATATAGCAAGCTTCCAGACTCTCCAATAGACCTACCGGTTTTTATCCAGCAAGTTAAAGATATGCCAGCACACCCATTAATCACTCGTTTATACCAGCGCCAGTTGAGTGGCCGAAATGATTAGCTATAGGCCCCACGCCGCGCTACATGGCCTACACATTAACCCTACTGGGCAACCCTTGTTGCATTACGCCCCGCGGCCCACTCCTACTTTTAACCTTTCATCCCTTCCTGACTATTAAGAGGATTTAATACTAAATAAAGTTTCCTATGCATTTACCTAAGTATGTATTTCTCAATATCTTTGATGTCTTCTGTTAGGAATGTAACTAAATAAAATAGCAACTAACTTTAAAATATAGTTTGTTATGTCACTACCACAATCAAGACGAATCTAACGATACCTCATTATAATTTCGAATCCATCAAGCCGTTTAGGCTGCAGAGTGAGCTAAAGAAATATACATAGGTACAGTCACCAGCAAAAATCAAATGATCATTTTATTACCTTGTCACTTTCACTACTTTGCCACATCCCAACTGTCGAAGTATTGTTACGTTAGTGGGGTAAACTACTAAAAGGATCATCTAATTTTGCTGTTGACTGTACACTCGAAAAATTACCCTTCTGACATAGTCTGTGATAAATCGATTTAAAAACTTTTACTCTTCGTACTGAAAAATGAATTGTTTTAGATCAAGGTGGCCTCATGTCCCAAAAGTTGGAGAAGTTAATCAAGATTTCGAAATCTTGCACCAAGTAAGTACTACTTTTCTTCCTAACCTAACTTCAGTTAAATTTCGCACCCATCCTTCCCAAAATGCTCAGAGATTGAATTAGACAGTTCCGATCAATGGAAAGAGACGTCATTTGATGTGAAGCAATTTGACCAACACAGGTGAATCATTACAATAAACAGTCTAAACTAGAAGTTTTGCGTATTCACTTTCAGTATTTTGGTGTGGGTGCGAAATTGAACCGAATTTAGGTCACTTTGGAAACACATTTTTTTCAAGCTTTATGTGTTACTAATGCTACATAACAGTATTATAATATCAAGCGTCCCTGAGTTATGCCGCAGACGTACGGACAGACAGACATTATGAAACTTGTTCCCTGTTGACTACGGAATCCTCTACATCATTTGGAAAGGATAAATTCACACGTTTAAGGTGTATTTATTTTTCTCCAATATAACCAGACACGTCATTTAAAATTGGGTCCGCATCCCAGCGCAGAGACTCTTAGAACTAGAAAGCTCAAATTTGGCATGAATATGCATATATAAGTCACGCCAACAAAGTGGTACTATAAAATGAAAAAAAAAATGTTTTTAGGTTACCTCCCCTACACGATGATTTTTTTTCTCTTTTTCCCTATAGTGTGGGGTAGTTGGATATTTTTTTCAAAATATTACGGGTTTGTGAAAACAGTCTTTTGATTAAGTAATCCGTTTATGAAATATTAAGCATTAAAGCGCTTTGTAGTTTTGGCCCCTACAAAACTATCACGACCAAGTAGACATCATTGGTTCTTGAGATACAGGCGATTAAAGTGTTTAAGTATACGTACTTAAATCATCTAAGACGGCACCAAATTGACTTTAAATAGAAAATTAGTTATTAGGTACTTGTTGATTTTTATGTTTGTAGTACTTAAAGGCTTCGGAACCCTACACTGAGCATGGTCCGACATGCTCTTGCCTGGTTTTTACCCTTTGGATACAAAACCCTAAAAACACCTCAGCACCTCAAAAAGGCTAGCTTTGCTTTATAAAGTAAGTTTTTTTTAACCGACTTCAAAAATAGGAGGATATACGGAACGTACAATTATCCTCCTATTGTATGTTTTTTTTAATGTATTTTCACCGATTACTCCGTCAATTGTTTTGATTTTTATTTGGTTTGATAGAGTATAATTTCGAGGTGGTGGTTCCATTGTCAGTAAATCTGAATCTTATGAGGAGATCAGTGAGGAAATGAGGGAACTCCTCAAATATTATAGGCAAACATTTAGCGATTTTAGTATTTTTAGTAAAAAGTCTAGCATTTGCATTCAGAAAGTATCATTTGGAAAGAAGGAACAGATGATGAAGACCACAGATGGCCATCGGAACTCCTCAACGGTACCTATTTCAAGGGTGGCGTTGACATATCTCGATTAAGATAGTTGAGCGACTACAACGAAGAATATTTACTTGTTACCGGCGTTGCTTGCGGCGCGCTTGAAACTTAAAGTGTCATATCAACTAACAAGTGGGAGCACGGAACAGCTTTTTTAATATCACCAAAAAGTTTAAAATAAAATAAATGTTAAAAAAAAATCCAAAAAAATTTCAAAACGCAAGAAATAACTTCTTTTAAAATTGTAGGCACCTACCTAATAGGCCAGTCGAACTGAAGTCGAAGACCACAATATTTCCACCAAAAAAGCCGATTGACGACACGTTGGCCTAGTTGGGAGTGACCCTGCCTCCGAAGCCAGCGGCCCTGGGTTCAAATCCCGGTAAGGGCAGATATTTGTGTGATGAGCGCGAATATTTGTTCCTGAGTCTTGGATGTTTTCTATATATTTAAGTATGTATTTCTCTATTTAAGTATGTTTATCGTTGTCTAGTACGCATAGTACAAGCCTAGAGCTTAGTTTGGGACTAGGTCAATTTGTGTGAGATTGTCCCCTGATATACTATTATATATTATTATTATTATTATTATTATAACAATATATAAAGGGGGTCGTGGTGCGGCACCACGCGGAGCAGTTGGGGGACCAATTTTTCTACATATCGTTAATTGTTTTACCATGCCGTCTTTTTTACCTTAAATTTATATATTCTCGCTGCTGAGGTGAAAATTTGTACTCGTATGTGTAACACGAGTCCGAAGTTATTTGTATCTTGTGTCTTTGAATCCCTCCCTGCACTCATGATTCTATCCTAGAATCACTCTCTACGCTCATGATTCTATTTTAGAATACTTCGCTTGCTCGGGATTCAACATCACCATTCGCAGCAAAAACCAACTTTGCTCTCTTGTTGCTCAAATAATTGTTTGGTGAACAGGTGCCTTATTTTATTTTCCATAGCCTGTTTTACGTAAAACAATCTATCTCGATAAGGAAACTAAAAAACATGTCAGTTCACACGGGTAGTATTACTTCCAGCGTAGTTTTCCGATAGCGAGCGTTTATGGATTTAGGGGCTTAGAGCATCCGGGGGCAATATTCCATTCAATTTATCTGCGTCATATAAATAATACACTGCCATAAATATACTCTATCAGGAACTAAATAATATTTTAATACATGCCCGAGCGTCAGTGGCGGGATTCTTTATTTAAGGTGACAGGTAGGGTAATCGTCTTTACTTCCATACTAACTTTGTGCATGTTTTTATTTTTTTGTATCGGTTCTAAATCGATATTACCATCAAGGATATATTTAATATCTTTATAACAAGTGCTTCTACCTGAATTTAAAATTTTGATATGTTATTTTGATTTGCATTAATTATTTTTTATGAAAAATACCATATAATTACGTTGACGCACTACTTTAATAAAGACATCTGTGAAAAAAACGTGCACAAAGTTAGTATGGAAAAACGTTGCCCTACCCGTCGCCTTAAGACTACCTAACGCTTTCATTTAAGATGTTTCAATAAGATGATGTTGTTAACATATTTTGCTATTACTATGTATCTTTTAGAGATATGTGGGTATCTGTTATGATACTTTTGCTAGGGTTCTGACTTCTGTTGTAAATCTAGGACCCCTCATAAATTCTGTCCGTTTGTCAGTCTGTGTGACACAGTCACTTTTTTAAAGAAACTATCAGTCATTTATGTTTAGTTATACTGGAGTACAAACCCCAATAAAAAACCGGTTTTATACATTACCCGTATTTACATTGTTAAATTATTACCGCTAAGAATATTGTTGGTACCTATTGCTGTCATTCCGCTTTTGTTTTTATCTTATATGTATACACTATTTACAGTATTAAATACCTTTATTCAAAACCACTATTAAATGAACCGGATAAGTAAGATGTCAATTAGACTATAATTACCTATCTGTAATTAGAGACTTATTTATTTATTCATTTATTACATTTGTAACTTACAGTTAAAAACCATTGTATTACAAACTTAATTTTATGGCATTCATTCTCTCTCGATCATTCTCTTACATTCATTCATCAATCTTGCCATTCCTGAGGCGAACACATCGCAGTGTGGCGCCTCACTGAGCATGGAGTTGAGGATGAGCAGTGCGCGGCGCAGTGGCGAATGCTTGTGCAGGGCGGTGCGCGCGCGCGGCGGCACGAGTAGCCGCGGCCCGCGGAGGCGGCTCCGCGCGTCTGGCACGAACAGTCTCACCACCTCACCGACCAAATGGACACAGTCTGTTGTGTTATGGATTAAACCTAACGCAAATTTAACGACCGCCAGGGATCGTCTCACCTCGAGGGACTCGTACCCCAGCCTGCTCTGTAGGAAACGTGTCGGGTATAAGTACGGATAGTACGTGTACTGCTTCTTGTATAGACTTCTCAGGAACTTCTTCTGCACTTTCTCTAACATTAGAATATACTTCTTTTCGTGGGGACTCCATACAACCGCGCTTGTCTCTAGTATACTCCGAACGAGGGCCATATAAAGTGTACGAACTGCTGCAGGAGTCAAACATTTGGAATTGCGCAGAACGAAACCCAGCTTATGAGCAGCATTTTTCGCTACTCGCGTACAGTGATCACGGAATGTTAAGTGGGGATCGAATAGAACCCCGAGGTCGCGCACCAGGGACACTCGCAGCACTTGTCTAAGGCGTAGTCTATTTTATTTACGAGTATATTAACTGGTAATGGTTTTTAGGGGAAAAGTATTAGAAGGAGGTATTTTTGTCAATTCGCTAAACCGATATGTACCTGAATACCGCAGTATTATTTATACCGCTACTCAGAGCTTTAGCGATATAAATAACGAAATGCAATTATAACCGGTTATACCTCATTTAAATCCGGTAGTCAGAATACTGGTAACGATCCCTGGTGATAAGTGCTAAGTGCTAAACTAAACCACTTTATGTAGAGGTTGAGAAGGGAGCTCAGTTAAGTCAAAAGTCTTGTTTGGGATAGTTAAAGAAAGCTCTACAGATGCTGATATAATTTTCGCACCTCCAAAAAATGTTATAACATTGTTAAGTGTTACATAGTGAACATGAAAAGTTTTTTTGTAATACAGAGTATTTTAATAGGTGCAGAAATTTTACTTCGCTATTGTTAATCAATAACACATGTTGTGTTATTTTTACTCTAGCCTAAAAAATATTTGATATATTGCCGATTCAATGATTCCACTAACTTAACGATATTCATGGACCCTCTAATGCAGGGGTGCGAGGAGAGGGGAGTGTTGTTAAGTAAGTTGATAAAGGAAATTTCAAATTTCGAATATCAATACAGTGTATCGCATACCTACAGCTTGACAACCCATGTCATCATTTCTAGTGTGACTTTGTGTCCACACGAGAAGGTAAAAGAGAGACAATTTGCAACAAAAAACAATTTTTTTTGGACTTGTTTTATTTTCGTAATATATTATATTAACGATACAAAATCATATGTTAAAATTTGTGCACTGATAAAATAATTACCCTGTATATATCATATTAAAAAAATATTTATCTTTCAATAGCGCCACTCCATGTCTTCTCGTGGAAGTCGTAAGAGGCGACTAAGAGAATATAGGCTTGTAGTACTGCCAGGCGGTCGGCTTGCAACCTGTCAACACACACACACACTGTCATGAATACACTAATAAACTTCGTGGCATAATTGTGCAAAATTTGGTTACAGAATTATAAACAAGTCTTTTTAAAGTTGTTACTATTTCTGTAGCTCTGCCTACCTCACTCTGGGAATGAAAGCGTGATGTAATGTATGTATTTATCTTTCATAGGTACTGCAGCATTACCGCTGCAAAGTTAAACCTTTTTTGCACCGTCGTATAGTTACCTCCTTGTTCCGGTACGTGATGTTATTCTTTGGTCGCTTGTCATATATGTTTTTAAATTTTTAAGTTCAAAAACTTTCGAATTTTTCCTGACGTTCTCCGCTCGCTTGTTCTCGGTCATTATGAATTCGGAGCTGACATGTTGATAGTCACATAAAGATTATTTTTTTTTTTTTTGAAGAAAAGTCATGTTTTGATCAGTGAAGGCTCTCTAGTGTATCGCCCGCAAGATTCTTCAGTCTTCAACCTTTTTTGGCCACTTTTGAGTCTTGTACTGCCTCACAAAGGCACCGCAGTACCGGTTTATTCCCCGGTTCCTACCGCCTACCCCATTTGGCACCAGTGCTATTACGCACCAACCAGACTCCAGTCCTTCCACCTACCCTAACCGGCACCACGGCGTGGAGAGGTTGACTCCGCACCACCACCGCTCAGCCCGCACCAGACTACACCCGGCGCGCGTGAATTTTTCCTTTTTAATTTTTATTATCTGTATAAGTTGTTTTAACCGGTAGTCTCTGTACACAAACGTCACCCCAGAAACCGTGAGTATACCATTGTCACATTTCGTAGTGTTGCTTTAGCGACGTCTCTAGAGTAGCATTCCAGTATTTGTTGACTGGTATTTTAGTCACCATCTCACACCCTTCATTCAACCCAGTAACCCCCTAAATTCAAAAAAAGGCCCGCGCGCCTGATCGAACAGCATTTTTAATGTTCTTTTTCGGTTCTTAATTTGGTCATCGATAGTTGTATTTGTGAACACATAACCGGCTCGCTTTCCTCTTTTACGGTGTGTGTATTTCTCATTTGTGTATTTCGACTTAGGATTTAATTAAAATAAATCTTTGTCTTTAAAACGTTGTTCGGCATTTTTAATTCCACAAATTCTACGTATTGAGCACCGGTATACTCCGTGTGTTCGGTAGTTCGATTTTTTAAAAGCTTTTTTTAAATAGTCGTGCTACAAATGGCGCCCGAAGTATGTGTAGTTCATTTATTTTGTAATTTAATTGTATTTTTTTTTCATCATCTTAACTATACCTTTTTTTTCTTTCCCACCAAAAAAGAGGACCCCGTGTTTTATTCACCTGTGTTTAGTAGTTAGAACTGTACAAGGTGAGTGTTTTTTTTTTTTTTTTCTTTCCCTGTGTGTATATTTCTGTGTTTGTTTTCTGTGTTTGTCCCTAGACAGGTTTCTAGGTTCCGTCTGTCTTCGTTCGTTATTTTTTTCCTGTTAGCGATGGAGCGCGGCGACGAACCCTATACGGACATGGAGACTCCACAGCGGAATACACCACCTAGTCCACCCGTCAGGCTTCCGGAACTGTTAGCGTCGTATCTCCTCAAGTGTTAGAGTTGGCCGACGTTGATTCTCGGCATGTCGGTGTATACCATGTCAAGGACGTGTTAAAGTAGGAAGTAGTTAAAAAGTTTTTTAATAGGTCGTGGATGGTTCCATGCTCTGCATGTTCATATCCATTTCGTTTTTATGTTCCCTTATATTTTTTATTTTTTCATTAATTTCTAAATTTTAAAAGGTCTTCTCTCTAAATTTTAAAAGGTCTTTGTCACCACGATGCACCTAACTTTGGTCATTTCTTTTGGTCTTCTTGTTTCAGTCACCTTTTTTAATGTTGCCTTATTTTTTCATTTTTCTAAATTTTAAAAGGTCTTTGTCACCACGATGAACTTTAGTCATTTTTGGTCATTTCTTTTGGTCATTATCGTTTTGGTCTTTTCCAGAAATATTAATGTACTCGTTTTTTCTTTGAGTGTACTAATTTTTTTGGTCTGATCCACGATGCATCTAACATTGGTCATTTTTGGTCATTTATTTTGGTCTTTTTGTTTTGGTCACCTTTTTTTTGGTTCTCTCTAAATTTTAAAAGGTCTTTGTCACCACGATGCACCTAACTTTGGTCATTTCTTTTGGTCTTCTTGTTTCAGTCACCTTTTTTAATGTTGCCTTGTTTTTTCATTTTTCTAAATTTTAAAAGGTCTTTGTCACCACGATGAACTTTGGTCATTTTTGGTCATTTCTTTTGGTCATTATTGTTTTGGTCTTTTCCAGAAATATTAATGTACTCGTTTTTTCTTTGAGTGTACTATTTTTTTGGTCTGATCCAAAATATGTTTGGTCACCCTTTTTTTTGGTCTGGTCCAAAATATTGGCGTACTCGTTTTTCCTTGGATGAATGTACCTAGTTTTTCCAGTACGAGTGTAAGTACCTCATTTTTTCCCAGTACGGAGTAACTTCCGTACTATGTTCGCGGCGTTTTGCGTTCCAATTTTCAATTTGGTCGGCCGTTTGTGCTTCATTTGTTTGTTTTGCATACTACGCATTTCGCGCGGTTTTGCTTGCGGAATTATTTATCGTCGTTTCGACTTATATTGGTCTTATCTGACGGTTCGATTCGGTTTTTAACCGGAACCTTGTTCCTTGGGGTTCCGTACTTTCACGGTATGTTCGAGGTTTGTGGTTTGTCGTCGTTTTTTTTGTCGATGGTGAGCTGCTTCCTCTCACTCTGTTCTCCGAACACCTTTTTTTGCGAGCTAGCGAAATCATTGTTTTCTTGGTAGTGGTGCCGTTGTCGCCTTCTGCTAGCTCATTAGGCGATTTACGCTTGCGGACTAGTTTCGTTGGCTGTGTAGTGTGTAGCATTTTGCGTATTTTTTTTATTTAAAATCTGTATATAGAGGTTTATGTTAATTATCTGCGCTTTATGTTACGGTTTAGTTACGTTGGTGGTCTTGAGTCCTGTTGTCCGTACGTTTCCTCCCTGTTCGGACAATTTTGGTGATCCCTCGGCCGTTCCTGTTGGGTTGTGGTCTTGGCACCAATTGGCACTTCGCCTTTTTCTGCGTTCGCCTGTACGTTTTGGTTTAATCCCGCGTTTTTTTTGGTATTTTTACGTTGTAGTCACGGTGTTCGAGGTCATTGACCTTGAATGTTTGATAACGTTTACCGCTATCTTGGTTCCCGGATTTGTTTTTTTGTCAGATTGACAAAAACTGTAGTTTAAGGTACAGGTGTACCTTTCGGTGACTGACTCCTTTTTACTTCCTACCTTGTTAGGGTTGTCACTTCTTAGATTGTGTAGGGTTATCACTTCTTAGATTGTTTAGGGTTGTCACTTCTTAGATTGTGTAGGGTTATCACTTCTTAGATCATTTAGGGTTGTCACTTCTTAGATTGCTAGGGTTGTCGCACACCATTTAATTTACTGTATGGTTGTAATTTTTATTTATTTTTTCTTCTCCTTTGTCTAGAAGGGGGATGATTGCAGCATTACCGCTGCAAAGTTAAACCTTTTTTGCACCGTCGTATAGTTACCTCCTTGTTCCGGTACGTGATGTTATTCTTTGGTCGCTTGTCATATATGTTTTTAAATTTTTAAGTTCAAAAACTTTCGAATTTTTCCTGACGTTCTCCGCTCGCTTGTTCTCGGTCATTATGAATTCGGAGCTGACATGTTGATAGTCACATAAAGATTATTTTTTTTTTTTTTGAAGAAAAGTCATGTTTTGATCAGTGAAGGCTCTCTAGTGTATCGCCCGCAAGATTCTTCAGTCTTCAACCTTTTTTGGCCACTTTTGAGTCTTGTACTGCCTCACAAAGGCACCGCAGTACCGGTTTATTCCCCGGTTCCTACCGCCTACCCCATTTGGCACCAGTGCTATTACGCACCAACCAGACTCCAGTCCTTCCACCTACCCTAACCGGCACCACGGCGTGGAGAGGTTGACTCCGCACCACCACCGCTCAGCCCGCACCAGACTACACCCGGCGCGCGTGAATTTTTCCTTTTTAATTTTTATTATCTGTATAAGTTGTTTTAACCGGTAGTCTCTGTACACAAACGTCACCCCAGAAACCGTGAGTATACCATTGTCACATTTCGTAGTGTTGCTTTAGCGACGTCTCTAGAGTAGCATTCCAGTATTTGTTGACTGGTATTTTAGTCACCATCTCACACCCTTCATTCAACCCAGTAACCCCCTAAATTCAAAAAAAGGCCCGCGCGCCTGATCGAACAGCATTTTTAATGTTCTTTTTCGGTTCTTAATTTGGTCATCGATAGTTGTATTTGTGAACACATAACCGGCTCGCTTTCCTCTTTTACGGTGTGTGTATTTCTCATTTGTGTATTTCGACTTAGGATTTAATTAAAATAAATCTTTGTCTTTAAAACGTTGTTCGGCATTTTTAATTCCACAAATTCTACGTATTGAGCACCGGTATACTCCGTGTGTTCGGTAGTTCGATTTTTTAAAAGCTTTTTTTAAATAGTCGTGCTACAGTACCTACTATGTATTAGTACCACTGATTTGGTTGAATGTTTACAGAAGTTTCTAAGTTTTCGAAATTCTTAAACATGCGCCATAATTGAAAATCTTGCCATGTTTGTATGTTCTGTAACTCATCTTACAAAATATAGTTAGTAACTTGCAAAATAAGTATGTTACTAGTAGGTCTGTACTTAATCTGACATAACATCTATACTTACGGTGAATTTCACCGTCATACTTTTACGACTCTTTGCAAGAAATCTCATCAATTTTCATACTTCCCACTATCTTCTCAAGCTTTACCTGCTTACAGATGAAGGACAAGTAACGTAAAAGATCATCTACCTTATAGTTAAGCTAGAAAAGTTAAAAATAAGTAACCAAGAGAGAGTATTTAGTCGCATTTATAATAATTTAAATAACTCAGTGAGCGAATATGTACGAATACAATGATAGAAATCATCTCAACAAGAAAAACAGAACGAGATTACGAGTACATACATGTACGATTTTTTTGTGGTGATTCACTTTAGTGATGTGTGAAATGTGAATTAATGTCCTGTTATTTTAGATGTATCTGCAATTTTACAATAACTATAACGCGGATCCATCAATTAATTTGATATGACTTTGCATAGTATACCTAGTAATAAATACATATGATGAAAAAGCTGATATAATACTTATAAAAAGTTTTTTTTTCAAAGACTCCTATGAAGTTATCTCGTAATATTTCAAGAAATTGTACATTTCGGCTCGTAACCGTAACTCATCCCTGCTCCCACGTGCTTTAGCAGGCGACAAGTACCTACGGTTATTAAAATCTCATCTGTTATCCAACAATAAAGGAATAGCGATAATAAAACCATATAGAGGAGAAGCATTTTGGAGTTTTAACGATATTTTTGGCAGCACTAGTAGTTGTGTATAATAGCGCGAATATCTATGCAAATAATAAAACTCTGTACGATCCGCAATCTCCTGAATACTTAAAATCTCTTTTTAAATTTCTGGGTTCTACCCACATCCGTCAGCTACGATCCACTGAAAACCTCACACTTTCCATCCCTCCTCACCGCACAGGTTTCATGTCCAACTCCTTCGCCCTTCAGGCAGCACGACTTTGGAACGACCTTCCCCTTAAAATGAAGAAAGCTCCGAACAAGTTTGCCTTTAAAAAGAAAGTTCGCGAACTTCTTTGCAGGTAGAATTGACATCATCTTGGTTTTCTGATTGCTTTATCTGTTTTGTTTTTTGCTTATATGTATATACATTTTATGCATGTATTTATTTATTAGTGTATTTCATGTATTTATATTTATGTAGCATATTGATATTATGTAAGTGTATATGTTTATGTAAGTATATAGTATATAGTTAAGTCAGAATCTATGTTGCACCGCCACTACAATCTCTGCTTTGCCTAAAGGTTAACTGGTAGAGAATGCCTTACGGCATTAAGTTCGCCTTTTGCATATTAAGTGTATTCTTTTTTGTGCAATAAAGATTAAATAAATAATAAATAAATAAAATGCCGTCCTGTTATAACCTCTTCAGGCCCACCATATTACAGTCAGGGTGATTTTTGTAAGTGGGAATTTGAATCTACCAGCAAGGCAATAAAGTTCAGTTATCTTTGCTCTTAAATGCCATTTTCAAATTTGAAACAAACAAATAGAATCTTATGGTAGTTAAGATATAGTTTATACTAAATTGCCTTGATAATGTAACTTCTATGGCACACCGGGTCTCACATGGATAAACATAAGCAGTCAGAATATTGAGATATATTTTATTGATGAATGAATAGGTAATAATTCTAATTTCTTAATTCAGCAAAGAATTACAATAAAAGCTATGCTTTTATTATTTTCAAATAGTACTCTTTTATACATCTATATAAATGTACATACTTACAACATTGCATTTTTTTTTAAAACTTATTGATCCTTGCGGATACAACTCGACCCTATGGGATCTTTAGTGTAGGTAAAAATATCTGGACCTCGAGCATGAACATTTCAAATTTCAATAATGCGTGTACAAACCGTGCGTGCGTGTGTACCGTAGCACAAACTCCAGAAAAACAGGCTCACATTTTCATAAACTTTTTTACGTATACTTCACCTTTAGTTCTCGATGATGACACAGAAGTCATCACGAGGCGCTTCGCCATACACATCTTCTCATGATACGTTAACGTTACTTACGGAGGTTAAGTTCGTATTCGGGGACTAACACGCTCTTAGTTTATGCCTCTAGAAAATGACGTTTCAAATATGTTTAAGCCCAACGTAAAATAAATTATTATTGGGGGTGACTGTACCTAATGATCGCGTAAATCTGCAGGAGGATAGGAAGGAGTTTTAGAGAGCCGTAGGGGCTGCTAAAACCTTTAATTATAAAACAATAAGCAAGTAATTATTTTCGGATCAGGATTAATAATCAGCATCACCACCGATCAACCGCCGTTGTAAACTTTTAATTAACTTATTTTGGATGTCACAATCAAGTTAACAGACGGAAATAAAATAAAATAAATAAATAAATAATAAATATCAGAGGACAATCTCGCACAAATTGACCTAGTCCCAAACTAAATAAGCTCTAGGCTTGTACTATGGGAACTAGACAACGATAAACATACTTATATAGAGAAATAAATACTTAAAAAAATAGAAAACATCCAAGACTTAGGAACAAATATTCGCGCTCATCACACAAATATTTGCCCTTACCGGGATTTGAACCCAGGACCGCTGGCTTCAGAGGCAGGGTCACTCCCAACTAGGCCAACGTGTCGTCAAAATTGAAGTTGTTAGTGAAATTCAACATAAATATTTAATTTGTAACGTCATTATTATATTTATTTTTACGATTGAACCTTGTCGAAAATGCAACCAGCCGGAAAACGTTTTAAGGTACCGTACATTTTACAAATAGTTAGAGGGTGCAATTAATATTTTTACACGAGTTAAATATAGTAGCGGTAAGAAAAGCTTCGTCACTTTTGGACCTTAGCGGCATTGAAATACCGTTGAAAAGTGACGAAACCTTAGGCCCTAGCCAAGATGCGTATTCTAACTAGCGTTCCGATTCGTTTTTTTTTAAACCAATATACGTTGAATGTTTAAAATAAGTCTAAAAACCGGGCAAGAGTTTGTCAGACCATGCTCAGTGTAGGGTTCCGAAGCCGTTAAGTAAGTAGGTAACATAAAAATCAACAAGTAATAACTAATTTTCTATTTAAAGTCAATTGGTGTGTCTTTTAAAGTCAATTTTATTTCTTGTGGTCATCTGTTATTGGCTTACTCAAATGTATCCATTTCTTAAGTATATATTTCACTGTATCGCTGTTGATGTCCCAAATAAACTAAATAAATAAATAAATAAATAAACACTTTAATCGCTTGTATCTCAAGAACCAATGATGTCTACTTAGTCGTGATAGTTTTCCAAAAATTCGTTATATGCGCTTTCATTTAAGATATTTTTTCAGATTTTTAGTATATGTAGTTTCGGCTGTAGGGGGAAGGGCTTTAAAGCTTAATATTTCATAAATAGATTACTTAATCGAAAATCTGTTTTACAAAAATATTTTTGAAAGACCTATCCAACAACACCCCACACAAAGGGTAGACGAGAAAAAAAATACATCCCCACGTTACGTGTAGGGGAGGTACACTAAAAATATATATTTATTACATTTTATTGTACCATTTTGTTGACGTGACTAATGTGTATATTCATGCCAAATTACAGCTTTCTAGTACTAAGAGTCTCTGCGCTAGGCTGCGAACGGAAAAACGGACGGACGGACGGACATGGCGAAACTATAAGGGTTCCTAGTTTAACTACGGAACCCTAAAAACAACGGACCGCCTACAGAAAAAAAAAATCTTTTAAAGTGATAATAATAGTCAGTCAACTGAAGTCGGCTTTAGGTTTTGGAGGCGGTTGATTGCTTTTTATACATTCATTTTTAATTTATAAGTTTCACAACTAATCAAAATATGTTACTTATTTTATTTTAATTTTGCACTGTATTTTAATTTGATTATTATTTATTTTATTATTATTCTTTATACACTCTGACGATCTTTTTGTGAATTCATGGTATTTTAATGAAAAAAAATGACAGTTAAGTTTTCAAAATGAAATAAATAAATCCAATCCAATCCAATCCAATCCAATCCAAATCCAAAAATATTTTTTCAAAATCGGTGCACTATGTGGGCCGAGCACACTGCCACGGGACAATTTTTGACGTAGTGTCGGGACTTTAATTCGTCTATTCTATATTCCAACGTAAGTATAAAGAACTAAGGTTTAAAATAAAAGTTTGTATTGTGCGATTTGAGTCCTTTTATTAATAAGCAACTTAATCCCCGGGTGGCTGTCATTGTAATAATTTCATCATAATAATATTTGACAGTAGTTCCCGTTTGACGTCATTTGACACTAAATCCCTTGGCAGCGTGCTCGGCCCACTGGGGCCGAGGGGTTTTTTTCTACGCCAGTGCGTAGAAAAAAACCGACGAATTGAAAACCTCCTCCTTTGTTTTGAAGTCGGTTAAAAATAGCTGATTGTTTGACCAATTCTTTTTTCAAAATCACTTTCCTCCCCGGGGATGGAAATGCTATTTTCATCCCGAAACTGAGATATGGATATGGATTAAAGTAATTAACGATTTAATTACTTTTTAAACATAAGAGGTGAAAAATGTGTTTCAGTAAAATCAATAAAAATGTATACTCCATGTAATTTGTCTCTTTCTTGCGAATATGCTTTTTCTACGGGGACGGTTGCTATTATGCGTGATACTCGTAAACGAGTAAATACCTACATTTACTAGGGGAACAGATGCGGAATATACTCGGAAAATAGAAATAAACATGCTTAGTTGCAATCAGAAAACTAATATCCGATGACATTAATGTGGTGGAAATATTGCTTTCGCGTTAGTAAGTAATGCTATTCGCGTACTTATTTTGTAATGGTATTAGTTTGAGTTTACAAGCGAATAACACGACTTTAAGTCTGCCAACTGACTCGTTGCGGCAATAGGTCAAACTGTAAGTTTCGGGAATAGAAAAAAATATGCAGTTAAACTGAATAAAAATACTTTTATCGTTTTTTGATGTATTTGGCTTTATATTTCATGCGTTCAAACCAGTCGTTAAAACACTTATTGAACGCTGAAATAGGGTCGACGTAATGGCCATTTTAAAGGCCACTGCTTCTTCCGGCGTCTGAAATCGCTGACCACTCAACTTATACTTTTGGGGAACGTGAAAAAGTATTTGGGGCTTAAAAGTATTTTTTTGTATAGAGGATGGTCCAAAAGTCAAACTTTTTCACCGTTCAGATACTAAGTTGTTTTCCAAGCGGTGTGAAGACTGGCGTTGTCGTGGTGAATGATGATACGGCGACTAGGGTTGTTTTCAGAGTCCAGCAAAGATAGTCGGCTAACTTGTGTACCAATCGGCATTGACCTTTCTGCGATCTTCAAGAGGAATAGTAGGAAAGCGACGTGAGCCGATTCGGAGACAAACGTAGCCATCATCTTTTTGGCCGTGCTGCTAGAACGAATTACTTTTGTCTGTTTGAGCTCGGCTGTGTAGACCCATACTTAAGATTGGTTTTTAGGGTTCCGTAGTCAATCTATGGACCCTTATAGTTTGGCCATGTCCGTCCGCAGTCTAGCGCAGAGACTATAAGTACTAGAAAGCTGTAATTTGGCATGAATATATTCGTACATATTTGTCACGCCAACAAAGTGGTACAATAAAATATATAAAAAAAATTTTTTTAGGTTAGTCCCCTACACGTAAAGTGGGCAATCTTTTTTTTTTCTCGTCTACCCATAGTGTGGGGGTGTCGTAAGATAGGTCTTTCAAAAATATTGTGGGTTTGTAAAACAATTTTTCGATTAAGTGATCCGTTTATGAAATATTAAGCTTTAAAGCGCTAATTAGAGTCAAGTGTCCCCCCCCTTCCCCCTACAGCCAACCTACAAATACTAAAAATCTGTAAAAAACTAAAATGAAAGCGCATGTAACCAATTTAAAAGGAAGACTATCACGGCTAAGTATAGTATTTATATATTAAAGAAATTTCCATATTTGTAAAAAAAACACCCTCATTTGTTTGAAACAGCCAAACATCATTTTAATCTTAGAAATAATCATAAATTAGTGGTTACTTCTCATTGCACAACAACATTTACAAAAAGTATGTTCTGGATGGCTGTACAAATTTATAATAAAATCCCAGACGCATTTAAACTGTATAATTATGATAGATTTAAAACCATAATTCATAACTGGCTATTAAGTAAACTTTTCTACACTGTTCAAGAACTTTTAGAAAATGCTGGAAAATTTAATGAAATAGTTTGTAAAATATGTTGTTAGTCATAGTTACTTATGATATTAATTTGAAAAATATGTTGTTAGTCATAATTACTTTTAAATATATGTAGTTTTGACATTTTGCTGTAGCTACCATTTTATGGTAGGCTGTAGCGGAATTGACACACAATAATGTAACATCTCAAATGTAAACCTACAGTTAAACAATAAAATATTTTGATTTTGATTTTGATTTGATTTGATTTTGACATCATTGTTACTTGAGATACAGGCGATCATAGTGTTTATACCTACTAAAATCATCTAAGACGGTACCAGAAGACTTTTAATAGAAAATTTGTTACTAATTGTAGGGTTTTATGTTTGTAGTACTTAACGGCTTCGGAACCCTACACTGAGCATGATCTGACATGCTCTTGCCCGGTTTTTAAATAATCCGTTCCATTTTCAGCAGCTACTCAACGATTTCAAAAAACAATCGAAACCAAACCATTGCTTTCTTTTTAAGTAATATGTACAATTTTAGACATTATAAAAATGTTGCAGAAATAAATAACCGGCAATCATAGGTTATACCTCGCGAGCTTGTAAGCACATAAGGCAGAGTGAGGTATCTACTGCTTTAGTCAAGTCAAAACCTGAAGAAAATACGAAGAAAAGGCCCGTTGTGACCAGTAACTTTAAAGATTAGGTAATCATTGCTTAGCGTTGTACATAGGTATGTACAACGCAATGATTAAAGCATACATACACACACAGGCCATGGTTTAAAAAGTTACTAATATATTTTCGAGCACTTGTTTTCGACGTTGACTGTCCCAGCGCAGCCCGCGCCCTTATAAAGGCGGGAGCGACACGCTCCGTCCTTAATACCCCGTAGATCTGACGCGCGCCGCTGCTATTCCCCGTTCGTACACAAATAAATACATAATAAACAAATTTAATTGTGGTGTTGCCGCCAGTTAGTTGAGTACTTGTGTTCTTGGAAAATAATGCCCAAACGTAAGTATTTTTGATTTAGAGTCGCTTTAAATTCAAGCATCAGATACAAATTTTATTTAAGTACTTAGTTGCTTTTAAATAATACAACTAGGTGGTGCTCGGTTATCATTCCTGTACGACATGTTTTGCTAAAGACTAGCATGTAAGAGTAAATGTGACGTCAACACATGTCATTTATTAGTTATTTAAATGAAAAACAATAATGTTACACTACAAGAGACAAATATGTATTGTTATACATGTGACAGAGTAGTCTGTGTATATAATAAATAAGATATTAGTGGCATAAATCACGCTTTTTTTAAGCCATAAATGCAGCTTAGACAGACTGTTTTACTCAATGGAGGGACTTTAAATCTTAACAGAGAAGTGGCAGCAACTTTTCACAAAAGATCACTATTAGAATCTGTATCTGGGGGAAAAAACAGACAGAGGAAACAGAATATACAAAATATAACATAAAATTAAATAAGTGTAGCGTATATCCTGAGTCAATTCCCACTAAGACTTTGAACAATTATTAAAGTAATTACAAAAGTAGTGGCAGTGCCGTACGAACGAAGCATACAAAAGGGTAACAAAAAACATGCTATTATTGTAATAAGATAGATAGAGGCAAGCAAAGTTAACAAATAATCTATCAAATACTTAAAATTACTAAGGCGTGGTAGCACTAAAGAAGAAATGTATTATTTTTAGAAGTAGGTATATATTTTTACGCAATCTAACTTATTTTATTCAAAAAGAGTTTTGTTTCTTGTCTCGTGTTTATAGGGTATAATTCCTTGGAACCAATTTTATAGGGTGTTACTTAACAAATTATAAGGTAATGGTAAAGTAATTATTTCATGTTTTTAAACAATGGTTTGCCAGATTACTGTATTCCAAGTGGAGATATTGCAAAATCTTCTTAAAACATATCACAAAACTCTATTACAGAACTTATTTAGGTACTTACTTAATATTAAGCAATTAGTAACACTTGTGACAATAAAGTTTGCAAATAATGGGAATATATATTAATTTATTTTAGTTCTTAATTTAAGTGTCACAAAAAATAATATTGGTAGGTACCGGTAGTTTTTTAATTGTTTTGATTGTATTTAAGTGTCATTTTTCTAATCTATATGCGTTTTAGGTAATCATGAAATAAATCAATATGCAGCCGGGCCTTTTGCAAGGTGTCCCCGTTGAAGAGAAAACTTCCTCCCTTGGGTTGATAACTTCATAAATAAACATGGTCGGATCGTGATTTTAATGAACGCAGGGACTTTAACTAAATTCTGAGTAGCTCTGACTTTATTTTTATATAAGTCGCAAACAAAACCATGATTATTTCCTAACATTTTTAAATACATTTTTTGCTACTATATTAACGGATATTTTTTACCATTTTTAAATGATTTAATAATTGCTTGATCCTCATCTACTCATAAAAAAAAACCGGGCAAGAGCATGTCGGACCATTCTCATTGCAGGTTTCCGAAGCCGTTAACTACTTACTACAAACGTAAAATCGACAAGTAATAACAAAATTTCTATTTAAAGCCACTTGGTGCCGTCTTAGATGATTTTAGTTGGTATAAACACTTTAATCGCCTGTATCTCAAGAACCAATGATGTCTACTTAGTCGTGATAGTTTTCCTTTTAAATTCGTTATATGTTATTACCGTGTAGAGTCTCAACCCTGATATTTCCGCAATTTAATTAGAATATTTATATCCACAAATATTATTCGGAAAACTGTTAAAGTATTTTAACTAACAGCGGCAGTAGGTACATAAAATCGCACTCGCTTTACTCGGGTGGATAATTATCTCGTGTCATAATGGCTTACTTTAGACCCTTGTTGAACAATCTACAATTTAAAATAATATCTTACTTTTGTTTTATTAAATTAACGATAAACGAATACCATTCTGTATAACTGTGGTATTTTATTAAATTATATAAATATTTTTCACTTTTCAACTTTTAACTACATAATAATTTAATTCGATGTGCACAAAAGATATCTTAGACTCAATTAAAATACAAAGCCCAAAAAACTTCACACATGGGCATTCTTTATTATTATGTCTTTTAGCTAAAATGGAACAAAGTGATCCCTTTTCCCAAGAAAGTAAGTAGCTTGTCATCCTGCTATCAATAAAGCATTAAATTCCCCGTTACATGGGCTCAATTTTCGTGACCCACCTATAATAATAACGGGTATCTATCATTCTAACAACTTATCACGCCTTCAACGCTTTGACAGTTTACTTGACACAATGATTTTACATGCGATCTCGTGAACCCTTTGCCAGTTACCTGCGAGTTTGTCTGCCGGATACTTTTGTTTGGTTTTATGGCGCAATGGCAGATTTTTCAGGATAAAAAAGGATTAATTCCAAGGAATTACTTTTTGTATGTAGTATCTGGCTGGTTTACGCAACTCACCGTATTTTAAATAAATAAATATCACAGTACAATGTTACACAAATTGATCTAGTCACAAACTAAGCTCTAGGCTTGTACTGTGGGTACGAGACGACGATAAACTTACTTATATAGAGAAATATATACTTAAACACGTAGAAAACATCCAAGCCTCAGAAACAAATACTCGTGCTCATCACACAAATATCTGCCCTTTCCGGGATTTGAACCCAGGAAGTGGCTTCGAAGGCAGGGTCACTACCAACTAGGCTAGCGTGTCGTCATGTTTTTTACATGTGGCAACATGAGTTAGCCAGGATTTCCATTTTATTAATAGCCACCGGCTTCCTAGTATGTGTTTTTTAAGAACCACGAGGTATGCCAAATATTATTATTATATAGACGACGCGGTTAGCAAGTAGGTGTAGCCATGTCTACGAAATTAGAGGTCGTAAATTAAATTCCCGGTTAAGGTTAATTTGTGTGATGAATGCGAGTATTTTTTCTAAGCCTTTAGTGTTTTCTATGTATCTTGGGGGAGCAGTGGGCGTCTTTTGGTTTAGTGGTGGTAGGACCCTGTGCAGGGTCGCTACCACCATCTTATCCATTAACCACCCGCCAAGCAACAGTGTTCGCATTTTTGTGTTTCGGTGTGGGGATAAGACAACCGGTGAAATTACTAGCATAGAGGCATTCCATCTTAGTCCTCAGGGTTGGCAACGCATTTGAGGTCTTATGATTTATAGTCTTGAGAATTCAAATGTCTATGGGTCTCAGATTCCACTTACCATCAGGTGGCCTGAGTACTCGTGTGCATTCTCATTAACATAAAAAAAAAGCTGATGATGTATATTCAACTCAATTCAATTTAAATTTTATTAATAAAATTAAAATTTTACATGTCAGTTTGATTAGTTATTTCATTTCACTAAGTATATTAGTGTAAGACAGTCCCCATTTGTTTATTTATTTATTAGTTAGTTGATGTATTGTAAAAAGTACTTAACAGTGCTCCAAGTAGTACAGGCAAACAGTCGTTCCAGCAACTGTTCCTATTTGTTCATTTACGGTAGTTAATCAATACGTTTACCATCGAAGTTCACAATTGTTACTAGTTTGTAGCGTTGCATTTATAACGCCTTGACTGCGTTGTTCTTGGCAGACTTCGTCTTGATGCAGCCAAGGATATTTATTGTTCCGACGTTACTAACTGTATTAATATTAAATTTATACTTTTTTCAACTTATTATTTTTGATATTGGCAATATCATTCATCATCATCATTATCAGCCGGAAGACGTCCACTGCTGGACAAAGGCCTTCCCCGAGGTTTTCCACAACGACCGGTCCTCTGCTGTTGTCACAGATCGACGGTCCACCTTGTCGAAGGCCTGCCGACACTTCGTCTTCGGTTCACGGTCGCCACTCTAGAACCTTTCCGCTCCAACGGCCATCGCTTCTACGAGCAATGTGCCCCGCCCACTGCCACTCAAGATTTGCAATTCGATGAGCTGTGTCAGTTACTTTAGTTCTCCTGCGGATCTCCTCATTCCTGATTCGATCTCGCAAGGAGACACCCAGCATAGCTCTTTCCATGAGTGACCTTGAGCCCTCTTACGAGGGCCCATTGTAAGCGACCACGTCTCTGATCCATATGTCATCACTGGCAACACACACTGATAAAGACTTTTGTCGTGAGGCACTGTGGTATTTGGGACGAGAAGATAGTGCGTAGCTTACCGAACGCTGCCCAGCCGAGTTGGATTCGACGATTGACCTCTTTCTCGAAGTTGGACTTGCCTAACTGGATTCTTTGTCCTAGGTATACATAGTCGTCAACAACTTCGAGAGTAGTCTCCATCTTTGACAGGAGTGAGTACGACATGGACATTTGACATGATTTTCATTTTATCTATGTTTATTTTAAGACCTACTTGTTGAGAGACTTTACTAAGGGCATCTAGCATTGTACCGAGGTCCTCCAGGGTCTCAGCCATGACGACAATATCGTCGGCGAATCGAAGATTAGTGATGTATTCGCCATTTATGCTGATGCCAAAACCCCCCAGTCCGGAAGCTTGAAAGCGTCTTCCAATGCAGCTGTAAACAGTTTCGGAGATCTCCCTGTCTCACTCCTCGCTGTAATTGGATAGGCTTCGAGTTCCGGTCCTGACGGCGAACTGACACAGTGGCGTTCTATACAAGCACTTTAACTCCTCGATGTACCGATAGTCAATTTGGCACCGCTGAAGAGACCGCAGTACAGCCTATGTTTCGATTGAATCAAAGGTTTTCTCATAGTCCACAAACGCTAAGTATAGTGGCTGGTCTTCGGTCTTCTGTATAACCTGCCGTAGCGTGTAGATGTGGTCTGTGGTGCTAAAGCCTTTTCGGAACCCGGCCTGTTCGGTAGGCTGGAAGTCGTCAAACCTGCGTGCAAAACAATTCGTAATGACTCTAGAGAACAGCGTATAAACATGACTCAGGAGCATGATGGGTAAATAATTCTTCAGCTGGATCTTATCACCCTTTTTGAAGAAAATAACCATCAAACCCCCGTGTCATGCGTGCGGCGTTTTACCCTGGGCTATGAGGGAATCAAATAGCTTCTGAAGAGCTTTTAAAACCGGTGATCTACCTTCTTTCAGAAGCTCAGCCGTAATTCCGTCTTAGCCTTGTTGTTCTTAAACTGTTTTAGAGCCACTCTAATCTCGTACAGGCTAAGGTCCGGGATGTCTTTGGTGTAGTGTTGGGACAACCTAGCTAACCTAGCCCAATAGATAAATCTCTTTCAAACACTTTTGAGCCCTTGTTTCGCTCAATAGTCTCTTCAATACTTTTTGTATTGAATCGGCGTATGTCGCGAGTCAGGGACTTAGAGATCTGTCTATTGAGCCGTCTGTACCAAGAAGCATCTTGTGGTGACTGCAGAAGCATGGCACGTCTGCTCTCCATTAGCTCTTGGGTAGAGTCAGAGATTTACTTGGTTCCTTTAGAACGGCGAGTTTTGAAAAACTTGGACCCAACCGTTTAGACAGTTTCACGAACCTGTTGCAGTAATCATCCACGTCTACGCATTCGTCTAGGCTTTCGAAGCGATTTTGGAGTACGATTTCGGGGTTTTGGATATGGATTGGTGCTAGATGGAGTTTAGATTTCATCAGGCGTGACCTTTCCAAGCGTACTATGCGTGCATATTCAATGAGCCTCTGACCATTAGGTGATCGCTCCCAGTTTTGACCGCATTGATCTCGGAGACATCATTGAATATTTGCCTGCTGGTCGACATGATGAAATCTCATTCTGGTCGCACCGTCAGGACTTACCCATGTCCATTTGCGGCATACACTCTTCTTGAAGAAAGAGTTCATCATAAAGAGTCGAGTAGTTTCTCAATAAATCCCGCCAGCAGCAGGCCACGGGAATTCCGACTTCCGATTCCAAATTGCCCCACTCTCAATTCATTGCCGCTTCGCTTACCCAGCTTTATAACGTGAAAGTCTCCCATGACAACCGATTAGTGAGTTTTGGTGGAATGTATGGCTTTGAAAATATCCTCATACATTACCTCCATCTCATCATTGGCGTGCATCGAAGTTGGAGCGTACACCTGTATGACCCTCAGCGAATACCGTTTGGTGATTCTGAGTATAAGGTAAGCCACTCTTGAGGACACACTCTCGATCTTGACAACGTTGTTCACAAGAGACCTGTGGACGATGAACCCGACACCTCTTTGGGACAGTTGGTCGCCTTCCCGGAAAAAGAACAGGTTACCCGAATTAAGAGTTATCGTGTCCTCCCCCTGTCTTCGGACTTCTGATTAACCCACGATGTCCCAGCGTAACCTGCTCAATTCTTCATCAAGTTCCACGATCTTCTCGTCAGTCCTCAGCGTATAAGTTGCCAGGGCCAAGGGTCGTCGGCGGTGGTAGCCATTTCTCTGCCGGAGATTCTTAGTACTAAGAATCTAATATGCGCTAGGACACTTTTCGAAGAGAATTTTGTATGGACCCGGCGTCTATTGGTTAGTATGTGATGCTTTAAATAGAAAATTTGTTATTACTTGTAGATTTTTATGTTTGTAGTAATCTAGTACTTAACGGCTTCGGAACCCTACACAGGGTTGAGTCGAGGTCGGGCATGAGCATGGTCCGACATGCTCGTGCCCGGTTTTTGTCCAAATACAAAAGTTGTCACTTACACGCCATTGACGGCTCAACACTAGAGCTAATGTCAACTTTACGTCATTTTCCACTGTCAACCATGACGGATATATCAGACGTTGGCGTTGAATCTGCGGTGATGATATACAGAGTATCTTTTTAATAAATAGGTGCATAAATTTTAATATTTGCTTCGCTATTGTTAATCAATAACACATGTTGTGTTATTTTTACACTAACTTAACGATAGTGTATCGCATACGTGTGACTTTGTGTCCACACGAGAAGGTAAAAGAGAGATAATTTGCAACAAAAACATTTTTTTTTGAACTCGTTTTGTTTTCGTAATATATTATATTAACGATACGAAATCATATGTTAAAATTTGTGCACTGATAAAAAAATTACCCTGTATGAATCGTTGGCGTCCAAAAGGTTAAAAAGGTGTTTGAGTACGGCGGTATGTCTTTTGTTCAGGACGCTGCGATGCGCCTGCGATGGCGGGCGGCGCGCCACTGATGATGTTAGCGCTGGTACTGGCCACCGCCGCCGCCGCCGCTGCGCCCGCGCACTTCTATGAGACGCCCTCGGTAAGGACGCTCTCATCACCATCATAAGAACACTGAAAATCTATTTACAACTCGTTGGTCTAGTTGGTAGTGACCCTACCTTCGAAGCTAGCGGTCCCGGGTTCAAATCCCGGTAAGGGCAAATATTTGTGTGATGAGCAGTCATGGATGTTTTCTATGTATTTATATATTTGTGGCACATGTGTCAACGGTGAGCAAGTAATGAAAACCTCATCACACAGGCTTGATGGTGTATGAGCTCTAACAAATTAAATAAAGTTTTTTTGCAGAACCTTTCTTTGTATATTATTTATTGGATCTCTCCAGCCTTGTTTGCAGATTGTTTTTGTTCTCGTTCCATTATTTCAGAAAATGTTTTTCGTACATCTTCACAAGAGCACTCTTTTCATTTTTTCCGGATCTTTTTTACTGTTGCATTACTTTTTTCTTATTTTCTTTTTTATTCGTAATATTTTATATCATGTCAGCGATTTGCTTTTGGGTTTACCCATATGTCGCTTCTGTAATACACGTTAGATTTTTATAGCTCTTACATTATTGCCAATATCAATAAAATTGCCTACATTAAAATTATGAAAATCACAGTGAAACTGGAGGATGCCAAAATCAGTATTATAAAATAACACCATGATGTAGTAACTCTTACAATAAATAACCATAAAACATGTTATCATCACTTCCCTGGGTTGCTCTCACTTCCCTGTATATGTATTTCCAGGGAAGTGATATTTTAAATGTTTTTTCACTAAATCGTGATGGTGGCTTTATTTTATTACAAAAACAATATCCACCAATCTTCCGTGCAATCCAAGTAATACTTGCAATGTATTAAAATTAAATAATATTCGATAATTTAAATTGTAATTACGTATCCTATGTGTGAAAATTTGTCAGAGCCGAACACGGGAGTCTCCACTAAACACACTGGCACGAGCAGCCGGTGATCGGTTAAAACGAAATATAATCGTTACTGAGCTGTCTTCGCCTCTCTCCATCTATCGCCCAAGCGGCAACATGGCATGCTATTCAATTTCATGTCAATTTGAACAAATATTTAGGTGCCAGGGAAGTGATACTAAATACGCGTCGCCTCGGTTAAGTCGACGAAATCTCAAGGAAAAAAAGAACTGTAATAACTTTTTACCTTTTTTGGGAAATATATACAAATGATTATTATATTGAAATTACATTATTTTACGAAACTGCCTTTTTTTACCTCATTCCGTGGACTTAAGTATTGACTTTTGGAATGTCGAATGTCGTATAAATATGTGCTTGAGACGGATGATTTTTAGCGTCCAATTAGTTACAAATATAAACCTTAATTTTATTTTTACAATACACATACACCAACAAAATATTATTTTACGACCTAAGCCAACCAAAATTCCTTAATTTGTAGAACAAGCCATACTTAGATACGTCACAGTTATTACACGCAGAAACTATTGGGACAATTTGCAAATAGGTTTTGTTTGTAAATAATCAGTTATTTAGTGAAATCGTAAAAAAGATCAAAAACTAACCCAAAAGATTTTTTATCTCTCGTGTTTCATAGAAAAACAAAGATGGTCGATATTTATTGTGGAACAGGTAGTACTGTCTGTATGTTGCTGTATGTGGTACGGAACCCGACGTTGAACCTTGTTTGACACGCACTCGAAGGGTTTTATGCAAAAAAAAACATGTCGATGGCAAACGAGCACACAAGTCTTTTGAGTGACTACAGACCGCGTTGTCACGTTTATGAAATAGGGCCCGGCCTGCAGTTGATTGCCTAAATTATATTTTATTACAGTTCGACCTTGTTTGTCGTAAATTACCACGAAAAATGAAAGAATGGTAATAGTTTGTTATTAATTGGTCCCATTTCTACGAGTTAGTATTTGATGTATGAACGTAACTATGTGAGTCAATGTAATTTCCTGATAAATTGTTTGGAAAAGCCTGCGGTGCTTTGTTTTCGTCGAATTCCATTCGCGTCATCAATAGACGTATTTCGGTTATGGGGGACTTTGACTTTTACATTGCTTGCTACTGTACGTAATAGTTCTAATTAAATTAAAGGGAACTTTTTTAGGTACAGTCACCAGCAATAACATATTATCCAACATCGGCCTCAAAAGTATCTGACACATGTTAATTACTGGAGGCATAAGAGAGTGTCAGATATTTATACGCGCATGTTGTATAATAGATACATAATATTATTTCTCATGACTATACTTGTTCTTTAACCTATACGTAAATTCCCGCGCGTACTTGTACCTACAACTAAAAATTTATAGTAAGTAGTTCAGACCCTGACTACTTACTTTAGTACAAAATAGAAGTTATACTAATAAAAAGGTATCCATTAAATAAAACGATTTGAACGGATTTTAATCGCGTTTACAGTGTGTTACCGGTATGAGGGCTTTAAATGTAGGTATCGATTCTACTCCTCAAATGGAACTCCTTTTGTTCTACGACTTTAAAAAATGAGGTAAAGGCTGATGGGCAATTTTGTATGGACCCCGTCCCCCCCTCCAACAGTAACGGGCTGCAGGTCTATATGTTCATTAGGACCCAATAAAAGACAAAATACTTATCTTCGTAGCAAAATCAATGGGAATTTTTTAATGAAAACAAAGAGCCAGGCAAGGCAAAAAATCTACATACGTGTTCATTTTCAAACAAATTCCATAGTTCCATACGATAAGATTATGATTTTTCAAGAAAACCCCATACATATGGTGATCGTCGCCATAGAAAAAATACATCATATTGCCAAGATCTATAAACTGGCACATGTTTCATCACTGTTGGTGGGTGGGGACATTTTTACCCATCGTCCTTTATTTTTTATTTTTCATACAAAATAAATTAATTCACTGATTTTACTAGCGAGGTAAATTGACTACAAGATTATTGACACAATTAATGGTGATGGTGGTGGTGGTGGGGGTATAAAGGGTCGTTTTCAAGCGGAACTAAATAAATTTACCTTTTACTTTTAATTACATTGTGCAAACTAAAAAGTAAAAGGTAAATTTATTTAGTTTCGCTTTCGCCACCACCATCACGATTAATTGTGTCAATAATCTTGTAGTCAATTTACCTCGCTCAGTGGCACACAATGTCAGAAATCTATGGCAGCAATGAATTAGTACTATCTAGCTTAAGCTTTTCCTTCACCGTTAGAGCATTGGGTAATGTAGTTAAATTAGAATAACTTATGGTTACCGCGGGGGTTCGAACTCGGTACCTCACGAGTCGTTCCCCTTACCCACTAGGCCGCCGACGCTCTGACGTCCTCGCCTAAAGTGTTAACATGGTGTTGCAGGAGATGGTAGTCCCTCAGAAGCGCGCGGCGCTGGTGCTGGACCGCATTCTGATCGCGCTGCAGAAGGCGCTGCGTGAGGAGCCACGCGCAGACCTGGTGGACAATGGGCCACGCATCGCGGCGCTCCGGGTGCCCTACGAGACTAACGACATGGTCAGAACAACATAGGATAAACAGTAGTTCGTTTTCAAACAACGATGTATCGCTTGGCTTTCTTGTGCCCGCCACGGTGTCCCCTTGTTACACCGACACTCATTTCATAGAACGTATGACTAAGTACGCAGAATTTTCATTTCATAGAAAGCTAATTTCTGCTGAAACCTGATTGTTTTCAGATTATTTTTTGGTAGTCACGTTCTGTGAAACAGTGTACAACCCATTGGCGCAGCCTCACGACGTCGACGACGTGGCCGCTTTTGTAGATTAAAAAATATACTTTTACGTTACTACTTGTGGGGTCCGTCCATGTAACCAAAACCATTTCATCGAATAATGTTTTGCTGTAGTTTTTCAACAGAGAAAAACTACTGAAAAGTACTATTCGGCGTCCATTTGCTTTATGAAAGCGTTAATTGAACTGAGGCGTAGCCAAGATGCAAACGCTGCTAACGTTTCTATTTTCTATCGACTCGAAATGTATGGAGTTGACATAAGCGGTCGATTGGATCTTTCATTTGTCGCCCTAGAAACTATATCAATTTTCAAAAATCGCTAAATTAGCGTTATGCAACTTGACAAGGGCCCCTGGCGATTTAATTTATTATAAAAGAAGGTCTAGGTACTCGATCGTAGCTTAGCCTGATAGTGAAAAAACTTCTTCTGTTTTTTCTATAATTAATTGCTTCAAATTTCAAGTCCTTAAGTCCAGCGGTTCAGGCTTTGCGTCGTCTGTCAGTCAGTCATCCGCGAAAGAGTTTTGTATGTTCTTATTGATTAAATAGTACATGTTTTGTTTTCAGACCGCACTGCAGCGGCGGGGACAGGGCGGCACGCCGACCCGCGGCCGCGTGCTGCGGTGTTACTTTAACGCGGTCACCTGCTTCTAACGTCGTCATATACATCATTTCATAATTATAACATAAGATCAACTGTTCGGTCGGCAACTTCATATACACGTCTTGATCACTTGGCGCTTGCATGATTGATTCAAGCGCTATTTGCAGCGTACTTACATTATTAACAAATCGAACTCTGTTACTCTGTCCATTGGACGGACCACACTGTTGTGTTGCGAGGTAGGGAGTTAGATAGCTGGTGGAATATTTAGCCAAGAGGCTTAATCCATCTTCATTCTGAGGGTGACAAGTTGGTAACGTAACATTCATATAACCTTACAAGCAACCGTCAAATGACGCGTCGTGAACAGCAGGCCTTAAATTTTACTGTATCATATTATTATACATAATCAGCTTGTACAGCCATTTCATCGTAGAAGTGATCATTTGATACGTGTCTCGCTCTTTCTATATTGCAGAATAAAAAAGTTTTCCTGATGATATGTTAAATTATTCGTACTTACCAATAAACAGAACCTAAGTCTGCTTCATATTATTAAATTAAAAATACAAAACAAATACGCTTAACCTTTAGTTTGTAGCAACAGTTTTGTCTTAACTTTCCCATTTCCATAAATGGTGATTTAAAGGTTTATCTCTCTACCTACCCCACTCTGGGACTGAAGGCGTGTTGTCAAGAATGTATGTATGTTTAATGGTTTATTTAACCTCTTGCAAACTAGCTGACCCTAGCTTACACAGATATCAAGTTATGCTACTTAGCATGGCTAGCTTCAACGAGAATGTCTTCGTACGCAAAATTAAAAAAAAAACAATTTCTGGCTTTTCTAAACCAAAACCAGACTCCGGATTAAATCCGGATTTTGATGTTACTCTTTCTTTATTTTATTTTCTTCTTTCAAATATGGAGTGCAATAAAAGACTGTACCTATGTATTGTATTAATGAAGTACATTGATAAAACAAAATAAAAACTTAATTTAAAAACAATATTTTATTTGATATTTATGTAGCTCTGCCCCCACTCCGGGAATGGAGCCGTGATGTTATTATGTATGCAATATAATATCTTATACATACATACATACATACATACTATCACGCCTTCATTCCCAGAGTGGGGTAGGCAGAGCTACGGAAATACCAACAACTACAAAAAGAGTTGTTGGTAATTCTGTAACCACATTTTGCACAAACAGGCTAAGATGTTTACCAGTGTATTACAGTGTAATATCTTATATTTACTACATAATTTTATTTTTCGTGAAATTTTCTATAAACCGATTTGAATGTGAGGTTTGAAAGGAGTTCTTCCTTTGAACTACTCTCACTCAGTAAGGGAAACACATGAGCTCTAAGTCTTGAAACATTTCTGGGTTAGAGAAGTGCTTTCACTAGTGGATTTAGATGAATTCTGACGCATTGGCTCCTTTTGTAGCGTTCAGTTCCCATAAGGATGGTTGGCATCTCAAGATAGGCGTGGATTTCGTTGTTCCTAACATACTACGGTACAGAGCCCCTCAACAACAACAACAACAACAACTCTCAGAGTGTTGTTTTAAACCCTTTAAACTCCAGATGAGTTTTAAAACAGAGCTGTAGATTATTAGTTTGCTGGTGAGCGATAGGGGTGATTGCCAACCGAACAGCTAGAGCCGGTTTTTAAGTCCAAATAGTAACCCGTCTCTTGTTTTTTCTAAGTGGTATTTCCAGGTTAATAGCTGGTCCAAGCATAATACTAAATATTTAACATTGGTGGTTTGCGTAAGGATCTCATTGCAAAGTTTCACTTGGGTACACACCTTTTTTTGTACCCACTGGTTGGCAGCGTCAGGTTGGGTATGTAATTGATTACTGGCTAATTGTGGACCATTGCTGCAGGATAAAAAAGCAGTATCATCGGCGAAAATCGCTATGCTGTTACAGAGCTCAGTTATGGAAGATTGCACGTGTAGACATTGTACAAGAGTGGCCCGAAAATGGAACCCTGTGGCACGCCAGCTAGGCACTTATAGAGTTAAACTTGAAAGTTCTCATAGATATTAGTATATTATGGTATATAGTATAGTATACTAGACCCTTGTGCCGAACCTTATCAAAGGTCTGTTGGACATCCAGAAAGCTGAGCAATACTTTTTATTTCTAGCGACTGTCTGATGGTATTGTAGACTCATTGCTCTACAGTAGAATGATATTTGCTTAAGCCATAATGGTGTTGGGGTATTATATCTGCTTCGTACAAGAGCTTATTCAGAAATACTAACGAAGAATCCGGATTGCTACTGCAAAAACCGGATTTAGAAACGGTCTATACACGGGTTTTAATCTTTTTTCAGTTGTACACATCTCATGCATGGTCTTTCGCATACGTGTAAATATTTTACCCACAGTGTTAAGTCAGGCGGGTTTTCTTCCTGCATCTTCACAGAAATTAACAAAATAATGTGGGTATGCTTGTGTAAATAATGAAAGAATTACGGACCCAAAAATAATAATTTACACCAAATTATACGGTCCGCCGGTGTAATTTTTACCACCGTTCTCACTCACAGACATCATTTTAGAGACAGTTAACTCGTTCCTTTTTCAAAGTTGTGTTTAACAAATCGTCTTTATAATAAAATCGGAAACATCTTAATCGTCATTAAGTGACTCTGAATGCGGCGTTAGTGTCAAATCCGGAAGACCAAGGGAACATATTTTTTAGGGTTCCATATCCAAAGGGTAAAAACGGGACGTAAACGACTAAGACTCCACTATCTGTCGCTATCACTAGGCTGTATCTGATGAACCGTGATAGCCAGTTGAAATTTTCACAGATGATGTATTTCTGTTACCACTATAACAACAAATACTAAAAACAATATAAAATATTTTTTAAGGGGGCTCCCCAACAATCGTGATTTCTTTGCCGGTTTTTGCTCGATATTAATAACGACAACAGGTAGACGCTTGAAATATTTTCAGAATGTTTAGTTGTATTTTCACTTCAATAATAAATAATTAAAATAAAATAAAATAAATTAAGTGGGGCTCCCATTTTTTGCCGCTTTTTTCTCGATCTTAATACAGACACCGTGGTTGCAGAAAGACACCGGGACAAGTGAAACTAGAGAAAAAGGTTATAATAATGGTGTCTTAGAACACGGAATCCTTCGTGCGCGAGTCTGACTTGGCCGGTTTTTATTAATTCGTTTGATGTTTAAAATAGTAGGTATGCTATTATTTTATTTTTTTAACTTCAAAACTTATAAATACACTCGTTTTAAATTATTTGCTTGCCAATACTGTTGTTTTAGGCTTTAGAGAAATTTACTGTAAACTTTCATCTACTATCGATAATATTACCATAATACTGTTTATCAAACTATCTAAGTTAGATAACAGTTATTAGGCCTAACCAGTATACTATATCCAATGAATATTTATAACGTCGACCTCATTTGAGATTACCTCCGAGGTAAATTTTTTTCATGTGCGATTGATTACTCAACCAATTATGATGCAACTAATAAGCTTGAGTAATATATAGTCTAGTGACTATAGTCTAGTCACTAGACAATTTCAAGAATATGCGTAAACCATAAATCCTTTTGTCATTCGAAACAAAAAGGCAGCATACAGTCTTCATACTTTTATACCGCCTTCTTTAATTAGACATCAGTATAATGACCTCAGCATCAGAAAATTATGCTATAAACTGAGTCTTAAGGTAAAATAATACACTGTCTTTTTAGTGTAAGTAGTAGTCATTCATTTCGTGTTGGAAATAACATTATTTTAAATCGCATAGTTGTAATGAATTGACTATAAGATCGTCGGTGCCAAAATAAATATCAAATAATGTCAATGTGTACAAAAGTAAATCGAATTATAAAATAAAATAAAAACAGTACCTACGAGAAAAAAGCTTAAATGTCAGCAGTCCCAATATCAAAAATACATTAATATTTGGAAATATCGGACTGCAAAATATAAATAAATCAAAACAAATCAAATATACCTAGACTTCACTTTACTTTTTACAGAATATAAGTAGTACTTTTATAGCCGACACCTGGCGGAAATTGGCCGACATGGCGAGGAACCAGTTAAAGGAGGCTCCTACGTTACGAATGTTCAATACCGGTCTGTGATTACAGGTTGTTTCAGGTGAATCACGCTTGGTTTGTTGGAGCGGCTCACAGATGGCGCTTTAATACACTATCTACGAAAGAACATTATTTTATTCCTGGGGGCCACATACATACATAAACTGTTTTTTTTTTTAAAGTGCTATAGTCCGCTGAATGTTTGAAATAAAAGCGATCGAAAATTATATCGAGTTTTTCAGACCACCAAAAGCATAACACATATGTATTTTGAGCTAAAATTACAATTGCTATGGCTGAAATATTTTAATCCTAAGCCATCAGTGTTAGGATCAACTCTTCTCATGGTCAAAGTTTTTCCGATCTCCTGTTAGTGTCTCAATTCGTTCAATACCAAGAGGGGTAAGATATACATCTGTCATACTTGCCAAGCTCGTGGTTGTGGGGTAGCATGTTTTCTGTAGACGTGTACAAAGCTTTTAAAAATCCTAGCCGAGGATGGTGTGAAAAGGCCTGTCGCCCTGCCGCCGGTGGACGATTCATTTGCAGTTCTACGCGACAGTTTCTTTATGTAAACGAACAAAGGCGTGCACCTATTCGATTCAAGGTCTATGAACTGTCATTATTGGTCTATTTAAACGTTACTAGGAACTATAGTCTTCCGGAATCTTATGGCGAATTACATAGCAAATGTAAACAAATTTCAGATTTAAATTCTGTGAATTATTACAGTTTCTAAATTATTAGTAAAATAACCAAAAACATCAAAATTATAAATTGATTGTCTCCAATAAGCGTGCGTTCGTCCTTATATATCTCATACATTATAACATTATGTTAGAATTTCACATTGATGTCGTTGAATGTTTACAAATTACGTCTAAATTATAGACGTATTTAAACGCTCAAGAAATAGTTGGGGTTTTATTGCTGTCACTCGCGTGACCATCTGTCTTTCCGCCGCGCATCACACATGTTTTACGGCCAAATGGTTCAAGCTACTGTCTGCAAATTTTCACAGTATTTTCATAAAGTTGACCCAAAGCCCAAAAAAAATTTGATTTGCCAACTATTTAAGCAGAGGAATACTCTATTTATTGTTTTAAAGAATATTTGAAAACAAAGGAATGAGGGGTACCTATTTTACAAAATTTTGTTCCTAGGATTTTTTAATTGCTTATTGACCGAAACGAACTTGAAATCTGGTGATAATGTTTATTAAGTATTACGTAGGTATATTTTACCAAATACCAATATATTGATAATTTGCGAAGTCCGACGCACATGACCGGTTTTTTTGCTAACCGACGTTTTTGCTTGAGCTCAACAATGTTTATTATGCTTGTTGTTTTATTAGAGTTTTCGTTCAGTAAACATACGTTCTAAATTGTCTTTCAACGAGTCCCCAACTATACTAGAGTAACGCACAGGTTCTGTTATCAATTAGTTTCAATGTTGCGTTGCGGTTTTTTTGCAACACTGTCTAGAATAGAGGTGCAGTCAGAACTGGCAAGATTTTCCCGGTTTATTAACGCAGAATCAGTGTCCCATTGTCCATTATGGTGGTGATGGCTGCGTCTCTGTGCTGCTTTTTTATTTATGTAGACATGATTTAGCAAAGGCTTAAACAGAAAAAAATGGTAGGACGAAGTTATATCATTGTCAGTAGTCCTACAATGTCATGTTTTCAGAGAGCGTCGTATTCCAGTGTTGTGATTATTTGAATCCATCCATCTACAAGGAGTTAATAATTGAAGTTGTGATATTATTGCAAGAACTGTCCAAGTACTAGCCAAATACATGAAAATAAAACAGCGAATTAAAGAAATGTATTTGAAAGAAGTTTTTCCAAAAACATGTATAACAATGCTGGAACAATATCACTAACCACATATTAATAAACGCATAATTTACAACCTAATATTTCTTTTGTGCCGGTAATAGAATTTTGTCAAACCGCTCAATCTTATGTCTAGTCTAGAAAAGTAGATATACAATGTTGTACCTTGTCACTTTACGACCACGTGGTAAGAAATATCAAACAAGATTGTCAAATTTGTTAATTCGATAATGTACAGTCGAGTTCTCTTATGTACACACTTTTGCACCTTAACCCATTAAAATAAGGTTAAGTGTATAAGTAAATACACAGATTTAGGTTACCGTCTTTCCTGTGGTCACACCGAAAGTTAACGTTTTTAAGGCCTAATTCTCTTTGGCTAAGCCCATTCCCGCAAAAACGCCGTCAGGACTGCTTTAGACCTATCATATAAAAACATAACTTATATGCACACAAGCTATTAACTATTGACCACAGGAGAGACAACTTTAGTTTTTAAGAGTGAGTGTATGACCCAAATATTTAAGAACGCGACTGTAAAAAAGTGAATAATCTTTCTTTTGGTGTTGACTAGTAATATTATGAACGCGATAGGTTAAACGCATAATTTACAATGTAATCTTTGTTTTGTCCCGGTAATAAAATTTAGTTAATTTGGATATTCCGTCTCAACGATTCAACGCCAAAATGAAATTTGGTACAGTGATTGTGTGGTACAGAAAAGACCAAAGAGTATTTTTTATCCCGAAAAAGTAAACAGTTCCCAAGAGAACAAGCTATGAACGACGTTTACGCGGAAGGAGTTGCGGGCTAAAAGTGGTATTCTATATTATTTCGGCAAGCTACATGTACATGTGCAATGGCTTCAAACGAAAATGTTCGTTACGTTTAGGTCGTTATGCAGTTTTAATTAAAGAGTTATTTCTAGAAACTTGCAGCATACATAAACTTTTACATGATTGTAGACTCCTTTGTTGAACATTCAGGCGGTAATTGGCCAGCTTTTACGTGCTAACTACTAGGCGGAACATTTTGAATTCCCTTACAGAACATAAACATAGGTCACACTTTGCAGTGCAGTTATTTGGCAAATTATAGGTACTTAAGCGAAGATTTACGGGCGGCAGGCGGCATGTTTATGCTAAATCACTTGAACTTAATATTTCATTCGTGTGGGAGGGTCCATATTGGCACACATAAAATTGTTTACCCAAAATTTTCTCCTACCACCAATTTATAGTCCGAATCATCACTCTTCCGAATTTGTAGCGTCATATTTTATTGTTCATAAGTTTGTAGTAATACTATCGGAGTACATAAAATGTTGGTTAATAACGCCATTACTTATTATACTGGTTTCTGCCCGCGACTTCGCTCACGTAGATTTAGATTATCGTTATTCTTTCAGGATCTATAAAATATTCCGAAATAAAAAGTATCAAAGTAAGTAAAGTAAGTATGTGTGCCAAGTTTCATCTCGATCCGTTCAGTGGTTAAAGCGTGATTGAGTAACACACATCCAAACATAAGATTTGTACACATAATGCTGTTTTTAATACAATTGATTAATAATGATTTGTTTTGTGCAAAATGTGGTTACAGAATTACCAACAACTTTTTTGTAGTTGTTGGTATTTCTGTAGCTCTACGTACCCCGCTCTGGGAATGAAGGCGTGATAGTATGTATGTGTATGTGTATGTAGGTTATTCATATTTTTAATCATTTTTACTTTTCTAAATCCTGGACTAATGAAAAAAACCTAACGTCGAATACTACGGCGGGAGCTTTGGAGGGCTTCAAAATTGACATCCATCGATTGATTTACCTCATCAACAGCCTTACACGGAGACATTTTAGAGGCAATTAACCCGTTCCTTTTTCGAAGTGACTTGAGTGCGGCCTTCATACTCGTAGGTTTCATCTCGGTTAAATGATATGTTTTAAAGTGGGAAATTAGTTTTACTCAATCATACTTTTTCTGGAATACGGATGGACACATTACACGTTACACAGAGTACAAAAAAAATACACCTGCAAAAGTTATTAGCGTTTTTGTTAGCGAATTATTAGTAACCTAAGGTAGGTAATTATTTAAACGGTAATTTTCCGTCGTCCTTTGGTTGATTAGCGTATTGTGTGCCCACGGACCCCCGGTCACGATCTCCTTAATGACTAGCTAAAAGACTAAACATGTCACAAGCAATTAACTATAGACGAAGTTAATTTGCGAAGTATGAAAGAGCGCGTGCCGCCGACCACAAAGGACCCTCCGTCCTCCGAAACTAACCAAATTATAGCCGACGACCGGTCATAATCATCCTTCACCCAATAATTATTAAAACTGCTCTCAACAACGGTTACGCAAAATGCTAGTTTCGTCTGACATCAAACATTTATATAAATGCTGGTATAGGGAGGAAAGTTATAGAATTTTCATTTACTGTCGCTGTGGACATATGTACAAAATAATGAAAATATTTTTCTTAATTCTTATTTACCACCAAATTCGGATCTTGTGATCCTGAGGAATTTGGTTTTGCCGACATTGGCGATTTTGAATTTTGATTTTGATTTGAGGGTTTAGTAAATAATTATAACAATAAAACTCTAAATTAGAAAACGCGTAACCCACTAAGTGAATCCTAGAAGGTGTAATTAAATATTACTTAACGCTTGCACCGGCTGCACAGGTTTTCCCTTCAACGGATTCAATTATCCTGTTATGAGAAGGATATCTGATAGGTGCGCTGATTGAGCGAGCGATACGGCTCCGGCCTTGCACGAGTGCCGCTTACGGCACCCTTAGGTGTCCACACGGAATAACAAACTGGGGTATCCGTGAATACTCGAGAATATTCAACATTGTTTACGCTACACATATTAGCTTATCTGTTTTCGTCTGTTTGATCATCGTTTATGAAAAGTTTTAGGAGGCCACTTGTGGCTTCGCTGAGTGCAAAGTAGTGGTAGGAGACGAGCAAAACGATTGAAACAGCGTAGAAAGGAAGTAGCGGGTAGCGAAATGTCATGTGTGTGTGTGATGGCCGTTCACGGGATGTTGCCCAGTGTGGGAACATTGCCGTCAACATTACCGGCAATATTGCTGGAGGTAATTTCTGGCTAATAATAAAATGTTTTTACAGTTACAGTGCGTGTTTATATAGGCTGAAGTGATATATAACGTCATCGTAGGATTAAATAGTGATTACTTTTGTAACTTGCACCAGCTTTTTGTATAATCACAATACAAAAAAAACGTTTACGTTAAACTATAAAGTGTAATTTACTTATAACTGTCCTAACAGTTTTGCAGAGCGTTTGTTATAATTGTACCTACCATGTTGATTGTTTTAATAAATAAATAAATAATAATAATAAATACTACCCACATCCGCGCATCCGTACTAATAATATAAATGTAAAAGTAGCTCTGTTGGTATGTATGTTACGCTTTCACGGCTAAACCGCTGAACTGATTTAAGGGTCATACACACTCTTTAAAACAAAAGTTGTCTCTCTTGTGGTCAATAGTTAAAACATTGTGTGAATATAAGTTATGTTTTTATATGATAGGTCTAAAGCAGTCCTGACGGCGTTTTTGCGGGAATGGGCTTAGCCAGAAAATTAGGCTTACTTAAATCTGTGTATGACCCTTAAATTAAATTTGGTATGAAGATAGCTTGAGTTCCGGGAAAGGATATAGGGTACTTATTTGTCGAAAAAACGAATGACACTACTATCTATAACGATCGCGTAACACTGGATCCCAAATCCCTCTTGCCTTGCCCAAATAGCAGTTTTTCTGATTTCTCCGACATTACGGATGCCGATTGGCTGCTACGATCGCCACCATCGTGACCCGGAGTTTATTAGACTAGTAGTTTGCTCCCAAAGAGCATCGGTGGCTTAGTGGCTTAGAAGGTCGACTCGTGATCGTAAGGTACCAAGTTCGAACCCCCGCGGTCACCGTTTTCCAATGAGATTTTCTAACTTCTTACATTACCCGATGTTCTTACAGTGAAGGAAAAACATCGCGAGGAACAGCTGAGTGTGTAAGAGGGTATTTGCACAAAAGATCCATAAAGGGGTCGAAGTGTACCCGAAAGGGCCCCCCTGTAATATGAGATGAGATGAGTAAGTAGTTCGCCCCGAACCAAGACAGTTTCCCTCACTAACTGACCGATCCAGCTCATGTCCGAATTTAAAAAGTGTATTTGCTTGAGACCTAATCTAATTTTTTTAGTTTATTTTATAAAAATCGGATCAATAATGCTAAAATTTTCGTCATACAAACATAGAAACATACGAAAGCTCACTTCGGGTTTCTATATCCAAAGTCTCGTTTTCAACAGACCCTCGTTAAAATTTGACACATTTTGTGTGTAGCAAATGTCAAATTTTAACGAGACGTTACATTTTAACAAGACGTTTTGAATATGGGTCATACACACTCTTAAAACAAAAGTTGTCTCTCCTGTGGTCAATTTTTAAGAGCTGGAATGCATATAAGTTATGTTTTATATTTAAGGTCTAAAGCAGTCCTGACGGTGTTTTTGCAGGAATGGGCTTAGCCACAAAATTAGGCCTTAAAAACGTTAACTTTCGGTGTGTCCACAGAAAAGACGGTAACCTAAATCTGTGTATGACCCGTATAGGAACCCAGGGTTAAATGTAGGAACCCAGAGTAAGTCGATAAAAACAGGCATATTATATAACACGAAATGTGTTTTCAGCTTGAGATAGCTACGAAATTGGTGATTACCAAACTTTGATGAGGCACTTGTCGTCATCGGGAGGCTCTATAGTGGACGGTAGGCGTGTTGTGTAATTAGAAACATTTCGCCGATTGGCAGCCGGCCCGAGGGACGGTGTAGAACTTATATTGCCTCACGGCGGTTTTAGACCGATTCGACCTTCAAATGTTAATTACTTTAAATTCCCCACGTGGAGAACCTTGTTGGCGCTTCAAAATAATATTCAATAAGTTGCATTATGTAAACCCGCCGATTTAGATATAAAGTAGTTTGCAAGTCACAGCTTGTTTAATCAAGTCAAGGATTTGTTATTTAGAGTCACGAGAGAAAGAGAGAGAGGTGTCACCCCTTAGAATTTATTCTTCTTTCTGCGCGACGTGGCCTAAAACTCAGAACTTAGAGAAAATGCAAACCAAGGAAAAACCTAATGGAAGTATTTTCTATCTATAGCTAACGAAATACCTAACTGGAGGAAAATATCAACGAGTGGCATTGCTACGTATTCGCTATTTTTCACCAGCGTAGCGCTTCTGTTGCGTCGTAGCGTTATCGTAGCAATGCCATACGAGCGTAGGCTGTAGCAACAAAAACATAGTGTTTTAAATGTTATCGTATTGTTTTTAACTCAGTGGCTATTACTGTCAAGTAAACACGAGCTATCGTAACGTCGACAATACGACAACATATCAAGGGCAATATGGTTTTACTCCGTAGAATAGAGGCCCAGTACACTCGGTGATAGAACACAGATGAAGTTACGAGATACATTCAGAATTTAACTTCGCTAGAGCGTGATGTCACTCGAATAACGGAGGCTTAGGAGGTTCGATATAAATATTATTCACGTACTACGCGTAGGTACAGGTAAGGAAGGCTTCGCGAACCTAAAAGTAACTTTTTGATCGGCATCAAAAGAATATAGCATTCATTTTTCCTCATAAGTGTATTATTTGGAGCCGATGATTTTAAATGTATGCTCAAAGAATAAAATAAATGTTTCAAAAAGATCAAAACCGTTTTGCTTAAGCGGTTTCAACATATTTCAGCCTTGGGGCATACTGATCATGCTAATGTTTTTCACTTATATCAAGGTCACTGAGAACAGGAAATGCGACTTTTAATGGATTTTATAGACGTTTAGGTTTTATAGGTCGTTATTCAGCATAACATCTTACTGCCATTATGGCCATTTCGTTCAGTACGTTAAGTGCCCTTTTAACTTTGCCTCTGGACCTGATTGTTACGGGCAATAACCTAGATATAAATGCCTCACGGGCCTATAATGCTTCCCTTTCGTAGGTTTTTTGGCCAATGAATAAGACGGGAGGTACAATCCTAGAAAAACCGAGTCAGACTGGCACACGAAGGGTTCCGTACCATTCTATTATGGGGGGCATTATATTTATTATTATTATTATTTATTGTTATAGCGGCTCTTTACACACTTTTTGTCAATTTCAACTGTCTGCCTATTACGATTCATGAGACACGGCCCAAGCTTACAGACAGACAGACGGATGGACAGCGGAGGCTTAGTTATTACTAAGCCTCCACTATCCATCCTGTGCATCCGGGTCCCGATGGCACCCTTTGGGTATAGAATTAAAAATATTTAAGTGGCGCCATATCTTTGATGTAATTTTCAGGTAGGTTCAATAATACTGACTAATTCACGCCTCACGTACCGAAACAGTGCAAGATAATGTTTCAATTGATACTGACACAGCTGAGACTCGCGTATTAATTGCAGCCGACGACCAGGTGGTTCTACAAACACGCATTACTGTAATCCAGCCCTAATTAGGCGTAAATTTCTAATTAATGTGTTAGATTACAATACATGAGGGCAATACGGCAAAATACAAGACTTGGGTTAAACTTTAACTTAAAGTGGCTCTAAGTTTAATAAATATTATTATGTTACGTTTAATAAAGTCTTGTAGTACCGTTAGTTGATGGGCTTGTAACCTGTCACTAATACATTGGTAAATATCTTAGCCTACTTGTGCAAAATGTGGTTACAGAATTATTAACAGGTCTTTTTAGAGTTGCTGGTATTTCTGTTGCTCTACCTACACCACTCTGGGTTACGTTTGGTAGCAGTACGAGTACAACAAGTACCACCTTATCGCTTCTGACATGTTATCATACCGTTAACCTTATGATACCTCTTATTTACTTGGCAGTAACGGCGGTCGAGTTTAAAAAAAACCGGCCAAGTGCGGACTTGCGCACGAAGGGTTTCGTACCTTTATCTATACAACGTTAGACACTACGGCAAAGAGATCACGTTTGTTGTATGGGAGCCCCCATTAATTTGTTTTAGATTAATTTAATCATTTATTTTTGAAGTGAATACACAACTTAATATTCTGTGAATATTTTAGGCGTCTACCTGTTGCCGTTATTAATATTGTCACATGGTGTCCTGCCCGGAGGGGTACAACAGGTGACAAAACAAAATAAACGAAATAAGTGACAAAAAGTTTGCAGAGTAAGATACTGGAGTACCAATGGAGTTTACTGGGACCATACAATCAGGAGCTTAATGAAACAGGTTAGTAATTATCACAGTCTTTATTCCTTTGCAGCTCTATACATGATGTTATGAAATTGTGAATATAACTTTGCACATAATTCCTACTCTACAAGAATAGATTTAGCTCAGCGGAAGGCTGGTCGTGTTACACAAAGTAAAGGTTCTTATGTTATGAATTCACAATTCTTAGGTGGTAAGTTGTTAGTCCCTAATTAAAGAGTTGCCATCAATTCCAATCTACGAGTTCAAATAATTATTATTGATATCCTAATTCCCTAATATATAAATATTGTCTACAGACCTTGATCTGAAGAAAACCTTCCTTCCTGGACGATCAACTTAATGTGGTCCGCGGTTGACAGACTGGCGGAGCGGTCCCAAGGCTCTGCGTCGCAAGCCACAGTATCCTCGGTCAGCTCACAGCAGCTTGTCAAGGTCTAACAGAATCTTCGTGCCTATGGCACGCCTACCCCAAAGGTGGGTTTAACCAGTTAAATCCTACTTCCCTACTTGTATGACTTTACTGAATGATCTTAATCAAAGATTTATTACTTACAGATTTAAAGAGAGTACCTGCCAAACACTAATCACTTAAGAAACTACTTCATAGCTTCCAGTACCTAAATATGGTTGGACCCAGAATCGGAATAAACAAAATGTATTTCAAAATAAATTGTCCAACTATATTGGCGAATCGGAAGCTAACCTCTACTGAAAACATCTAAAGTTCGGAACCTACAAAATTTGGAAATAGCTACTTAAAGAATACTGAAATTAAACAACAACAACTAGAAGAACAAGTACAAGAAGACAAAAAAAAAAAAAACAAGAACCCAGTCCAGCTGTAAAGACAGAGAGAAATTGCTCTGATTAGCACTAAGGTTGGAAAATATTTGAGACATGTGGACAGACATTTTGGTTATAAAAATATGCATCTTACCGGAGAACTTCCAGAGAAAGCCTTGGTAATCTCGACGCTGTGACATTCCCTCCTCTCCACGTGTGAGAACAAACACTGAAAATTCACCATTAGGTCAGAGAATGGCACATTAATTTGCAACAAATGCCTCCATCAGAGAGGATGTTATTTATTCCTACTTACAAGTTTCTTTCTCCGAAATATGACTGAAAATATGTGCTATATCTCCACAGCAGGTGCTCAAGAGTCTCTTTATTTAAACAAAACACATTAAAAAAAATACATATTAATTAGATCTAACTTATAAAATAAAACCCTCCATTGAACCCACTTGGTTATATTATTGAGGCTGACTCTCTCAATGTTATCTGGTTTAAATCTGATTTCGTAATGAGCTATGATCCTGATCAATGCCAGACAAAACAGAATGCAGCTAAAATGCATAGAACCAAAATGCTAGACAAAATTAGTAGGTATAGATAATTACCTAATTAATAAATTACTTATATTAAATTTACTTTTGGCTCAAATGTGTTTGTTTAATGTTGGTTTGTGTATTTATTATTAAAGAAATCTTTAAATTGTTTTGTTTATTTATTAACTTGCTATCTACTATTTCCTAATTTTGTTGAATAATTACTGTTATCTAGTATCGCCCTAATTCAAAGGTAACGCGGCAATACCAACATAATAAAACAAAGGTGTGTCATTTATAGTATAAATCAAAACAAACAACGGTAATGCCAATATCACCAATAAATATTTCCCCAGTCTTTAGGTTCTGTTTCACGCAAGAAATGCTGCGTTACAATATTAAGCTATAAACGGCAAGAAAAGCACGTTGGTTGTATGGGAGCCCCACTTAAATATTTATTTTATTCTGTTTTAGTATGTGTTGTTAACACATACTAAAACTACACTATAGTGGCAACAGAAAAACATCATCCGTTAAAATTTCAACTGCCAGCTGCTGCTGCTAACTGTCACGGTTCATGAGATACAGCATGGTGACAGACAGACAGACGTACAGCGGTCTTAGTAATAGGGTCCCGTTTTTACACTTTGGGTACGGAACCCTAACCATATGATAATAATACGAGTAGAGGACGTAGAACAACATACAAAGACACGATACAAAAAATCTTTATTTGCCTATAATGTGGTTTAAAAGATCGTTTACAATTTTAGTGGTTTCACACCTTTTATCGGCAACTGGCATATAAAATCTATTTCAAAAATAATTTCTAATAGCTGTACAATCATTATTGTGTTGTTATCAATTAAGTGTCTCTTGTATAACTATAATTTTAATGCTTGGTGCTGAACATGTTATTGTCCCTCATAAATAAAATAAAATAAAATAATTCAACTCCATAATCTTAATTAATGTTTACAAGTCCCCAGTTAAAACTAATCTTTGAAATTGCTTATACAATGACATGTAAAACGTACAAATGGCGGATATTTCATGTCAATTCTAAGCATTTTACTCATCATTACAAACTCTACATTACAATTTTGCCTATATGAGTACAACTGGTTAAACTATAACATAAAAAATATTTAATTTATTGTATTTTTACCAACTTGATGTCATTATTTATTAATATTATTAATATTAATAAATAATGACATCAAGTTATTTATTAATATTATTAATATTAATAAATAATGACATCAAGTTGGTAATTGGTAATTTGGAGAGTTTTTTTTTGAGCCACCCACGGAATGTTTTTTTTCGGCATACATTGAATAAAATAGCTATGATTATAAATCACTAGCTGTTGCCCGCGACTCCGTATGCGTAGAAGTCGTTTATCGCGGAATTACTAATGAATCAGTGAAGGTAGTTTCGCAGTTGTTTAGTGCACAATACACACAGTAGGTACAAATGATGGACTTAAATGCCATAAAGCATTCTCTGCCAGTCAATCAATGGGCCCGCCAAATAGAAACAATATAAGGTTGGACTGAAAAGGATACAATTAAAATGACATTTTAGTCATAAATAAACTAATAAAAAAATACGGTAATCACAATCACAACCTCATTGAATAACATCTAAAGGCATAGGAGCGATAAAATAAATGGCATTATACATATATCTGATATGCACTATTAATCTTGTCCTATTGGGATTCAGTGTGCCAAAAAGAGACAGTTTTGTAAGCTAAAGTATCATGGTTGTACACTGTTGCACTCTGTTGCATATATAAACTACGTTTATGTATGCAGATAATGTATAGGCTAATCTAAGACCATGGTGACCTGTTTACTCGAGTTGGCAACACCTTGGTGTGTACGGCTAGTTTTAGCAAGAACTGGACTTCATACTCTTTCCTTTTTTAACTTATTGAATATTTGTATTGAAATTTTTGAGACATGTGAAGATCTGACGCTTTCGTTTTAAGGCTTCTTCTGTGCCTTTAGTTCTTATTCTATGCACAATCTTGTAAGAAGCAACCAGTTATTTTTTTCAGTACTAATAAAGAACTACCACATTCATAGTAGGTACTGTAGTACCTAATGTATTATAAACCCCAAAACTAATTATATGAATTGAATTACTAAATGTTCGCTTTACTCCTTTAGATATTTTTCTTTGTTTAGGTACTTGGGACGTCCATGAATTTCATAGTAGCTACGGGAGACCGAGTCATTTAGGTTCGTTAAAAATGTCTAACGCTATGTAGATACTTTATTAACGTCGTTTACCAAATAAAAAAATCAGCCTCTTTTCATTTTAATTACTTAGTGGTGGTACTTACCTATTAAACTATCTTTGGCAAATAAAAAACGTTATCTAAAATACTAAATTTGGCTCAAAATTGAAAGCTGAAATGTTGAATTTGGTCACTGTAATTCTAAAAGTGCGATATACTTATTGCTGTAACGCTTCTGGGTGCGCTACACAATTCCGAGTTGATCATAATTCCAAATTGTCATAATTCCGAAGGCATTTTTTTTACATAGAAGACTTTATTTTTTGATATCGCTTATTATTCAAACCTAACCTAACCTACGTATAGCAAGTAAATTATGCATTTTATTTAAAATAGCTCCAACGTAACATAAGTAGCTCTCGGGAAAAAATAAAATTCGGACAAGTGAATATTCAAAAAAACATAATTCGGAATTTTAAGGTGTTCCCAATGCTTCTACGTGGCAGTTTGGTTCCTATTTAGTTCCATCTCTCAAATAAGAAAAATCTTCTAAACAACAAAATTAAAAACATAAGTACATTTATACTCGAAGTAGAAAATACGTACCTGTCGGTGACCCTAAAAAAATCCTATAGGTATAAAATATAGTACATTTTGATACAAGTGCGGAAAGTATGTCATTTTACACGAGTCCCGAAGTATCTTGGCCCGAGCTGCAAGCGAGGGACAAGACTCGGGACGAGTTAAAATGACAGTTCCGCATGTGTATCAAACGACGTTTTTTAATACATTTGCGAAAAAATATCAATGAAACAAAATGAATCAGTAAATGAAACTATTACAAGAGAAAATTTTACTTTTAATTGACACAGACTTTATGAAATGGCAACGGTTGTGACCATTCAGCCTAATAAAAAAAAAGTCATATTAATTTAATTACCTATATTTAAAAATCAAAAAGTATAATTTTCTATGAACCAGCGGTAATGCATAAAGGTGGATTCACATTACGCCGTACTGGGTTGGGCCCGGTTTCGGCATGGTGTAATGTGAATTCACCTTAATACGCAACTATTTAATCATTCGTAATACTAATTCAGATTCAGCCATCTTGATGAGAGCCGTTTTTTTAATATTACCTAATAAATATTATTTAATTTTAATATTTTAAATTATATTACCTTTTTATAGTCTCAATGCTAAATGACGTAATCAAAAAGTGGTTGAACATGCAAACTCTTTGGTTGGACGCAAGGCTTGGAAGTTGATACAAAATTATATTTAAAAAAAATGGAAAACTATAACGCACTAGTGCGCAATATCCAACTTTCCGCACGATATACAGCTACGAAACGTACCACTTTTTGAGCAACTGTGTTAAAAAATATTTTACAAAGCGGATATTATTTAAATATTAATTTCATGTAGATTGTAGATATTTATTTTAAAAAACCTGGATATAAGGCATATGGGTACCTACTTCTCGGAATTTGGGATGCTACGGACGTTTATACACTGCTTTTAAAGATAAAGATCAGGCCTATAAAATTTAATTACATTTAAAAATAAAGTGAGATGTCCCTAATAACAGCCACCTACTAGGTTATTTTTCAATACATAGTGCTTCTCGTGTAATAGACACTGACGTTGAAAACGGCGGCGACCACGCATCTGAAAATTGAGTTAAAAACTCTAAAAAATACTACAGAACACTTTCATCGTAGTTGATGCATTAAAAGCCTACATAATGATTTTTATGACTTTATAGTGTACGACCAATTCAATTAAAATAACTATAATCTTGTTTTAATATGTAGGTTTTCATGATATCTTATACATAAACATCTGAGCTCTCTGGATAAGCCAAGACTTTCTAATAGTGAGAAAATCTATGGTCTGAACCCTAGTACCTAACGGTGCTCGGTTCGGGTCGGGGTTTGCGCATGGTAGGACCTTGTGCAGGATAGTTCTGGATCGCTGCCACCTCGTACCCAGCTAACCTCTGCTTGGCGGTTCTAGCAGCAATGATCAGTGTTCTCTTTCGTTGTGGAGGTAAGAAAACCAGGGAAATTACTAGCTTTAAGGTATTCTATTTTAGTTGTTAACGTATTTGTGATTGGGTTAGGGATATAAAAATCAGCTGATTGAATTTCACGTCCTGCCGCGTTAGTAGAGTTCCGAAAACATCATCCATACGTCTATCCAATCAGTCTATGTCCACCCGCTTTTGTTAAGGTCTCTCCTGGTCCTAATCACGTCACTCTCCTCTGCCCTGCCCTTGTCAAAAACATATTGACAAACATTTAATATTAATAACCTATCATAGACTAAGGCTAAGCGGAAGGAAAGTTAATCAAAAAGCTACTACATAAAGTGTTTTCAATCTAAAAGGAGAACTTAATATGTCTTTATAGGAATGGGTTGTCGTTAAGTCAATTATAAACGTTGCATAAAACAGTCGTGTACGCACCTACTGCTGAGTTGTTAAGGTTTTAAAGCACTCAGGGGTCCATTATGGATTATGGCGGCCGCTGAACGAAGCTGTTAACGCCAGTTTTATTAGTACTACTCACCTTTAGATACCATTCGAGCTCTACATGGAACAATTATTAAAACTAAATTATAATTTATGCTTCAAATGGCGAGCAATTTCAGTACAACGCAACGTGAGTCCCTCCAATTTCAGCTCTCTCATTATGATTACATGGTAGAACGAGTACGAATGTAGGTGAGTGTAATCGAAATGCCGCACGTGACTTTATAGCAAAATAATGTATGCCCGAGCATACATTGAAATACGAACGACGAATTGAGAACTTCCTTCTATTTTGAAGTCTTTTAAAATTAGTATCAGTAAAATCGTGACAAGCAATCCCATGTCATTTTGATTAAGCTAATTTGTAAAGTCCTGAGCCCTCCAAATATTCGTAATTCCGAATGTCGTAGACCTCCCTTTGAAAGGATCAAAAGACTTACATTATCTGCTCCAATAAATTTGTCAGAATTAGGTGCCGATTGCCAAAGTGTAGAGACAAGATGGTATGAGGCGTGCTATCATCGGTCAAAGATTCCAATAAAAAATGTAATGCATTACGAATTAGTTACCCTGCTCTAAAATGGCAGACCCGGTATAAAACGAGATGATACGTGTATATTTTTTTAGGAGTTAAAAAATTTCGTTAATCATTGCTTAGATTGCCAAGTATCGTTGAATTATAAACAATTATTGCTAAAGCGTCAAATGGGTGAATTTCAACAAGCGTCAAATTATCCTAATTTTGGTGGTATTTTTTATTTTCTTAGTAGGGTTTACAATTAAACGTTTAAGTGACGTCATTAGTCATTATAAAAACAGTGTTAAAATGGCCCTTTATTATACTAAGTGTTTTTTAAGATATAACGATTTTACTAATTATGTACCACCAAAATTGTTATTATCCACCAAAATTACTTTTCTTAGAAAAACTCACGATCAATAATAACATATCGGGCTAATTAAAATATAATCGTTAGGGAATCTTCCTTGTTATTTTTGAAAATCCAAAACGTAAGTTTCTAATATAATAAATAATGATTATTTGTTGTTTAAATAATTTTGGTGGAGACCAGAAATTTTGATAATTTTGGTGTTTCGCAAAAGCCACCAAAATTGTACCACCAAAATTATAAAACTTAACATTTTTTAAAATTAAAAACAAATGTTTTAGTTTAACAAAAACTTAACTCGTTACAGTTAAAAAGACACCATAAACATACTTGAAAAAACTATCACACAACAAAACTTTTTGCGAAATAATGACTTATCTAAGTTATCACGATTAATAAAGTGTATTCCATACCACCAAAATTAGATACTTATATGCTTAGCGGGAAGACGCAGAAAGATGGTACAAATCTTTCACCGTCTATTGCTGGAGTGAAACTGAACGAACAACTGACGCTATATTTGTTTGTTTAGTCATGTTTCGTTCGATCATAAAATTAATTTCAATATTCACCACCAAAATTAACTATTTCGCTTGGACAGTTTTATTTACAGTGCTCCCAGTTTCCTTTTACTTGCAAATGCAATAATTGATACATTTTAAAATACCTCAACTAATAAGGAATACAGATAACTAAAATATAAGTCTAGTTGAGGCTTAATAAGTTTGTACCACGACATATCAGTATATGCGGGAAGTACAGGACACGACACCAAAATTGATTTTGGATTGAAAATATTTTTTTACGATAAATATAATAAGTTAATAATAATTTTAACTTTGGCTCAATATGGTACTTTGAGTGAGATTATTTATAAAATAAATAGTTTTCCAATACATGTACTTTACACCCCAATTATCACGTCCGCCGCTCAAAAAATGTGGTTGAGATAATTACCCAAATACGAGTGTAGCTGTTTTAATAATATCATCTGAACCTACACAATATGTAGTTGAGCTAATCATGGCCAACACAGAAGTAAAAATTGGACAGAAGAAGATACGAGAAGGATGTTCTTTAATATTTTTGACAAAACATTGTTTTTGAGACCGGCCGAAATGGAAACGTTTATTTTTGGCAACAAGACCCATTTTTAGGGTTCCGAAGTGAAACTAGGAACCCTTATAGTTTCGCCATGTCCGTCCGTCCGTCCGTCCGCAGCCTAGCTCAGAGACTCTTAGTATTAGAGAGCTGTAATTTGGCATGAATATACATATTAGTCACGCTAAAGAAGTGGAAAAATAAAATGATGACAATATTTTTTTTAGGGTACCTCCCCTACAAGGGATGTATTTTTTTCTTGTCTACCCCATAGTGTGGGGTGTCGTTGGATAGGTCTTTCAAAAATATTACGGGTTTATGACAACAATTCTTCGATTAAGTGATCCGTTTATGAAATATTAAGCTTTAAAGCGCAAATTTGTGTCCCCCCCCCCTACAGCCAAAACTATAAATAATAAAAATGAGAAAAAAATCTTAAACGAAAGAACATATAACGGATTTTATAGGAAAACTATCGATCGGCGATTAAAGTTCGTACCTACTAAAATCATCTAAGACTTGTATTACTTATTGATTTTTATGTTTGTAGTAGCTTAAGGGCTTTGGAACCCTACACTGAGTATGCCATGGTCCGACATGCTCTTGCCGGTTTTTTACAAATGCGTTACTGTATTTACACATTTACATTTACCTATTCCTGACTGTGTCTCCCGTGTGGTTGCTGGGTTAGAATAGTGCCAATCCATGTCTTCCCGTGGATATCGTAAGAGGCGACTAATGGAATAAGGGCTTGTAGTACTAGTCTATTAGGCATATCTTTTGGGCCGGATTGTGCAAAATGTGGTTACAGAATTATCAAGAAGTCTTCCTACCCCACTCTGTGAATAAAGGCGTGATGTTATGCATGTATGAATTTCTGACTAAAACTGTCTATCTATTTAAAAGTTCAAACCGGTGTTAAACACACTAATGCGGCCGTTTGGGCTGATCATAAATGTGCCTATGGTAGAAAAGTTGCATGAACGACTGCAGATATCAAATAATTTGTATAGGATTGACGCAAGCCTATCATTCCATACATTTTGTCAGATTACTATTGTCGCAAGCTTTTGTGCAATGCTACTTAACTGAGCTTCATGTCCACAGACATATTCTGAAATTTTGTTGACATTTCATTTTTACCATCTCTGTTATGAAAAGAATAAGGATCATAGAAGTAAAATCAAAAGCCTAAGGCTAAGATATATAATATTGTGAATTACCCATGCGATAAGCCCAAATTCTATAAAGCATTTGGCTTAGTTTGTAATCTCATCATTATAATATTATTTATGCCTTTGTTCAATAAATCTTGTCTTGGTTCAAAATAAAGACGAAGGTTGTCTCATGGTAATGGGAGGATAATAGTCCGACTTTGAAGTAAGCATAATGCAAGATGATTTATTCATAGAAAGTGACATTGGAACAGAAATTCATGTTTTAATTCAGTTAATTCATCAGCCCGAACTGATTTAAATTTTTACCTTGACGAAGCTGAAGTTTGTTTGTTACCAATACGAGTAATAATTTGCTTTTAATTTACGAAGATTCCTATTAATTTTATAACAGTTATATTTTACACACAGCCAGCTCTAACAAGAAAGCATGAGACACTAACCTCAAGGCCCCACGCTGGGCGCCAAACGCTAAATGTAGCTAACGCACGTTCTCTTAATTTTAATAGTTTAGAAAATGATGACAAAAGCATTCCCAAGTACACCCACTCGAGCTCACCAGTAATCATTTGATTGCCCAGCAAATATTTTTGGAACTTAACCTCTTTAGCCTGAAATTCTTGCTTAACTTTATAATACTTTACTTTCCAACTTGCAAACATTATTTTATAAACAATATCAATTTGTAGGCGTTGGGATCCAGTGTTGTCATTGTCAGGGCGGAGACCCATTGTCGTTAAAAAGCATGACTTTACTTATTTAGGCATCGAATTCGAGTGTCACACTTCAGTGTCATCGACCATTTACAAAACAGGTTATGTTGCTATCTAAGGAAGTATGCATCGTACACAATAATAAAATTCAATTTGAGAATTATTAACAAATAACAAGAGCTTTTATAAATTATAAGATTTGTCTTTTATATAAGAATCAAATTTGTTCGTATGTGCATACAAATGTGTAGATATATCACAACTAAATCTGAGTATATAGTATAAGTATACATATAGTATATATTATATAAAAATTAGTCCCTATTTCCCTTGGTCACGGCATCACGCGTGAACGACTGGACCGATTTCGGTACTTAATTCTTTTTTTTTTTGGTTGTGAATGTCAGGAAAAGGTTCTTATGAAAGAAAATAAATGTAAGGTCCACCGAAAAGTCCGAAATTTTCAGAGGGGCGAAGCCGCTGTCTGGGCGCTAGTACCTATTATATGAAACCTAATTAGATTGTGGACACATGAAAATATCCACGGCGACCGTGCCATAACAGGAGCATCGTATACAAGGATATAGGGTAAGGGGTGGGGGGTAGGGTAAGGGTAGGGTACGATGCTCAGTACGTGCGTTATCATTTTAGAAATAGTAGGTACTGGATAACGACTAAAGGACTTAGGGAAATTTAACGGAAGTTAGTCCGTTAATATTTTTTAAAGTTAACTTAAAAGTTAATCCGTTATTCGAAATTTTAACTTCATTATTTACGATTAACGAATAAATAGCAATAATATCAACAATACGCTAACAAAAAAAACAAAGGACGCTAAAAGACAAAGCGGAACCTATTATACGAGTACAATAGTTGATGACACTGCTTTTTGTTTTACACAGCTTCTTTGCTGTTTAAAAGTATTAACGGCGGAAAAAGACGTGTATGTTATTGACACGTCTAACCCCATAAATAGGGGTGACTGAATAAGGGGGCGTCGTACAAATGTTGTTAACATGAGGGGGGGGGGGAGGGCTCGTAGGCGGTTACCTCCAATGATCAATTTAACAGAACACTAATTGCTTGGTGTAGCTCATCAAAATATTATTCATCCTTGCTAGTATTTTGTTAAAGAAGATATTTAATATATTTTAATATAAAAATACTAATGTCTGTGTAATTTATACTGTAATAAAATCTAAAATCTGAAATCTGTAGATATAATTTTCACCTAACAGGACCTCTATTCTATTGGGTTAAAACGATATTGTGTTTGAAGTGTTTTAGTATTGTTTTTAACACGGCCGCAATTACTGTCAAGTAGGTAAATGGGACCTTTTCAAAAAAAGTGCACATTGTTAACGACAAAAAATAAGAAAATTAAAAGTTTACATTTCGTCACGATAATTAGCCAAATGGAAAATTTAAAGTTTCTTAATCAAAACCTTCACAATTTGGAAACACGTCAAAGGTAATATCGTCTTTACCGTGTAGAATCTCAGCCCTGGTTAAACTCCATAAAAACTACATAAACAATATTCTAACTCGAAAAGAGACCTTTAAACACACGTCGTCCTAGTATGTATTTTTATTTTACATAGTTTATTGCACATAAACAATATAGTGGGGTCAGCTAAGATACAAATTGTATGTAAGAGGAATGTAGAACATAGTCTAAACGTTTAGAATTGCGTAGGATACTTTTTCTGTTGACTCACAAAGTTGACTCTTGATTGGCTTAACCGATTTTTATATAATTAGTAAAGGGCGGACGATGGATGCAATATGGTGACGAAAGCATAGGATGGATAAGACTTTTATTCAATTTCAAGTAATATTTATGTAAAAAATATATGCAGTTTTTGATATAATATCAGTAAGTGCATATTACCTCTATCGTTCATAGTACATTATCAGTATATTAAAAAAGTACTGGCCTCTTGTAAATCATCACCTCTTGAGAGTCTTAATACTATAAAGTGTTTGAATCTATAACGTCTTTTGGATATTGATTATTAACTACAACAATATAGTTATATAACTACTTTGCAACTACATTCTCTTTTTTAAACCAATTGCAGTCATATACATATTATGTATATCGTTTGACATGATTTTGACGTAATTTGCATCCGTCGCCGCCCATTAATAATTAAGCTATGAACCGTCTCTCGAAATATGCTTATTAAGTAGTACCCTTAAAATGTAACAACTGCACGGATTTTATAATTATACTAGCAACCCGCTCCTGGATGCGATCTTCATGTATTTATAGTACACATAAACTTTCCTTTAAATTATGGTAAAGACCGCATTTAAATAAATCTGTTGAGTATTTTAAAAGAACTAAGAACACAAACAGACACATAGACAGTAATAGCAACTTTATTTTAACTTACAGAGGTACATAATATACGTACTGAATACAATAAATAATAAAAAACCGATTGTTTTCGCTTATCAGTTCGCACTGAGAGAGCGGAAGCAGCGTTCACATACAAAAAAAGTGTTCCCAAGGCGTGTCGGAGGCGTTTTACCGCTCCGCTCTCAGTGTGTTTGCAACTTATGGGGCCCTATTGTATCTCTATTGTTACTTTGGCCCGATCCCAACGACCTCTTGGCCCAATCGTGATTTACTTCGGGACGTGCTAAGTAAATCTGCTTGTTTTTGCCCTCACACGGGACTGTGTGCGAATATCTAAAATCGGGTTATAAAATATGTGTGCGTGTCTAAAACTACAGGCTTAAAGTTATTTTGAAGGTATAAAGAAACCAACAAAATTGGTAAAGATTTATTTACCAATGTATTTTTTTAATATATACCTATAAGAAAAAAAAAGTGTTGAACAATACTACGCACTTCAACTTTCTTCAAACACATTATAATTACATAAAATAACATATTTTCTTTGTGTAACTATGGAGTTTTAAATATCTTATTGATTTGTACTGTATTGATAGCAGTCGAGGGTTAGGTCGTAGAGCGTTGCAGCGAATACCCCTTCGTAGCAAGCATCCGCTACGAACAATGTATCGTATTGAATATTATTTTGGGAGTAAATAGTTTGCTTTGCAATTATTCTATTTGATCATCAAAAAAAAAACAATTTAATCAGCATTTAATGTTTTAGCGGGTAATTAAAAAAAAACCATGATCATCACTTTTTCCCCAACTAAATGAAATACTAATGGCAAATTAATGAATATTTAGAAAGCTTAAAATATTATGTGTTTTGCTAAATCAATAATCGCGAGACAAAATAGTTTTTGATTCGCAAAATGATTAATTAGTCAGCAAGATTACATAACTGGTAAACAGTAAAATCTAAATGGGCAGCAGAAATATCAAGTTGGACGGCAAAAAAAAAACATAATATGGTCAGCCAAATAATCCATTGAGCTGTGTTTTTGTTGAAAATTCGGTAATATTCGAAAAGTGGTCGGGCGGAGTAGCGGGTCCTTAACAGGTCATGGCAAGAAAGTATTGTTATATGGCAATTTAACCCATCTTTGCATAAAAAAAAATCGTGAATTCAAACCCTTTGAATTATTAATCAGCATGAAAAATTAGCAAAGGAAAAAAAAATAGTGCTTATATTGTGATGGGAATTTCCACCGCCATGCAAAGAAGGGTTAATGCAGTGTTAAGTGTAAATATTACGAGCATTAAGATTTCTTATTTATTTTCTAATGTCTACTATATCTGTATTTTATTAAAATAAATAACGCTTAATTTCATGTCGAGGCACTATAAAAAGTTATTAAACCATCAGGACATCCAGTTCCACTCCTAGGTTGATTTTGCAAAGCGCGGAGCCAGCTCACCAGCAAGCTCTGTGGGGCTAGACAAGTTGCTTTCGACAATCATTAGCTATTATGTTTCGATTGAAAAATGTATTGAATTGACGTAGGCCACTGAGATAGCACCACGAGACTGTCTCGGTGGCTTACGTCAACTCCATACATTTGTCTTTCGAAACATAAGCGCTTACGATTGTCGAATGCAATTTGTCTAGCCCCACTGAGCGGTTCAGTGCACGAGGCTCGATGTGTATACAGGGAGAGAGGTCATGAGCGAAGTGAGCCAGCGACCTTCCGAGCAATGCAAGAGTCGAGTTTACGAGGACGTGAAGGAACGGTGAGTGAGAGTTCTGGCGAGAGCCTATCTTTTTTACTATCCGTTTCCAAACCCAGGTTATTGGCACCATAATACTGCATAATTTTAAGAAAACCAAAAAAACTCGTGCTCCTATTCTGCCGCAAGAGTGGTGCGTAAAATTTACTCGTATGTAGCAAAAAGGTTGTGCTCAAATTTAATTTTACTCACTGGCCAAGAAATATATTTCTTGCTTCCCGAAATTTTATTAAATGTGTCTCACAAAATGCAGCATGTATATTTAGTTGGTTCATCAATCGATTTTAGAGCAGCCAAATATGCATGTTGATAAAAATTTGATATTTTTGCTACTTTAAAAAGCATATCCATCTACTGTAGTTGATGACCAAAACGTCAATAGTCTGCTAACTGTTGAAATGATCCCGATTGTTTGTACATACTACTTAAAAAAAAGTTAACAGAAAAAATATGGCCTCATAATATATGATCCCAGTAATATACAAGTACAAAGCGCTCGCAATAAAAAAAACGCAATAAAGAATGCGAAATATGCTCCGCTTAGTATATTGGTGGTAATAGTGATTTAAGTACCCTTAAAATACTCTTATGTGACACGTTGGTTTATGGCATTGTAAAACTTTAAGTGTACTGACTAACGCGCGCTCAAGCCCGAATACTTGTGCTCGACTCGACAGCATTCAGGGAACCGGTATTATTACAGGACACCAACATTCATAAATATCTTTTGACTTAACTGTACCTACCATACTTTAAATAACACTTAGAGTGAGGGAGCGAGATAACTTTAACTTGGTTATTGTTACAATACAATACAATACAATACAAATACTCTTTATTGAACACCAAATAAAAACCAGAACACGGAACAGTTCATTTTTTAGATATACAAAAGGCGATCTTACAAGTTACAAGGTTATACAAGTTGCATCTGTTGATCGTTATCGTTTAAGTTTCGATTCAATCGAAACATAATCGGTAACGATTGTCGAATGCAACTTGTAAGACAATTTAGTATGGCGAGTAAAAACCTAACACTAAGGCTATATTTGTCTGGTTGACTGGCGGTGGTTGACTGGTAGAGTGGCTTTAGTCATTAAGTCCTACATGTGTACTTCTTACATTTATTTGTATTGTGCAAAGAAGATTAAATAAATAAATATGGTACATAAGAAATAATTAGTAGCATCATTGTATTGCACAATATTTGGGCGATGTAATATAATACTTTTTTACCTATTTTTTAGAGTTGCGTAGCCAAAGGCAGTCAGCAGTCCGTCGGTCTATCGGCGAACTGACTCTCATGAATAGTAAAACGTAGATATTAGAAAATTTCATGCTTTAACAATAAATAATAAACAGAAATTAAAATTAAAGGGGTTCCCTAAACAAAAAATCCTAGGCGTTTTTTATTTAATCTTAATATTGTACCTACGGTGGCACGGAACACTTCGTGTGCGAGTCTAACTTGCACTTTTTCTTAGAACCCATTAGGATAATACACGTAGATGAACAAAGTACAAAGTAATAGGTACGTCGTGAGAGGACCAACAAGCAAGCGATGATCTTATGGTAAGTGATTTGATCGGTACGTGATGCACACCTGGGTCACCAGAAATATGCAGATGCTAAATCACTAATCCATCTTTAAAAGTTCCAAGTCAAATCAGCTCGGCAACACAGTAAAAGATTTGTTTATTGAAAAAATAATAATCACAATTTACATAAATAGCTTACAAAACAGTATTCAAAAACTAGTGGTACAGTCAAGTTCAAAAGTATGTATACACTTTAGTACCTTGTCTATTTAACGTCATGTTTAAACTGCCATATGAAATTATCCAAGCGATTAAAGTGACAAGGTACTAAAGTGTATACATACTTTTGAACTTGACTGTACAAGGTAAACCTTATACCGCTGTATCGAAGCGCTTCTAGATCGTATAAAATAGCAAAACTAAAAACAACAATCCATTTTTGGTTGTCAACACGACGACGACGACGACGACGATGACGACGAAAACAACGTTGTGTTGACGACACTTTGGCCTAGTTCAAATCCCGGTAAGGGCAGATATTTGTGTGATGAGCGCGAATATTTGTTCCTGAGTCTTGGATGTTTTCTATGTATTTAAGTATGTATTTCTCTATATACTCGTAAGTATGTTTATCGTTGTCTAGTAACCATAGTACAAGTCTAGAGCTAAGTTTGGGACTAGGTCAATTTATTATTACTATTATTATTTATTAACTCTGCATAGAATCATATAGAATTTATACACAAAGTCATAAGTAACATCGTACTCGTAACTCTGCTGCCGCTGAATAGTTAAAATAAATACACAGTTTAAAAAAATATGTACGCGGAAAATTACCAACGTAGAACGTACCGTGTCGGCCGCGGGCAAGGATGTTCCGTATTAATAATTAGCACCACAATATTCATAAACCTAAAGCCAATTACAATGATACACGTTTAATTTTTATTTAAAAGCTCTCCCTTAAAAATTTGCTGCGCGTTCAACACACGAGCGTCGATCGTTTTAGTATGGCTTGGCTGTAACATTGTAACCAATTCAAACGAACGTTTACACTGTCATCTTGCAAAAAACATCTATTTTACGCATGTAATCGCTATCGGCGGCTAACGTACATTAGCCGCCGAAACTATATAATTCTACCCCCTTTTGTAATTCTTACCGCAACAAATAACTGTGTATAAAACTAACACCGTCTGCGCACTAGTTATAGTTTTTACTATTTACTACATGAAATGTTATTTAATCCTTTATATTTCTCATTTAAGCGAATTTTGTAAATTCTTTATGAGAATAAAGTTCTTAAACCATAAAAATAAAATTTGATAATATATAAATATGTATAAGATCGTATTTGGTATCTGTTACATGTAATTATACACGTATTGTATCGTATACAAAATTTAGGTCTCCAGATTAAAAAATAAAAAAAAAGTTATGAAACGTAGCTTTTATTCAAACGTCGATTGCTTAACACTCGAAAAATGGCTAAGTATACGTGGGAGGCTCGCGCTCTTAACAGAGTCCACATATTTTGATAGGAGCATTGTTCTACAAAACCACTGAGAACTCAATACTGCTAACTGATATTGTTATCTCAGCAAATATTGGTTGTTTATCCCTTCTTAGCGGCGTTTGCCTGCCAGCTGTTTGGGCAGAGTTGATGTGCTTTTATGGTCGCTGCACACAATTGGGATACACATGTTTGTAACAATGTACAAAAATTAGGAAACCAGTACGGCTTTCCGAATCAATCCCTGCAGTTGAAATGTAAATTAAGTTAATAAGTAAGCACTAGTGTCGACGAATTTAGACAAAGGTACTATGTAAAAATCTATTTACAATAATAAAAAAAAGTTAGATTTAAAAAATATGTTACAATTAATTAATCAATTATGTTAAACGATGGGCTTGCAATCTGACACTAATACACAAGTAAACTTCTTGGCCTGATTGTGCAAAATGTGGTTACAGATTGTTATAAAAAGTATTTTTAGAGTTTATGGTATTTATGTAGCTCTGCCTACCCCACTTTGGGAATGAAGGCGTGATGTTATTGCTATGTTATGTAAGTAACAAAAAATAAATGAGGACAATGTCACACAAATTGACCTAATCTAAAACTTAGCTCTAGGCTTGTACTATGGGCATTAGACAAGGATAAACTTACTTATATATAGAAATACATACTTAAATACATGGACAACATTCAAGACTCGGGAATAAATGTTCGCGCTCATCACACAAAAATCTGCCCTTACCGGGATTTGAACACGGGACCGCTAGCTTCGTAGGCAGGGTCACTAACAACTAGGCTATATACTAAGTTATTAGCAATCGGTTATACCGAATCGAACAGTACCCCTGTACTTCCTCGTGGGTCGCTCTTTTATCCGCAACTCAGTTATAATACGCAGGAGTATTTCAAGTTCACGAGTAAACGCTTTATGTACATGCTATGATGATTGGTAGTGACATGAAATTTTAGCTGCAAATGAGCTCTTCTTCACTCTGTTAAAAGGAATACGTCGACTTACGTACATGCCATAGTCATAGTGTGCTTATGTATGTATTTAAACACTTTATTGTACAAAAAAAAAAACAAAACAAAACAATGAATAATAATAAAGATGTACAAAGGCGAACTTAGGAAGGCTTATGTCTCCTATGCTGCCAAATAAGTGAATTTTGGCGATATCAATAAAGGGTAAGGAAGCAAAAGAGCTTGTAGTACTGTTAGGCGGTGGGACTACAACCTGTCACTAATACACTAGTAAACTTTTTGGCCTAATTGAAAAAAATGTGGTTATAGAATTATAAATAACTCTTTTTAGTTTTCTTTTTTTTCTGTAGCTCTGCCTACCCCACTTTAGGAATGAAGGCGTGATGTTGTGAGTGTATGTAAATAAATAATGGATACAGATAAAACGCAGGATTTTTCTTTAGTTCAAGGTTATATGGAGTTTCATCGACAATTAAAAGGAAACGAATGTCGACTATGGAGGACAAGCCACCATCTATTGTTTCCATTCATCAGGTACCTATCTGTTTTAACACCAGGTTCTTCTGTAAAAATTACCCCTTTCAATTTGAATGTGTTTGGAATACATACATAGATGATAATAAACTTACCACAGTCCATAAAAAGATAAGCATGTTCAGTGTAACCGGTGGACGTTAATCTGGCGTTTGTCAATTTTATCTGTTTGCCGAGTTATAATCGGTGCTCGCCATTCAGTGCCGAATTGTTATTAGAAGCTATCTTGACATTTACTAAGCGATAAATCCATTCGTGATGAATTGTACTCGCTCAATACGATGAACTGGAATATTCCAGGAAACGCGACGGTAATCGTTAGTGGAAGTAGGAGGAAATTCAGATATTTTTAAAACGAAATAGTAATATCATATGTGTTATTTCGATAATGAAAGATGATCAAAAGTTAATGTTAAGTAGATGCACGTGATGATATACAGTATATTTTTTTTATCAGTGCATTTTTTTTAACATATATTGATTTTATATCGTTAATATAATCTATTACGACAATAAAACGAGGTAATTTTTTTTTTGTTGCAAATTATCTCTCTTTTACCTTCTCGTGCCAAAGTCACACTAGAAATGATGACATGGGTTGTCAAGCTGTAGGTATGCGATACACTGTATTGATATTCGAAATTTGAAATTTGATGTACAGCTTATCAGACAACAAGCCCCTCTCCTAATGATATTCTAAATTTGAAAATTAATTTATTAACTTACTTAACAATACTCCCCTCTCCTCGCACCCCCGCATAAGAGGGTCCATGAATATCGTTAAGTTAGTGGAATCATTGAATCGGCAATATCTCTAATATTTTTTAAGCTAGAGTAAACATAACACAACATGGGTACGCACCTATTAAAAAAATACCCTGTATATAATGAATATACAATTGTGTTAAGGAGTAGTTTTAAACACGTTCTGCAAATTAAATCAAATATGAGCTACGTACACTAAGAAAATCTTCTATATGTGTATATACAATATATAATCTCAATCTCGGAAACGGCTCCAACGATTGTGACGAAAATTACGGATCAAATTGACATTTAATCGTGTCGTCTACATACACCCAACCTCATCCAGGTACTGACTATAATATAAAACTATTTCCCGAACTATGTCACTAATACTGCTCCCATTTCAAATGAATACAAACAATGTATTTCAAATTATTTTTATTTAATCGCAAAACTCACTAAGAATATGAAATTCCACCTCTAAGCTTATTATTGTCGGACTGTTTAGTTAATCCCATGGTATATAAAAACATGATAATAATATGTCCTTCGATTTAGTTCGAATTTTAAAATTCATAAAAAAAAACGTTCAAAACGTACACATCAATCCTGGTGTAATAAAAATAAGGGTTGACGTTTCCAAGTTGTTATATTAATACGTCTAAATTAAATACTATTGTTTAAAATTGGACTCTGCCAAATAATACATTGCGACTACATACCTACTCACATCGAATATTAACCATACCTATTCGTAGCTACCGGCGCCGTAACGGCGTAGCAGCGGGCGCCCTCCGGCACCTACGTAGAGGCTGCGATTCGCGCGGGTATATAAGGACGCGACCACCGGCAATCCCTCATTTGCTTTCAAAAACCTCCAGTGGCCCGCACGGGACGACAGGCGAACTACTCCACCATTACCACTAGTAACTCGACTTGTGGACTTCTACAGGTAAGTCTATAAATTAGTGGATTATGATTTCGTTATAATATATGTAAATGTTAATTTATTTATGACCTTTTTAATTTTAGTTATATAAAAAAACCTCCTTTATTCTGAGTTAAAAAGTTGAACACAATAGTTACTATACATCAAACATAATTATTTTCATTAAACTGTTTACGGATGTTATTTATCAAGTGCCTATATTTATTCCGATAAAATTTGTTTCTTACATAAGAGGGTTTGAAAAGGTGTTACTTACTATAAACTCTCTTATATATACGTACTAGCGACCCGCCAGCGGCTTCGCCCGCTACAATTTTATTTTCTTGACAATATTTATGTTATTTTTGTAAAAATATATTTTTTTTTTTTAAAAAGTATCCTATGTTACTTCTAGTACCTCCCAGAATATGTATACAAAGTAGTTTTTGCGTGAAAGCGTAACAAACATCCACGCTTTCACATTTATAATATTAAGGATTACTTTTATATATACCAAAAAGTTTTACAAATAACCGAATTCGTCCGTACACCAATTGATTTTACGCCTCAGATGTTTCAGTGTTCTGCGGTCCCTTAATTAATATATGTATTGTAAAATCCAATCAAACTTTTCATAACCTTTCGTACAAAATACGTGGAAATTTTATTACACCCAATGACCCTCGGTTTTATAGGCTACCTTTTTGTTAGATCATATAATTATTTTAATTAAAAAATACAACTTTGGTTTTGCTATTCTCACGGGCGCACTCAGAGGCAGTTAATGGCGATTAAATCGTTAATTAGTGACGATATCTCATAAATAAGTTTAAAAAAAACCGGGCAAGAGCACGTCGGGCCATGCTCAGTGTAGGGTTCCGAATAAACATTGTCGAAAAACAACAAGAATGAACTTATTTTCTATTTAAAGATATTGGTGAAACACTTCAACTTTCATGATAGTATTCCTTTTAAGATCGCTATATGTAATTTCATTTAAGATGTATTTTTGATTTTTCTTACTTGTACTTTTGCTTGAAGGGACACTTAACTCTAGTTTCCTAAACGGTAGCTCTAATCTAAAAGTTTATTGATTGATTGAAATTGACATGTACATAATTATGATTTCTTATTCAATGGTAGGTAAGGTAAGTACCTAGTCGATGTCATATATTTTTTTAAATAGTCTTTAAAAAACTCTTAAAAGTAAAATATAATAAGTAGTGGCCCTAAGGGCTGATTGTTTGATAAGTAGATAGTTAGCTGAATACTGACACTAACTAAACTGACACGTCGTGGACCGCTAAGTAGCTGGGGTATTTTATGTTACTTCATTTACTTAGCGGTCCCCCGCCGTGCCAGTTTAGTTAGTGTCAGTGTTCAGCTAACTATCCACTGATCAAACAATCAGCCCTTAGGGCTACTACTCATTATTTTTTTACTTTTTATAGGTTTTTTGACAGACTATTTAGAGCGAGAGGTTTTTTAAATTTCTCATTTATTTTTTTATTTCACGCTTTTTAAACTTTTCCATTTGAGTGTCTGTTTGTGGCATCGTAGCTCCCAAACGGATGAACGGATTTGAATGCAAGTCTTTTTAAAATAAAGCTACATTCATCAGAATGGTTCTTAGCAAGATTTTATGAAAATTGGTTGGGCTGTTTAAGGGTTATCAGCTCTGAAAGTAGGTGTCGCCGTTATTTTGGGGGCTTTTAACCTCCTAAAAGCTCCATATCTCAAAAACGGCTTAACCGATTTTTATAAAACATGTCTAAGAACTACCGCTAAAAACCTGCTTTAAAAATTTGCATTCAAATCGGATCATCCATTTAAGAGCTACGTTGCCACAGACAGACACACACACCTACACGTCAAACTTATAACACCCCTCTTATTACGTCGGGGGTTAAAATAGTTACTTTTGCTACCCTTGTATTGCGGGACGTTCACGAAACAATAATTTACTAGATTTTATTTTTCAATTTATTTGGCGTAATTTTAATGTATAACCAACTGGATAACCGATGACTTATCCGATAGTACTGGTATGGAGAGGGAAGTAGAGCTCTATCTGTAAGATGCAATATGCTCGCCCGCAGGTTTGCTCACTGCTCCAGTGAGGTTAAAATCTCAATATTTAAAGCATGTTGCCAACATTTCTACACGAGCAGCCTGTGGGTGCAGTTCGCGCAGAGAACCCTTAATATGTTAAGAGTACAATATAACGACGCTTTTTGGATGCTAAGGGTCTAGGGTAGTCTGGGCTGTTGCGCTGGCAATTGTTTATTTTTATTTTACTTTTTGTATTTTGGTTTTTCTGTCTTTCGTTTTAGGTATTTGTATCGTACTAACCTTATTTCTTAAGTATTTTGTATAACTAACATAATTATGGATCGATGGCATGGTCTGAAATAAATGATTTCAATTTCAATTCAATAACTATGCCAAAATTCAGGTTTGTAGTACCAACAGTCTCTGGGTTAAAGACAAGAGTTGACCCCTTAGTCAACAAGGAACCCTATATATTTTTCCCATGTCCATCCCTAGTAAGGAATGAGTTTACTCTTTCTCAAATGTTTGTGAGGCGGTTAGAAACTTTTATGTGTAAACATAAATCACGATCTAAAGATTATATTACTTTATAACTATTAATTAAAAAACCGTTATAAATAAATTCATTCGATACAGGATGATCCTCGATTTGTAGTGTCCTTCCTTAAAATTCAGTTTCATCCACATTAAAGATGAAGACCAACAGAAAGTTTTACAAGTCAGCCAAGTTTGTTGTTACAAAGCGTGATTGTAAGAGTTCACTTTAATTAATTAATTTTATATCGTCGTCATTGAAACTTTGCAACTTGATGGTTCCGTCGGACAAACATTATAACATCGTTAAAATACAGTTTTCCAATGTTTGCAAGGATTTGCTGGCGTACCTACTTTGTTTTTAAGGGAACGAACCTAAAATTGGTGTGACTTTAGCGGACTATTAATGAAATGACATTCAAGTATGAACAGTTATTCAATGTTTATAAATGATTGAAACCCGTCAAAACATGTCAAATTATACCAAAATCGTTTTGGCCTTAGGTACATTTAGTTAAATGTGTGTAATCATGTACTATTTGATAATAATCACAATTAACGATCAAACTCACGCAAACACCGCGACGAGAGGCTTTAATACCTTCTATAACTGCACACCCCTCAACTATGCCCACCAAAGCAAAAGGATAGTATACGTATATGAACTTGAACCTCTTACGTCTTTTTATTTTTGTGCGCAAAACTGATAAACGAGAGGCCAGTCACTGCCCCATTTCATTTCTCCACCGTCCCAAAACCTCTTTGCTTGATAAACCGACTCAAGTTATGACTTAGCCAGCTGCGTCGCAATTTAACGGTAAAATCAACAACAAGGAACGTTATCTTGTTTACTTAGAAAATATACAGATTACAAATTAAACATCGAGTCTCCATTGAAATTTGTCAAACCATTACCTAACGAAAACGCGGCCTAAAAGAAACGTTTAAAATGACGTTTGGACTATTTCCGCTTTTCGGAACCCTTGTCTAGTGATATTTAGTATATAGTTTATCGTTTTTAAAATGTTTCAAAAAGGACTTAAAAACTTATAAGACTTTTTATTTAATCAGCTACGAGTAGGGACGGTCGAACACATAAGTTGATGTGTACATTTCAGTACCTTATCGCATTAATTGATATACTAAATTCAAACCACTCTCGCTTTTATACGTTATATTATAAGTTAGACTGTACTCGCAGTTTTAATTGTACGTAGTTACAATGGCGTTTTTTATGCCCTATTTTACACGGTAAAACAATATTGCTTTTGACGTGTTTTTGTATTGTTTTTAAATCAACCGCCATTACTGTTACTGTAAAAGCCACATTGGTTTACCGTGCTGAATAGAAGCCCAGGTCTATCTCCGCACTTTATGCGCGAAGCTACAAGCACATCGGTTTGCATCTCTAAATGGGTTTGTATTAAATAAATGAAGAATAAACATAATTATTGGGTAGCTTCTAGGTATGATCGCTGTATTGTTTTGAAGAGCGCCTTCTGTACTTGCACAGTACTACAGATCTACCAGTTTCTTCATAGTGATCAGCAATTTACCTTTTTCTATAAAACACGAGTGACAATTGCGAGCGCAATGTGATAGCGGAAAACAGCCCAGGGCCATTATTCTACTCCGTTAAAACGATATTGCTTTTGACGTGTTTTAGTATCGTTTTTAACTCATCCGCCATTACTGTCAAGTACATAAGAGTTATCAAACCCATGACAATACGGAAACCGTTATTACCGTGTTGTACAGTACGATAAACAGTCTGGTTTCACTGTACCATTATATGGTCTGTGGTCAAGCTCACGAACAACCTCTGTTATTTAAAGTTCCGCCGCGATTATCAACAAGTCCTAGTTGTGCAAGCAAGTGGCGAGTGGCGAGGCTCAAGACCACTATTCGTAACTTACTTAGCAATTTCCGCCCTCGCCACCGCGGAGGGCACGGCGTCCTTACTTAATATTAATGGCTCAATTACCTAATAAGTAATAAGGTAACGTTAAACCAAGATACAGCCTAATTTGTAACTTGTTTGGATACAAAGCTACTTGAAACTTTTCTTTGTTTGGTCTTTTCGCTTGGAAATGGAATTTATTATTCCGCACAATATAAGCTTACAAACCTGGAGCCCTCGGAACAAAAACTTAAATTTACTTGCCATGTAACAATGCAAAACTCAGACAGTTTTATTGCAAAGATTTCACGCGTTCTCACTAAACAATAAAGACAGAACATGTGACGAATGATGGTAAGTGAAGGTAGGGAGATCTTTTATTAAAAAATAATCTGATATATAAATCGTCTACTTCTACTACAGGACATTAAAGGAAGGTCTTAAGCTGAAGAAATATGTTTTGACAACTTTTCGAAGTGATTAATTTCGTTTAGGAATAGCTTAGAAATGGGTATTTTATTTAAAAAGGGATGCCTTAATGTTTTAGTTTAGGTATTGGACTGATGAGTCAATACCTAAACCAAAACATTTTGAAAATAAATAGGTTTCAAATATTATATCCGTTTGTTACCGTTGTCCGAAAGTCGAGACTCATACTTGATGCAGCTTTAGAGCTGTCCCGCCTGCTACCATCCGGGATAACTTTGTTGTCAATTTGAACTTTAATCACCAGTAATAAGCTAGCAAAATGGTAACAGACGGGAGCTTTTATAGTAATAACGAGATATATATACGAGATAATTCGAGAATATCGATACGCAGTCACGTGACGTTCGTTAAAATTTAAATGTCAGTAGTCTACAACTGGGATGTAGTCTGTATATTTATAATGATGAGTTTAAAACCAGGACTTCGTAAACCATTCCATATGTACTCGTATTCATTACTCACGTAACTAACAATCCTAAAGCAACAGAAAATTTACTACAGTATTAAAATGGGTATTAGAATAACACATAGAAAGTAATTGTTATTTAAAATTGTTGTAAGTACTAACCTAAATATTATTTTCCCAGCAAGCATTTTTTTTTAATAAGTGCAATATTATTGCTTTAAATCTAATAACGTTAATACGAGTAGTTTAAGTGGGGCTTGAGGTTTAGTTCAACACGATAAAGTGATACGTCTTTAATTATAATACCCATAAATTTTATACTTTCGTTCTGACATTCAGACGCTAAATAAAAAACTGAACTTTTAGTTAGAGAAAAACAAAAGAGCGGGCTTACAGCTCCCATGCGGTTGGTTCGTCCGGGCCGTCGTCCGCCCGCAGAATAACTTAAAATTCACCGAACTGTTCGTGCTTGAATATGAATTTCATATTTAGCGTATCATTTCTAAATTTAAAAAGTTTAATTGAAATTTTACTCAATAGAATTTTGAACTTTATCTATAAAAGCGTATCTGGTATGCTACGCAAATTGTATATTAACCTTCTTCATCATCAGCGTGTATTCCCCACCGTTGGGCATACGCCTCTCCAATTTTCCTCCATCCAGAGAGGTTTCCCGTTTCCCTTGTCCAGACTGGGCCTGCTGTCTCCTTAATGTCATCGGACCAACGGGCAGGTGGTCTGTCCACACTTCTCCTGCCTAGCCGGAGTTTTCTCTCCAGAACGCGCTGGCTCCATCGCTCGTCGTGTCATCGGCACACGTGCCCAGCCCAATCCTACTTTCTGTTCATTCAGGACTCAGTCGCATAGCGTTTTGCCGAGCATAGCGTGCTCCATGTTACGCTGTGGCACCTTGAGCTTGTGGATCATCCCAGCAGCCAGTGTCCATGTCTCACATACGTATGTCATAGTCGGTAACACGCACTGGTTAAACACTTTCGTTTTGAGCGATTGGGGAATTTTGGACTTCAATACGCTGTTCAACTTCCCAAAAGCTACCCAACCCAACTGTATCCTTCTCTTTATCTCTGCCACCATCGAGTCCCAACCTAGCTTTAACACCTGTCCTTGGTACGTGTACTCCTGCACCTGCTCTAGAGGTTGTTTGTCCAATGAAATAGGGTTCGGTATGAGATCGGCTTTTGCCATAACCTTTGTTTTATCCATATTCATCTTGAGTCCGGTTCCGGGACGCGTGATATATTAACCTATTATTATTTAAATTATTTATTTATAAAGTCATCCGAAGCAAGTGATCGGAATTGCCAACAACAGACATATTTAGAAATTTAAAGGAGAGGCCTTTGCCCAGCAGTAACACAGTCCTAAAGGCTTGTAAAAAACTCAAAGTTAATGCATTTTTAAAACTTCTCGTTATTTCGCGGTGGTATCTTGCCAGATCAAGGAATTGCCTAAACTCATGAACTAAACTACACACATGGCAACGCATACATAATTAGGACACGTTTACAGGGAAAACTGATATTACCTAAACACAAGACCAAAGTAAAGTTTAAGAATTGCAGGTTTTTTACTACTACCAGGGTAAGGCGGAGTGCGTCTTCTAATGCCTATTACTTTATGCAACCGATTTGTGCAGCTTGATCGCGTTTGCATATTAATAGGATGTCGCTATCACCATTAGTGTAGGGTATGTATATTTATTTATAGAAGACTTACATAAAGGATTAATTGAAAATAATAATTTGGATTGCGTACGCTACCTTTTTACAAAATGTTTGTTGAGTAGTATTTTTTTGTATTGACATAATAATATCTTGTGTTTGAAAAATAATATAAAAACCGGACAAGAGCATGTCAGACGGGATCCTATCATTTCATAACCAATGTTTCACAAATGATTCATTTCACAACCATATCATTTGACAACCCGCGACATTTTCCGAAACTGTATATAATTCTGGATTTATTACAAGACCATCGTGTAGAACTCTATAGGTTAGGTGAGGTTCGTTTTATTTATTTATTTATTTATTTATTTAGGATTACCAACAGATAATACATCATACTAATTCGTTTTATAAAAATCATGAAATATTTGTAGTTATAGAAACGATGCATTTGTCAAGGATTTGTCGGCGAACAGGCTCCATGGAACCATGCTCGGTGTAGGGTTCCGAAGCCGTTAAGTACTGCCAACATAAAAATCAACAAGTAATAACTAATTTTCTATTTAAAGTCACTTAGTCGTGATAGTTTCCTTTTAAATTCGTTATATGCGCTTTTATTTAAATTTATTTCAGATTTTTTGTATTTGTATTTTGGCTGTAATCCGGACACTTGACTCTAACAAAAATTTGCGCTTTAAAGCTTAATATTTCATAAACGAATCCATTAATCGACAAAACTGATTTCACAAACCGGTCGTATTTTTGAAAGACCTATCCAACAACACCCCAAACTATGAAGTAGACGAGAAAAAAAAATACATCCCAAGTTACGTGTAGGGGAGGTACTCTAAAATAAATTGTTTTTCAAGATTTTATATTACCACTTTGTTGGCATGACTAATATTGTATATTCGTGCCAAATTGCAGCAATTCAAATATAAAGAGTCTGTGAGTTAGGCTGCGGTCGGACGGACGGACGGATATGGCGAAACTATAAGGGTTCCTAGTTTGACTAAGGAACCCAAAAAAACTAAACATAGGATCATTTTTCTTCTAGGGTGATCTTCTTGTATTTTAGAGAAAATAAGGTCGGTAATCCATTCAGTTAACCTTTATATATAACGTCATTTTTGGTTATTTCGCCAAGAATTATGGCATGTTGTTATGCCATCGGTGAACATATTATCGACACTAGAAAGGAGGAGGAATATTTTCCGCCTCCACGTGTGCTACGTGAACGTGCACGTGTTTGAAATGTTAGATCAGAAGAAGTAAATTGACAATAAGTTATATTTGTTGTTAAGAAAGAAACAGTAAAATTTGATGACATCTTTAATAATAGTGGTAATAAATAAGTTACAGTGAAATAAATAATTATGACACGCTTTTGTCGCCGTTTGCACTATAATTGTACATAGGCCAAACTAACGAATCCCAATAAGGTGGGTCTCCGTTAATTACAACGGAGATCCTGTTGCCACTTCCGACTCCATCATCAGATCAGCTCCTAGATATCAAGGCTTTGTATGCCCCTCGGATTATATGTATTCCAATGTTCAAAATTCAAAATTAAATAGCAATATTTGAACGGGAAATACAGACTATGAACTAAGCAAGTTCTGGAATGACCGACATAGTACAAAGCAAGTTCAATTATACTTGTAATGATAAAATGCACAGTCCTCTTACTCTTTTATTATATCGCAATTTTAAGCCAGTTAGGTACAGTTAAATGATTCGGTTTAGTAAATACCCTTTGTTTTCTATATCTCGTTGTTTACCATGTTTAATTAATTGCTATTCCTTGTTTTATTTGTGTATTTCTGCGGTGTGCAATAAAGAGTACCTACGTATTGTGTTTATTGGAAATACCGTCAACATGTAGGGTGTAACAAACACCCTGTTCAATAAGATCACACCTCTAAACGATTTTTTTATTGACCAGTATTTTTGTTACATCCAGTAGGTATATGAGTTAGGCAACATTCTATTATTTCAAATATTTCAACATTAAAGATTTCCTTAACCTTAGCTATTTACCAGAAATATACGCGTGTTGTATATTATATCAAGCATAAATAACGTATTTGCATACCTTGTTTACAAGATTCTACTGATGCGTAAAATGTAGACTTTGAAGTTCAATTCTTTGTTATAAATATTGCAAAGCCTTTGGTCGTCTCGGTGTAAAGACACGGGGCATCTATAAAAAGACATTTTTATCTATAGCTAGATCAAAAGTAGTGTAGTATTCTGCTCCTCGAAATAATATACTTAGTTAAAATTACGGAGAATTAGTAAATCACATTTGTTTTCATATTCGCATGATTGTTTATTGCTTAAGTTTTTTTTTATTTTAAAAACTTTTATGAGTAAATATTAAAAGGAAGCATTTGTCGGCAACTCTGTCCGTTTTTGTATTTTTTTAGGTAACAGTGATTTAGCTGTCCAGTTGTTTAGTTTAGTATTTTTGGGATTTTAGTCAAATTAAGGCTTGAAATTGCAATTAATAAACGAAAAAAAAGCGAAATAAACTATTTGAATATGTGTTTTTTTTTATGAGTAAACTTTATTTTCAGGCTAAAGACGTACCGAAGTCAGTCAAGGTCGAAACAACTCCTTTTAAACAAGCTATTCTATTTATTGTCTATGCCCTCTTTGTCCCAAAAATATCCGTTACATTAAAATCTTGAGTCTACAGAAACGTAATTAAAAGACGTCAAAAGAATTCTTTAGCACAAACTTCATACACTTGTTTGACAGAGAGGTCATTGATTGTCCAAGCAAACCTACATTCGGAATGCGTGATTTGTTAAGTTTAGGGACGAACAGATAGAAATACCAACCCATCAGGCGTAGTCAAGTTACTCGTCTTTGAAACCTTTGTTTGAAGCGTCACACGTTTATTATTGCGTGAGGGACCCGAAACAGTGAAACTAACAGTTAACAAGAATGCATCAGGCATGCCAAATCTGGCATTTCGAATTGAAGCGAATTATCTACAAGTATATCACACAGGTTCCACTATTACCGAGATATCGCGACGTTTTAAAAATCCTTTTATTTTTTCTCAGCTCAGTTTTTCATATGCCACGGCCCCCTGTGTTCTATAGTACCATTGATTTGTACCATCAATGGTACAAGTGATACTACTATGTGTCCTTAGTACCATTGAAAAAGATACTAGTTTATACCGTGTATTTACTTGTTAAAAAAAAAAACAAATTAAAAATAATAATTTAATTAAAAATTTCATGTCCCACTGCTATCGACGGAGCCCTGCCTTACGGCAGGGCTCCTATTTCTGGGCGGTTTTGCCCTTCAGGCATCTAAAGATACCTAACGAACCTAACCTACCTACTTTTGCGGTAAATTCTGAGCTTTGCGGTGATTTCCGGAGGTGATCCAATAGCAGTGGGACCAACGGTCCTAAACTCATGAATCGGAGGTTCTAGTTGTGAAAATGGAAAAAAATGGCTTGTTTCATAACTAACCAGTGAAAAAAAATCCTTATCCATAACCAGTTATGAAACCTTGGTTATGAACGTGGCTGAACGGTATATTTTTTGTATGTCTTTGATGCAATGGTACTAGCGACACGTGCTAGTATCGGTAGTACCATTGATGGTACTAAGGACACATAGTAGTATCACTTGTACCATTGATGGTACAAATCAATGGTACTATAGACACAGGGCTGCCACGGCGACAAATGACGAAATACACACGCCTACCAACTACACAAAGTGATGTGATAATATTGAACTTTAAGAAAGCCTGTAATTCGGTACATTATCATACAACTGAACCTATTAATCCGCTAATTGGTAAGATCGCGACCCATCCATGGCTCCATACAATTGATAAAAAACATATCATATATCCAATTACTCATCAAGGCTACGCAGACTCTTCTCATTGTGATACAATCCTTGTATTTATGCTTTCCAAATATAAATATTTTAAAAACAATCGATAGAAAAAATACGTTGCGTCACAATCAATTACTTTAATTATTGAACGTCACTACTCCGGTCCAGCCCACAGATATTAATTACAGCTTGTTTATGATACCCCGTGCTATTGAAGTGTCGAGACCAAAGGAGATCTCGCGGGGTGAAAAAAGGTAAGCTCCAAGCGACTGTCGGACACAGGTCGGCTTTAATAACTGTAAATACGTATCTTTTACGTAAGTCATGCGTATGTTATTATATCGTATATGTAAAGTGTGTTGGCTTTGTAGATAATGAAAATTCTCTACTTTTTTTTTTCATTACAAATACGACAACTAGTATTTTATATAATACAAAAGAAATATTTTAAGCGAAACATGAAAATCCGTTTTCAAATAAGCGTAAGTTGATCGTAAATTAAACAATAGGTTTACTAGAGTTAGATAGTTGTAGAGTTTCTGTTTGACACTCTTGCGCTTCCACGAAAACCCAGCTTAGGGCCCAAAATGAAATACACTGTTTGAATTTTTCGGGAACCTACCTATTTAGAGCATTACTTAATAATTTGAGATAGTTTAAAAACTCCCGAGATAATTGTGACCACTTCTTTTAAAGCTGATTATTCTTGAACGGTCCAACCAATATCCATTAAACCTAGCTAGAAACTGTAATCATTAAACTAGCTTTCAATTAAAAGTCCTGAAACCTGTCAACCCGTTTGAGAGATACGAAACCACAGAAGCACAGCAGCACAGACAGACATACTCGTATCTGGACGTCAAACTTGAATACTGACTTACTGCCTTATTCAGAGACGTCGAATTACTTTAAGGTATTACTGTACTTTTTGATTGAAAAAATGACCTTCTGCTGGAGTTTTTTGGCGTTTCTTCTGCGCAATGATAGTCTTATCCAAAGCGCTAGTAAATTCACTTTATATCACCGACGTGTTAAAGAGCTCTATGGTGGCCTATTTACTGAATAAACATTAATTTTGATTTTGATTGATAGGATAATTATATGAAGTTTTTAGTTTTATCCGTCTTCTTTTTTGTGCACCCACTAAATAATGTACATTTCTGATTGCTTATTTGGTCAACTGGTAGAGAATGCCATTAGGCATTAGGTCCGCCATTTGTGCTTGTTTCTGTCGAATAAAGATTAAATAAATAAATAAGACAACACGTCATTTAACAAGCATTAAATTTCATTTGCATCTGTGAGTGCGGCTGTTATATATAGTCCAGGGTTAAAAATGCGTTATGAAATTTTGTAGTAAAGTTTAAACACACTTAATCTCTTTTTAACTAAATTTGTGCTCTTTTATGTCACTTAATTTGTAGAGGGTATTTAACTCCAACGATTTACACGAATAAATAGTTCCCAAGAAAATAACGATAAATGATAAAGTATCCATAATAACTCGCACAACCAGGACGGCCAGAAATGTATCGGACGCGTCCCCACCGGCCAATAACAGCCAGACATCTTATAAAAAGCTCTTTTTATTAATAAATATTTAGAAAGACACCATTTTAAGAAACGAAATTCATACACTAAAAGCTCAATGGGGGTACACTAGACTCTAACAAAAATTAGCGCTTTCAAGCTTAATCTAATATATAAAATTCTCGTGTCACAGTGTTAGTTACCATACTCCTCCGAAACGGCTCGACCGATTCTTATGAAATTTTGTGTGCATATCGGGTAGGTCTGAGAATCGGCCAACCTCTATTTTTTATACCCCTAAGTGACATGAAAGAGACAAAATTGCAGCGGGCGAAGCCGCTGGCGGGTCGCTAGTATTTCATAAAAAGATCCCTTTATCCATTTTTTTTTTTTACAAACCAATAAAATAACACATCCCACACTATGGGGTAGACAAGAAAAAAAAATCCTCACGTTACGTAGTATTTTCAACATTTTATTTTACCACTTTGTTGGCGTGACCAATATGTATGTATATGGGTTCCTAGTTTGACTACAGAACCCTAAAAACGGGTGCCCATTTCTTTGTTATATTAGTTTATTTATTGAAAATACAAGTAATAATTCATAATTATTATATCAAAACACTTTTCGACAATTGTATTATTATACAGAATTTTTGTAAGGCATTCCTCGCCGCACAAGTTAAATTTTTTGGTAGTATAACCTAACATATCCTACGTTACCGTAAAAAGCAATACGCTTGTACCTTAGAAGAAAAGAGCCCCTGTACGTGTTTCTGTGCAATAAAGAGATCATTAAAAGATAATTATTTCACTAACACGTGTTAGCTAACGCTAACGAAATCGAAAGTATTCCTCTGTTTTTATCACATAGTGTCACATGGGTTTTATCACGCGACACATAACACGGTGTATCTTAATTATGTAGTTACTTTTAACAGGTTATAATGAAGGTTTCGGTCGTGTACAGCGGCAGCATGTTCGCCGTGGTCAGCACGCTCGCCTTGCTCCTCGTGGCGGTCAACGCGGCACCGATGGTGAGGCAATTTCATGCACAGTCTTACAGATTTATCGCTGTATGCCACATTTTCAAAAACAAACACGAACACGAGTGACGAGTGACGCGGAAATGCGTCAGGTAGAATCACTTCACCCGCGCACAGGATCTACTTATGCCGGTTATGGCGGAGTGGGGTGTTGGCGTGGCAATCGTGGTGGAGCCCTACTACGTCCCTCCTCAGACAAACTGGGTCGGGGCTACGGACGGAGGGGTGGCCATGGTGGTGCCCATGATAGGCGAATTCCAAAGTACATTTAATATACACCATATTATAAACTTATGCGTCTCTATGACAGGTCTAATGGATTTCATGGCATACCATGCATACATTAGTTTAATAAGCTTTCCTGCGTAGATTTCATTTTACTCATATAAATAGATCTTAAAGACGTTGAAGGGCGAGTAGAGTCTAATAATATTTAGTTAATTACACTCTTGACATTAAGGTAACAAGCTCATTTCATAAATTAATGATTTCAAATTACTGTAATCGTTTGACGCGGGCGGGCGCGGTCATCAAATTTAATCTGCCATCATGGCGTACTTAAAAACCCAGCAGAGTATCAGTAGCTCTCCTCCAGAATACATATTAAAATTAAATTGTTAACTTCAGTTAATAATCCGGAAAGCTCGTAAATCCATGAGCCGCGTAACCAGTTTAATGACCCTCTTAATATACCGCTATAACCAAGATCGCAGCTATCTGCTGCTAGCTTTGAATGGTTACAACTCACGCAGCAAATACTCGTCGATACATACATGTTCACAACTTGGATAACTTCAGTAGGGTCGTGCAGAGTTTATTGAGCGCCATAACGGTAATAACAAATTTACTTAGTGTGCTTCATATACTATACGGCTCTTACGGCTGCCGCCCGTTTCACTTAATGGTTACACTGTGTGGCTTCGTCGAGAGAGGTTGTGGATTAGATTCCCAGGAACTGATATATTTTGACTGTACGATTTGTATTTTTTTATCGAATCCTAATAAGTTGCGTCCGTAATACATGAATTAGTTGTTTTCCGTTTTACGCATTATCTAGATTCTCATTACGGTACTAAGTAGTTAAACTAAAAAATAATAATTATATTTTGTATCTTTCGGGGCTTTGGGATTTATCGTTTCGTGTCTGCGCATGACTGATCCACTCGTACATGATGTATTGCTTCTGTCTGTAGGCAGAACGTACGCATTATGTCTTGTCTCATGCTCTGTGTGTTATGAAGGAGCCAGATGAGGAGCAGTCAGAGAACTCCCTGGTAGCCCACGAAGGCTCAGAACTGGACCTGGCTTCGGCGCCCTGGGACGCTATCAACGCCGCCGCACTGCGCAAACTGCTGCTTCAACTTGACGCTGAAGAGAGGTAAAGTTTTAAAACTTAGGTACTAGTATGTTTTTTTTGGCAAGAAGAAGGCAGACGATTACACAGGCTACCTGATGGTAAGTGGGATCTGAGACCCACAGACATTTACATTACAATCCAGATCCGATTTTAGACTACAATCCGAAGACTGCAAATGCGTTAACAACCCTGAGGACTGAACTACTCCTGTAAAAAAAATATGTGTTTATTGCTACGCGAATAAACAAATCATGAAAGTGAAAAATAAAACTAATAGCACAAATTTAAAATATAAAACTGAACGTGGAAAACCGGGCAAGAGCATGTCGGACCATTCTCAGTGTAGAGTTCCGAAGCCGTTAAGTACTTAACTACAAACATAAAAACCAACAATTAATAACTAATTTTCTATTAAATGTCAATTGGTGCCGTCTTAGATGATCTTAGTAGGTATAAATACTTTAATCGCCTGTATCTCAAGAACCAATGATGTCTACTTAGTCGTGATAGTTTTCCTTTAAAATTTGTTATCTGCTTTTAAATATAAGATTTGGATTTGGGCATACTTCCATGGTTCGGTCATTTGAAAAGGATGGATGAAAAAATATTGACGAAAGAAATGTACAATACTAAAGTCATCAATCAAATCGGGGAAATACTGGAAAAGGCCCGAATCTTAAGTACCCGAAACCGACGTGCATGCATGACTCGATGTATGAATGTGGAAGTATGTTAAGTATTCTTCAAGTAACGTAAAACGAGGTGAATAGGGACATATATTGCTAATTATAAGATTGAAATAATTTCCAATAGAACGTAATGTTATTTTCATTTAATACTTGTTCTTTTTTGTAACAAGTTATGCTTTATTATAATTTGTGTCCCTATTCACCCCGTATTCTATATTTACACCGTTTAACGATATTGTTACTAAGGTTAATAAAGGTGATGAAGAAATTAACAAGCAACTATCTTAAACAAAACTCTTTACAGTTAGAGGGTCTGTTATTTTAGTAGTCTTTAACATTATCAAAATAAATCAAATCAGATCCGTTCAGTTGGGTACTTACCTTTCCTTGTGAGTACGGCGGTTAGATAACTAAGCAACAACGGCGTTGAGAGAAGTTTCGGACACTTGACACTAACGTCTGCCTTGTTATTAGCATCTAGCGGCGTGTTAGCCGCTGTTGAACTTTCCTACACACAATTTAAATAATGGTTCTTGTTAAGGATAAAATATAAAGTTGTTATAAGCTTTATACAGTCGTCGTCATAAATATGTTTACACTTTAGTACCTTGTCACTTTCATTCAATGAGACAATTTCATATATAATTATATGTAAATTGTCTCAGTGAATGAAAGTGACATGGTACTAAAGTGTAAACATATTTATGACATCGACAATACAATTCACTCAAATGATACTTCCTATCCCAATCATTGTAACAACAGATTTTACTGGGTTTAAAATTTCTGAAATGTAGGATTAACTTAATCCTGTATAAAACCCAATTTATTTGTTTCAAATGCGTTGGAAAGGTTAATCGTTGAATAATAGAAATAATGTAAAAATAATGGAAATCGTTAGCCCTTGGTCAGGTTTTTTTTTTAAAACCGGCCTAGTTGATTCGGACTCGCGCAGGAAGGGTTCCGTATTATATTATCTATACAACCAAAGTGTCTGTATTAAGATCGAGCAAATACATCACGTTTGCTGTATGGGAGCCCCCCATAAATATTTATTTTATTTTAATGATTTATTCTTAAAGTGAATATACAACTAAATATTCGATGAATATTTCAAGCTTCTACCTGTTGGCGATATTAATATCGAGCAAAAAACGGCAAAAAAAACTCGTTTGTTGTATGGGAGTATTTTTTAGTATTTATTGTTATAGCGGCAGCAGAAATATGAGTACATGTGTGAAAATTTCAACTGTCTAGCTATCACGTCTCATGAGCTACGGCCTGGGGCCCTAGCCAAGATGCAAACGCTCCTAACGTTCTTCTTTTCTATCGCTCAAAATGTATGGGATGACAGTCGACCACGTGGTTTATCGAAACGCACGAGAATGTCATCCCATACATTTTGAGCGAGAGAAAAGAAAAACGTTAGGAGCGTTTGCATCTTGGCTACGGTCCCTGGTGACAGACGGACAGACAGACAGCGGAGTCTTAGTTATTACTATGACTCTATTGGGTCCCGTTTTTACCCTTTGGGTACGGAACCCTAAAAAGGATCTTTTAAACTCGCTGACCAAAAGATAAGTTATAATTTAAAAAAAAATCTTTTTACCCTACAATTTAAGAAAAATACAAACATTCTTACATAATACTATTGAAATAAAAAATACTTTTTAAATTATAATATACCTTTCAAATATTTAATATAACCAAGATCACTTACGCTACGCTAATTGATTTGCTCCTGCAACTTCCCTACATAACTAATTAATATTTGTACGTTTCTATTGACTAAAATATGCACCTAGTTACGGAAATAATGAGAAACATTGTATAATACTAGAAGACGCCCGCGACTTCGTACGCGTGGAATTAGTTTTCCGCTACTCCCCCTATGTATGTAGACGACACTATTAAATCACAATTTGATAGTGTCGTCTATATTTCGTCAAAAACGTAGTTTATCGCTATTCCCTCGGAAACTGTTGATTTTTTCGGGATAAAAAGTGTCCTATGTCCTTCCCTGGGACCTTAGACATCTCTAAACCAAATTTCATCTGGTTCCGTAGTTCCTGAGATTTGCGCGTTCAAGCAAACAAACAAACAAACTCTTCAGCTTTATATATTAGTATCTAAGATACACTATATTAGTTAAGTTACTAACTGTCAATTGCGGACAAAGTGACCTCGTAATTGGTCTTGTTTTCAAAGTCGATAAACAGCTTTGATTATAGGAAAATCCACTTCTAGAAGTTTCCAAGGATTTTGGATCGGAAATATTTGTTAAAGCGTTCTGGTTGGACCAACAATGGTGTCATAATATTATCACACTAGATGATGGGTACACGGAAGGAACGTGTCTAGTCCACTTAGTAACTACGGCGATTAGAAATTTAGGAACCATGTAATTTTGTGCGTAGATTTCGTGTAGAAGTTTTTTTAAAGGTGTAAAATAGATGTTATACCAGTATTATGATTTACATCTATAGCTAAGTGATAAGTTATAGTTAATTACAAACTACATGTAATACAATTGAACTTTTAACTCTTTATTGAGTCGTTGGTATCAAATAGAATGGAAGGTTGCCGTCAGGAGGTAAATGAAATGGCAGTTGAGGAAGTTTTATCATTATGACATCGACAAGAAGCGTGCTTTTTAAAAATAAGATTTTTTTAGCTTGTTATAAAAATTTAGACATTATTTTCAGTAACGATGAGCTCGCTTCTGAAGTAAGTCACGGATTTCTGCTTGGCCAATAAATCTATATTATATATGTGTATACTAGCGACCCGCCAGCGGATTCTCCCGTTGCAACTTTTTTTCTTGACAATATTTTTTTTTATTTTGTACAAAAAAAAACATAAAAAGTATCCTATGTTACTTCTAGTACCTCCCAGAATATGTGTAAAGTTTCATGATGATTCGTCAAGTAGTTTTTGTGTGAAAGCGTAACAAACATCCACGCTTTTACATTTATAATATTAGTAAGGATGTGGCACGTCAGCTGAGACTCGGCTTATGGTAAGGACCACTTAAGGAGACTAATAATAATACCTAGACCAATACTAGTATACGAGTATACCGTGTGACACCAGTGGCAGATATACTGTGTTCAGTTTTCGCCCGCTAGTCGTGTTAATAAACGTGCCTACCTTTAAGATTAATAATTAAATGTAACTTAAACTTTTGTGTTTCATATTTAGGAGCCATCCACAAACTTACGGCTAAAACACTGCATCATAACAAATATTAGATTTTTTCCAGAAAAAAGGTAGTTCTAAGGCAATATTTTTCCAGGCTGGGAATGGGCCGCGTGGGGCGCACCTGGCCGCAGTCGGAGCCCCGCGGCTGGAGCCAGCGCGCCCTGACCGCCCGCCTGGCGAGGCCGTGGCGCGCCGACAAGCGCCAAGTCCGCTTCAGGCAGTGCTACTTCAACCCGATCTCGTGCTTCCGCAAGTGAACTAACCACCACTCGAGCGCCACACAAAACGACTCGCTTCCGCGTCCCTACTGTACTACGAATGCTCACTACATTCTTCTGTACTCCTGGTAGCATTGTCAAACTTTAGTTTTTTTTTCAGCGGCTCTGTAACCCTGTACTTTTTGTCTATTCATGTTTTTTTATTATAATTTCTCTAGTCATCTCGGAAAAGCTTGAATATGATTTTGAATGCATGTAGATACAGCAATGGAATCACAGTATGTGACTGAATGTTAACGGTAGTGGTATTTATGTAAATAATATGCTTTGAAGAGCATAAAGCTTTCAGTGGTAGTGTAATTTAAGTATTAGGTAATAATTAAGCCACAGGCATATTTTACGGTTAATGGATACTAAATCGAGTTGATAACAGCGCAAGTCATGTAATAATTATCATAACAGTGAATAAAATGTGTGACTTGCCAGTTTTGTTTTCTTATACCTACCTGAACCACCTACTTATAATAATATATGTACAGGTATTTTAAGTAATATCTTCTGATTATGCTCTGTCATCTAAACATGATTATTTCTAACTAGCGGCCCGCCAGTGGCTTCGCCCCGCTGCAAATTTCTGACTTTCCCGGTGGATTTGTCAATTATTTTCGCACCTATTAAACCTTCCCTGGACTATGACAAACATTTTAAAACCAAAATCAGCCAAATCGGCCCAGCCGTTCTCGATTTTTAGCGAGACAAATGAACAGCAATTGATTTACATATATAGATAGATAAAGAATTCGTAGAAGTTGATTACAGTTTATATATATGTGGATAAATACGAAATAAATAAAATCTATCCTCAATAATGTACCAATTGGTTACAAAAATAATGTTGTTGTTAATGATGTTTAAAAAAACCTACGAGTATGATACAAAATCGTTTTGAGATCTAGACGTATTGGTAACAGGGCCTCAAAACAATAACATCATATTGCCTTTGCTATGTTTCGTATTGTCAATGTTACGATAGTTCTTATTTAAATTTACGTAATGATGGCCGGGTTATTAACAATACGATAACATGTAAAATTCAATATGTATTTACCTAGTAGAATGTTGCCCAGGGTATTACAAAAATAAGTCCTAATGAAACTTACTCCTTACAACTATAAACAAATCAGCATATAATATTTTTCTTTTAGTATTGGAGTGATTTTATTTGTTAGTTTAGCCATTCATAGTTAGTCATTGACCACAAAAAAATAGCAATTTAAGATACATATTCCGTCCGACGTTTGTGAAAATTTGTAATACGTCGACGTATTAGTTACTTCATCTTGTCCCTTGCTGCGTCGTGGCCTCGTAATGAAATGAAGGCCTTATGAACGGGCACTAACCTAATTCTAGATAGCCCTATCGAGCCCTTAGTTCCTATTAATGATCATTATATATACAAAAGTTTTCGCCATAAATGCAGTCAACATTAGAAATGAAATACAAGTTTATCTTCTATTTGTAATTTATAATAATAATTAAGACACTCGTTCCTTTTTCAAACTTGTGTATGGAAATCCGTCACTAACGATTTAACACCATTAATCTGACTCTTGAGTGCAGCCGTTAGACAAATAATTTTCAGTATTATTGTCGTTATTAAAAGTCACGTGTGCGACTTTGACCGTCATTATTCAAATTAAAAAAATAAGTGTGGGTATTTTCTCTGCGAAGATATTTTTTATAGAAACTTTACGTAACTACACGGAAACGAGTTAAAGTTTATAAGGCAATTTAGATCGGCGGTAAAGTTAGTATATTTTCATTAAACTGTTGCCCAACATAAAATTGTTTATATAAGATTATGTATAAACATTCTTTTCCGTCAGCTATAAAGAAAACTCAATATTAATATTTATTGTTTTTACTTACACGAGAAAGTTAAGGTTAGGCGAGGGATCAATCTTTGTTCTTGTTTTGTGTAATATTCAGGAATAAATGTCTTGATATGCCTTCCTAACTTGATTCCCTGAGTTGACACAACAAAGTATTGGTATAAATATGACTATTAAATTGATAAGAAGTCCGGATATAATGACGATCTCTTCTTCCAGAACTGATTATTTCGGGTGGGCTGAAACGGCTGAAAGCAGCTTTCCTTTTAAACCGCGTCCAGATCGTCCATGTCCGTGTGGGAGTTATGATAAGACAGACAGACACACGGATACATATGAATTACGAATGCTGAATTATTAAGTAGTTGTGGTTTTTTTGTTATCCTAGCTTCTTTCAGATTATATTAGTACATACTAATAATACATATCACACTGATATTATAAATGCAAAAGTTTGTGAGTATGTTGTAACTTATATCTTCACGATTTGGGTGAAATTTAAAATAGAGATAAATTTTACCCCAAAAGAAAATCACTGTTTAGTGGGATGGTAAGCAGGCGAAGACACGGGCAGGAGCTAGTAGTTGTATATATCACACTAATATTATAAATGCGATATTTTGTGTGTGTGAGTTAGTAGTATGTTCGACTTTTCCCCAAGGTGAAACGGATTGACAGATTAAGATAAATTTGGAATAAGATACTTTATATCCTGAGTTAAAACAAAGGCTAACAAGAAGTCGGCTTTTTGTAAAGATATTGTGGTCGCCGACTTCAGTTGGACTAACCTATTAGGTAGGTGCCTACAATTTTAAAAGAAGTTATTTTTTGCGTTTTTGAAGACGGTTTTTTGTTTTTTAAAACATTTCTTACTTTATTTGATAATACACTGTTCCGTAGTCCCAGTTATTAGTTGATGAAACTTTGAGTTTCAAGCGCGCCGCAAGCAACGCCGCCGGAAAGTCATAGTCATATTGTTATTTCAACAAGTCAATATTCTTCGTTGTAGTCGCTCAACTATCTTATCGCCACCCTTGAAATAGGTACCGTTGAGGAGTTCCGATGACCATCTGTGGTCTTCATCATCAGTTCCACTTCACCAAGTGATACTTTCTGAATGTAAATGCTAGACTTGTTACTAAAAATGCTGAAATTCCTTTATGTTTGCCTACAATATTTGAAGAGTTCCCTCAATTCCTCACTGATTCCCTCATCAGTTTCAGATTTGGTGACAATGGGTCCACCTTGAAAGTATACTCTATCAAATAAAATAAAAAAAAATCTAAATCAGTCCATAGTTGACGGAGTAATCGGTGAACATACATAAAAAAAAAACAAATACATACAATGGAACGTATAACCTCCTCCTATTTTTGAAGTCGGTTTGAAAATTAGAATTAGGCTTCTACGCGGATGGGTCGGAGTTAAAGTAAGTCCGTCACTTTTTTGTTTTTTACTCTAATATTTGAGTAGTTCTGACACTAAAGAAAATAGAGTAAAATAACATAATAAAGATTTTTGCAAAAAGGAGAGTTCTATAATCTAAAATATCATGGTCGTACATGATCATGATCATGTTCATGTTCATGTTGTGTTGTGTTGTGTTGTGTTGTGTTGTGTTATTGTTTCTTGCACACTGTTGCATATTATAATCTACGACCATGTTGACCAGTTTACACGAGCTGACAACACCTCGGTGTGTATGGCTAATTTAAGCAAGAACGGGGGGGTTATTATGACCTAGCTATGCAGTTCATTTTACGGTGCGCGTAAAGGACAGAGCTATGGCAGTTATACAGCTCTGTCCTTTTCTCTAAGCTTAAACAGAACTGCATAGTTATGTCATAATAACCCCCCTGGACTCTATACTCATTTTTTTCAACTTATTGAACATTAATATTGATGTTTTCGAGACAGATAATAACGCTTGATTTAAGGCTCCTTCTATGCCTTTAGTTCTTATTCTACGGGAGCACGGGTAAGACGCGAGTGACGCGAGTCAAGAAACAGGCTACGTACTAAATTAGTCAATACTACATTCTCAATAGCAAACCCTGCTTCAGCTTGAATTAGTTTTCTAATTAATATGTAGTAAACGACTCGGCCGAGATTTACAAAGCCAGTTACTTCATAAACCATCTCAAATATTAGCCATCTTGTTAGCCGCTGCACTCGAGTTACCCATTAAGAGGTTTAACGGCTACATCGCAAAGATAAGTCATGTCATGCGTTCTTTAAAGGATGAACGGCATGGTATGCTTTATTATATTTAAAAAAAAATAGGCAATATTTTTATGTACAACTTAAAATAGGAAGTCTTGAGCAGGGTTCAATCAAACCTCCTCTAGCTATACGGGCCGATGCTTTTCCAATCATAATAACTACACAATTGTACCACTGGTACTATTTATACATTCTGTGCCATGATCTACTCAAGAGTCATGAAAGTATCATACTAAACTAAATCCTGACTATGAAACTAGTTGTTATCACGTCGCCTCTTATGCAATTTTAAATGTACTTAATAAAACTCGATATATTTGCAAGAAAAAATAATCACTTAGCATTTTATGCATGTCAAATTCACCATGCTGATTTATTATCACGTCACCTAGCACACGACACGCGGAACACTAAGACGAAGCCAACGATGCATAATTTATTAAATTATGATGGATATTCTAGGAGCTACCAGGGAATACCTAGATGAAAAAACAAACATAGGTACGAACTAACATACATTCATCATCATTGAAGTGCTAGGCTCTTGTCTGTGGAGTAATTGCCGATAGGTAACATACATACAAAGACTGCTATAATCATAACCATCCTTTTTTACTTCGAAACGGTCGGGTAAAACCACTATACAGGGTGTCTCATTTAAATCGGTCAGTATGGGAAATTTTGAAACTATAAAACATACGAAGATCTGTTCTTAGGAACAAAAAACCTGTACTCAGCTCGGGAATCGAATCCGGTTGTTTTGAAAAACTACTAAAATAAATTAAAGTATGTGAAAACAATGCATTTGATTAATTTTAGACTGCATGTTTCATAGGACCATTTACTGCTTAAAACCTACACAATCGATACCTAAAAAGAAATAGTGTAGTTTTTTTTTTCAAAACAACCGTGTTCACTTTCCAAATTGAGTACAGGTTTTTTAAATGTATGAATGCGATTTTTCTTCTTATTAAAATCGATGACATAGTTCCTAAGAACAGATCTTCGTATGTCTTATACTTTCAGAAATTCCCATACTGTCCGATTTAAATGGGACACCCTGTATAGTTTGTATTGGATGCTAGGTGGATGCTACACAGGCCAAAGATGATTCGTTATAATTACACATCGCTAACTCGTGACATTTAGGTAGCACTTGACAGATTAGTAATGAGACATGTTTTCTAATTGTCTTTTCAGACAAGATAAAACAATAAATTAATATTACCTACATTAACACGAAGTAGGTTTGATCACCGGTTTAAAAACATCAATGTCAATGTCATTAATATTGTCATTCATTTACTCGAAGCACTTGAAGTTCAAAAAGCACATGTATCACAGATTCATTTGATACCTCACCTTTAGAAGATTTAGTTTTAAATTTACCGGAGCTTAAAATAAAGGACAGTAAGTGTTTTTGCACTAAATATCAATTATTATTGAACTACAAAATATAATGTATTAAAACATTTAGACTCAGACACTCATAAAAATAAAATCATGCAAACATTGTCACCTCACCAGTGTGTTAGTAACTGTCAAGTGCTACTTAAATGCCACGAGTTAGCGATGTGCAGTTATAATTTATATTATTACAAGAAGCGCTACGCAGTGTTATCTGCCGTAGAGGTCTACGCTGCGTAGCACTTCTAAAGAGCCGGGCCGCCGGCCGAGATTCTAGATGGTAAAACCTTGTGTCCTGGTATTATTTTCAATTCGGCAGCCATTACTATTAAGTAAATGAGAACTAACAAAACGTCGACAATGATTTTTCACAATATATATATGATTTCGGCTACAGGCTGATTCTTGAACTAGTAATTACTAGTTTGGCTTCAAAAATAATAATACTAACATTAAAATACTGATTGGGAATATCTTGAGAAAATGGAACAATTAGCTTAATAGTTACTAGTATATTACCGTAAATCAAATTTACCTGTTTGCTTAGCGAATAACAATGACATGTCGATACCTTTCAACAATTCTCCAAATAAAATACGTTTAACGGAATTCAAGGAAATAAAGTTAATTTCCTGTGGATTGTAAACGAATTAGGTCCGTGTAGAATTGTACGTAGTTTGTTCAGATGATAGAACCTTACAAATAATAATTGGTACTTATTCTAATGCGTGAAAATAGACCAACAGAAATATTATTTATTCGTTAATTAACTTATATTGATAACAATAGGTTGGGTTCAACATGCGAAAGGCCTTTGCTTAATGGAAATTTGCTTGTGTATCTAAACCTATACATGTATACTTAGATAGTAATATTTGATTTTTGTAACGTAGTAATTAATTTTATGTTAAGTTTTTGCGTATACTACTTGTTTACGCCTAACTCGGCCAAGCAACCGATGCATACCTTACGTCATTGCTCCTCTACCCACATAGTTTACTTATCATTTTTATAAAACAGTACTAACTGAACAAATGTGTGATTGCATGTTAAAGAATAATTATTATTATAAGCTACTACTTACTAAGTGATACTTATAAGGACGGTGTATCCTGACCTACCGTGATACGTGCAAACTAGTACGAGGGTCAGTTGACGCTTACTTTTGGTTTTCAGTGTTTTCACCATATAAATATAAATAACAACTGTTAATGTAAGTATTAATGTACTTTTCTTGCGAAATTAAGATATTATTATTATTAAATGTTCCATAATGTTTTGACTATGATTAAATAGACCAGGGCCTCTATTCTACTGCGTTATTATAACGACATCGCGTTTGATGTGTTTTAGAATCGTTTATGTGATGTCACAGTCGCCATTATTTTAAATGACATAAGAGAAGCCTTTGAAAATGGTAAAAAGTGAAAAAATATAGTTGGATGAAACCCATTGGAACTTTTGTTTTTACACTTTTTTCACATAAACTCAAAATTTATGTTTAAAATTAAAATAACAAGTTTTTGGTTATTTATTTTTAATATTTTAAAAGAAAAGTTTTTTCACAAAATTTTGTGAAAATTTACCCTTTTTATGTATCATTTTTTTCACCTTATTTTGCCTTAATAACGGAAAAGCACCTCAATTTGTGAAAATGTCTGCTTTTTTTAAAGTCGGTGGGTTTTTTATTTATTGCAATCTATACTTTCTGATGGTGTAAACAAAGTATACACTACTTTGTTAAATGTTCTCAGAAAAAGCAAAGAAACAATTAGGTAATAAGACATCAACAATATTTTGAGAAATTTGTAGAATCTTTTCTAATTATACCTATGCTAAGTTTCGAAGTTGGCCAATAACATAATTCAATAAGGATTAATTTTCTTTGTTACGAGTAATTTCTTTTCTTGAACAAATACGTAAATTTTTTACCTTGTTTCTTTCATTATTCATTTCTCATTATTATTGTTTTGGTTTCTGCAAATATTTCCTGTCTCGGTATATGCGAGACGGGAACGCCAAGGTTGGATTGCCTTATATTACAACATTGATATTTTATTTAATGAATCCCTTATTGCTACTTTCATGAAAAGTTTTCAATTTATAAAAACTCATTATTTTTGATCGTAATGTTAAAAGCAAAACAGTATGTTTAAATAATAAGCCACGCCAAGCAAAAAATACTGTTCAGGGCCCGTAGCATGGTCGCCTTTATCGATGTGGATAACGGTGGATAAAGCATCCGTCACTTTCTGACCCGAGATAAGTGCGAGCGTGACGGATGCTTCATCCACCGTTATCCAAATAGATAAAGGCGACCATGCTACGGGTCCTGTTCTGGTTTTGAGACAAGATTGCATGATTGACCAGATACGTAAACATGACGTCAAAAACCTTCAAAAGGTAATATTTATTAAATCCCCTATAAATATACAATTGGATACTGTAGGCACAAGAGCGTGTCAGATATTTTGAGCGCAATGTTGGGTAATATTGATGGTGACTGTACCTACAACTTTCTGGACCATATAGTATCTGAATGCCGTTCATATTAACGACGTTTATTACAACAATCGACTCGTTTGTATATTTAGTGCGGTCTATTGTACTGTACTCAACTGTAAGCGGGAACCCAAATTCATTGTCTATTACGAAACAGATGACTGCTTAGAAGAGCAGCTGATTTTACTGAAGTACTTGATATAATAAATGCAAAAGTGACTGTCTGACTGTCTGCTACCCTTTCACGCCTAACTCGCTGAACCAATTTTAATGAATCCTGGAAACATACTAAACAAGCGATCAATTGGTTAGGTACGACGCCGACCGAAGCGAAAACACTGGTACCGTAAACTCACACAACTATGGTGCTAGCCTGCGACAATAGTCCAATTTTTAGAGTTCCGTAGTCAAACTAGGATCCCTTATAGTTTCACCATGTCCGTCCATCCGCAGCCTAGCGCAGAGACTCTTAGTACTAGAGAGCAGTAATTTGGCATGAATATACTCGTACATATTTGTCACACCAACAAAGTGGTACAATAAAATATAAAGGAAAAAAAATTAGAGTACCTCCCCTACACGTAACGTGGGGATGTATTTTTTTAGTGTGGGATGTCGTTGGGTAGGTCTTCCAAAAATATTACGAGTTTTCGAAAACAGTTTTTTGATTAAGTAGTCCGTTTAATTAAGCTTTAAAGCGCTATTTTTTATTAGACTCAAGTGTCCCCCCCCCCTACAGCCAAAACTAGAAATACTAAAAATCAGAAAAAAAACTTAAATGAAAGGGCATATAACAATCACTACTAACGGCCGAACCCTATATTCAAACCGCGGATAGATAAGGATTACTTCGGGTTGAAATTTGACATTTGCCCTACAAAATGTATCAAATTTTAATCCGAAGTAAGGCTATCTGTCCGCGGTTTGAATATAGGGTTCGGCCGTAAGTAGACTTCATTAGTTCTTGAGATACAGGCGATTAAAGGGTTTTTTACCTACTAAAATCATCTAAGACGGCATCAATTAACTTTAAATAGAAAATTAGTTATTACTTGTTGATTTTTATGTTTGTAGCACTTAACGGCTTCGGAACCATACACTGAGCATGGTCCGACATGCTTTTGCCCGGTTTTTAGCCTTAAATCATGCTAAAAATATGATAGCTATATGGCTAGACTTTAAAGCAAATGATGTTAGGCCTAACAATATAATTATAGTATACCGAGCAATAATAGCTGTAGGATATCATATTTTAAGGATAATGTAACGACAAAAATTGGACTACTTTTGTAGGCTAGAACTGTAGTTGTGTGGGTTTACAGGAGCTATTTCGTGATACCTATGTAACAGTCAGATAAGTCACTCGAATCAGCGTAGTATAAAATGGCAATAAGGTCAATTATACTCATTTAGAGGTATTTTATACCTCCAATACTCGGAGGGGAATAAAAGCCATTCGCCACGGGAGTGAAGCAATCATAATCATTACCCTCTCGGTGATTTCTGATCACTGTTATTGTGCTTTTATACTTATATACTTTGGTTCGTAAATAGCATACCGTGTTCCTCGTTAACATAATTATTTTGTTTTCTCGCTACTTAACTTACGGTTTGACGAGAAATGACGCAAATGGCTAGACTTTTCTATCAATCAGGACGAATTAATGGATGTCAGAATTCATATGATATTTAGTGTTTCGCCATATTATTATTGTAACACGATACTGCTTCATTTACGTTGAGAGACACGTAGCTACAGAGAAAAAAAGCGGCCAAGTGCGAGTCGGACTCGCCCATGAAGGGTTCCGTAGCAGCAAGTAACATAATATAAAAGTTCGTTGTAGCTTTGATCAATGTTTTTATGACGTATTAAAAAAAAACTACTTACTAGATCTCGTTCAAACCAATTTTCGGTGGAAGTTTGCATGGTAATGTACATCATATATTATTTTTACATTTATCATTCCCTTATTTTAGAAGTTACGGGGGGGGGACACACATTTTTCCACTTTGGAAGCGTCTCTCGCGCAAACTATTCAGTTTAGAAAAAAAATTATAATAGAAACTTCAATATCATTTTTGAATACCTATCCATAGATACCCCACACGTATGAGTTTGATGAATAAAAAATTTTTGAGTTTCAGTTCTAAGTATGGGGAACCCCAAAAATTTATTGTTTTTTTTCTATTTTTGTATGAAAATCTTAATGCGGTTCACCGAATACATCTACTTACCAAGTTTCCACAGTATAGCTCTTATAGTTACGGAATAAAGTGGCTGTGACATACGGACGGACAGACGGACAGACATGACGAATCTATAAGGGTTCCGTTTTTTGCCATTTGGCTACGGAACCCTAAAAACGATAAATAAATATATTATCTTACCAATTATTAGGCACCTTATAACGAGGACTATTCCTTCGACTTCTTTCGTTGACTGAAATACAGGTTTCAAAGGGTTTGGATAAAAGTATTGTCGAAAGGCTTGTTATTTTAAAGGAAGCGGCTATTCGTAAAAATGGCATATTATAATTTGTGATAGATCTATTCAAATATATTTTGATGTGTAATGAAAGTGCACCTGGGCGTATTAACTGTTTTTTATACTCACATTTTTATAATTAGTAGCTTGTCCCCGCCTGCAATACCTTTCTCAATATTCAAGTTATATAAGTACACACACGCCGGGGGGGGGACACTTGACTCTAACAATAATTAGCATTTTAAAGCTTAATACTAAGTCTTTGAGCTAAATTGCGGACGAAAGGACGGACGGACGGACAGACGGCCGGACATGGCGATTGTTACACTATGGAACGCTAAAAATAACTTGAAAGAATAGGTGATGTCTGAAGCTTACTATAAGGCCGAGAACTATCTAACAGACAAAAATGCTTAATCTAAACCAGATACCTAAATAACTTGAAACTTAGTTATAAAAACATGTAAACATTACAAGACAATACAGAAAACCGTACATACGTGGCGGCTGAAGAAAACAATAATCCTCAAACAAGCTTACCCAATGCCAGGCTTTGACAGAAGCCGGTCGTAATCTAAATATTCTATATCAATATTGTGGGTAAGTATAAAAACTATTAGAGGCCCAAAATGATTTCGCACACAAAGATAAGACTGAAGTGATGTAAACGTGTTCTCAGTAAGTAAAGTAGGTATTATTGAGACCCTCTCCCTGCTTTCGTGTCAAGGATAATATTAGATTACCATAATTCTAAAGCAACAAGCTGACCGCGGATGGGTACTCAACTCATCTCAACCAGATCTCAACGCTAGTCTCAGTACGTATATTTTTCGTTCATTAAATTTAGTTAACCATTTCATAACATCGGCTAAATTGGGATACACCGAACATAGTACCTTAGACGTTCAAACATTTATTAAAAAAAGGTAAAGTTCAACTCGTCGAAAATACGAAAAGTTTACTACAAAAATAGAAAAAAAGTACTTTACATAATTATTTTATTTACTTATTGGAAAAAAAAACAGGGTTATAAGATGAGTTTGTTGTCCGTCTCCATCTCTCTCTCCGTCTTTCCGTCTGTCCATCTGTCTGACAAAACCCTTTTTCTCTGAAACGGCGAAAGCCATCAGGGCCCTGCTTTATAAAGCTACAAAATACAAGCGGAAGGCTCTTTCCAACTCCTTTTGCTAGAAAGAGAGTTCCTTTAGAGAGTAGCTTTATATAACATGGGCCCTGTTTAAAATTTTGGGTATAAATTTGTATTAATTAGTGGTAAAGAAACTGAACGTGTAGGTATGAACCTCTTAAACCTCTACGAGTACCAAGAACAGATATCATTTATTATTTTCTAGGCAGTACTTAAGTACCTACCCAAAGCTTGGTCCTGTAATGGATTAACCAACGTTAGTCTAATTTGAAACTTTTAATGAACACATATCCGTCCGTCCTTGGGAAGGGCAGGGCTCACGTGGTGCTTCCTACGCTCTCAGATTAACCGACCATGAATTCCTTGTATCACGTGTTAGTTACCTGTGTATTATTACTATTATTAGGCTTGTTAGATACTTACTTCGATTTTGACTTAATCAATGCCAATTTGATCGATTGCGCACAGTTATTTTTCTTACTCGTTTTCTTAGGGCCTGTTGTTTGATAAATAGTTAAACTAATGGTTAAATCTCAAGGAAATGTGTCACATTTTCGTTTTATTTTCGAATTTTAATCACCTACTTCAGAACTACTGATCAAATAACTCGGCCTTAAAGCTTGACATGTAAATTTTTACGTGGTGGTGGAATATTCTCAAGGTCATTGCCAATTAACGGAAAGCACCCTATATTTTTCATAATCTTTTTTGGGAAGCAATAGGTACGTACTTAAATATATGAATAAAACCAAGACTCGGAAACAAATACAGGGTAAAATTTCCTCTCCAAGACTCGTCACACATATCCTTTTAATGTCTCAAAATTTAAACCAGAAGATGTACCTAACATCCAGATTTTCATAAGATAGAAATTATTATTTTTCGAAAACGGTAAATTTTAAAACTACTTATATATTTTCAGACTAACGAAAGGACGTTATTTTTGACAAGTTTTTGGTGATTTCGCTTTAAAATAGGCGGGCCTCGAGCAGGACGGTTGGTTCAGTGGACAGACTATCAGGGCCTCTATTCAGGTGCGTTAAAACGATATCGTGTTTGACGCGTTTGAGAATCGTTTATGTCACAGTCGCCATTATTGTAAATGACATAAGAGTTATCAAAACGTTGACAATACGGAAACAGGTCAAAAACGATATCGTTATTACCTTGTAGAATTCCAGCACTGTTCGTTTGTCTGATGTTGATGGTTTGGATAACATGGCAATCGAAAAAGAAATGAAAAGCCATTTATTCTGTTGGGGCCCACCCATTGTAAAGGAGTGTTATAATAATATCTTATTATCCATACTAACCTAATTAAAACATGTAAAGTTTTAGTGTTAAAATATTTTGATAAATTCAGATTATTATAATATAATAATATTATTATGTTTTTTACCAACATCAAGTTAGACAACATAATAGTTCATTATTGGTTTGTGCGTAATACGACTGCACTGCGTATAACTTTTGATGTTTGTTATTTTATAATCTGTGGCTATGTTAAGTTAAGTTAAGTTTTACCGGTGATTGGCTTTTGACATGGATCTGTAGGTGCTTATGCAACTTTTCGTGTTTAAATAAATGTTCAAGTTTCCTACATAATAATCTAAAATGGGAGAAGCCAGTCAAGCCACCCAAACTCAAACTCAGAACTCTCAAATAGAATGGAGTCAGCCTGCAACTCCTAACTTTATACCCACTATATGGGGTAGGCTTTATTCAACGAAGATTTCTTTGAAAGGCAAGCATTGCTGGAAAACTACCACCTATCCTGAATATTATGGTAAGTTAAATACTTTAATATCTATTCAATTTAAAGTAAGCAGATTTGGAATAGTAAGAAACCGGTACTTACTTATAAACGACCTTGTATTAAATTTTTTATAACTGCTTTTATTTCTTTGAAGGTAATATGACATAGTAAATGAATTATTAAATGAAAATATCCTAATACCTACTGTTAAAATGCTTATATATTATTCAGATCTTATCCAGGAGTTCAGTCTTGGGAGGGCTCTCAACTGTACATTTGTTATGAAGAAAGATATTGTAAAGGAGGATATTATAAAAAATATCAGTAAACAACACTTCGTCATTAGAAGAGACATGACGTGAGTTTAATTACACCAAATCTACTATGAAGTTTTTTGATTTTTAATGTAATGTTATATTGTCAGTACCCATATCACAGGCCTAACGCTAAGTTTGGGAGGTCAATTTGTGTAGGACTGTCCGCTAATGTTTATTCATTATTTTATTACCATTCTCAGATAACTGGGGCTAACATTGCTCCAATATATTTGAAAATAATATGCTATTAAGAATTAAAAGCGAACTGGCACTGAATTTGAAATTATCACTAATCTCGTGCCACCCAAGAAAAAAAACGCAAGATGAGCTAAACGCCCAGTGTGCTATGTATAAGCCAAAACTTTTTTATTTCCTAACTGCTCATGAGTACAGTAATGTAGACTGGGCGATTAGTTAAAAAAAAATGGGTTATGCTAAGTGTCACTTTGTATGTTGTGATGTACATTGGGGGGCACGAGGTTAATAATTGGAAAAAAGTTAAATAATGCACCAAAATCCAAATTTTAGTTACAATCAATCTTTTGCAGCACAGCAAATCTCTGGTTTCAATAATGTTAACATGTACTTTATATGAGTTTTTTTTGTGTCTTAGTACCAATTTCACCATAAGATGTTAAAATTTAATCAATCTCAATCAAACATTAGTTCATACATTTTGACAACTGTTAACGCTCCAATCATTTGTTAAGTGGTTAACATTGTATGGTGAAATTGGGACTTAGTACCAATTTCACCATACGATGTTAACCACTTAACAGACGATTAGAGCGTTAACAGTTGTCAAAATATATGAACAAACAGTCGTTTAACATTGATTAAATTTAACATCGTATGGTGAAATTGGTACTTGATCTCTTATGTTATGTGGTAGGAATTGTCCAGGCAATTTTTCATTGAACTTGCACCTACATTTTAGTTAAAACAACAGTACTTGTCTCTATTCCCTTAGGAATCTTAGATTTTTCAGGATAATAAAATGACTATAAAACTAACCGTAGCATAGTTTAGTTTACATTGGTTAGTTGCAATATTGATGTGGCTTTTTTACTTTTTATCCTGGAAAATGTGACAGTTTCTGAGGAAACATCCATAAATAACTTCTATATGGACTAGGAAGGAATTCATTCCCCATTGAGTATGAATGTGTTATTTATTTTACTCACTACTACAGTACATATCTTAAAAGCTTTCTGTATTTATCATATATTTTAGGGAAGCCCTCAACCCTGCAGTAATAACAGACATGTCTTACAATGGCACATTTGTTAATGGAGAAAAGATTGGGAAAGGCAATAGCAGAGTTCTGGATGACAATGATGAGATTTCTGTAACACATCCAATTGTAAAAAGTATGCTATTTGTAGAAAAAACAATGATGATATTAATAAAATATGAATAATGGGGATTATTTTTATTTGTTACTTTTTTTTTTAGTTTTTATTTTCAAAGACTTGTTGAAAAATGAGCAAGACAAGGTTCCTAAAGAAATCTCTAAGAGGTATTATGTCTCAAGGGTTCTTGGCCAAGGCGCTTGTGGAATAGTAAAGTTAGTGTTTGACAAGGTAAGAGCATCTAATTTTTTTAGTATATAACTTTGGTGTACCATTTTCTACAAAAATTCCCATATTTTAGACTAAGTGCACCAAGCATGCTATGAAAATCATCAAAAAAAGCAGAATGACCAATGGACAAATCAATAATCTCAATGACCCGGAGAAAATAAAAAACGAAATTAACATAATGACAGCTCTAAGACATGTAAGTAATGGTTCATTTATTTACAACCGAAGCATAGCACAACTTGGCTAATTATTATCACTATTTTTATTTACAACTTAGGAGTTCTCTGTTGCTTAATGCATAATAGTTATGTCACCTTCTATTATCACTAAAAGAGAGAAAGAGGGACTATTGTTTTATGTGTAGGCTCTTGTTATTCAGATCCTTAGAAATTCATTGTTTTAATGTCAGTGTTACTATAATTTACAATACATGCTCAACTTAATCATCCCTCTTTAATATTTCAGCCATGCATTATATCAACAGAAGCAGTCTTTGATTCCCGCGATGCTGTCTTTATAATCCTAGAGCTGATGCAGGGAGGTGAACTGTTTGACAGGATCACTAAACATGGCCGTTTGACAGAGCAGCTCACCAGGTTCCTCTTCAGGCAGATGGTGCTAGCTGTCAAGTATCTGCACTCTCAGGGCATCACTCACAGAGACCTCAAAGTATACTGTCCTGTTTTGTAATCAAGTTTGAGTAGTAATTTCATATTGTAATTTTTTTCATGAACCCATAAATATGTTTTTACTGCTTTCAATTACTGCCAAATATTATATAAAATAAGCTGATTACATTTTTTTTCCCATATTTTTGTACACTTGCTATTTGCAATTTTATAAATGACAACTGGAATCACCTAACCTGCCACATATAGTATAAATTTGTAATAAACTGTTAGTTATGAAAGAACATGAGTTTGCCACAGCCTAATTGAGTTATTTAGCAAAATCAATAAAGCTTTATTGCCATTATCACTATTATCAGCCTCCTTTTCACAATATAGGTAATATTTTCAGCCTGAAAATGTGCTACTGGAGAGTAAAGATGACGAGACACTGGTAAAGATAACTGATTTCGGCTTAAGCAAGTTTGTAGGCGAAGACAGCTTCATGAAGACTATGTGCGGAACTCCACTGTACTTGGCTCCAGAAGTGCTGAGGGCGAATGGAAGGGGCTACGGACCTGAAGTCGATGTGTGGAGTTTGGGTGTGATATTCTTTGTTTGGTAAGGAATTTATATGTTTTAGACCCAAGTTCACTGTAACCAAACTAGCTGAATGGTGTTGTGCATTACATATTTAACATATTTGATGATGATTCAAATTTTTAAGCAATATTTATATTCTGGTCGGTCAAGACCACTTTTTTTACAATATACACTTACAAGGAGGATTATTTATGTTCCAGTATCATCATCACCTTTTGATTTCAACAACTTTCAAAGCCAAATATTTATTTTTAGTCTGGCAGGCTACTTGCCATTCTCCGCGGACTACACCGAGATGTCCTTGCGGGACCAAATCGTGACGGGGCGCTATCGTTTTTCCCCGCAGCACTGGCGGGGCATTAGTTTGCCGGCCAAACAGCTCATGAAGAAGATGCTCACTGTATCCGTGGAAAGACGCATCACGCTTGACCAGATTCTTAAACACAGTTGGATGCAGGTATAAAAACTTTGTTGAATTAAGCATTTACAAGTAACTGTGAATTGACCTAGTATGGTTTGAAAGTAATACTGTTTATTTACATTATCATTCTCAGGATATTGATGTCATAGTCAGAATTGAAAGGCTGTTAGTGCAGACCATCCAGATAAAAAAATTCAGCCAACTCTCTATGTCATCAGCAAATTCTGATGAAGAAAATAACAGCAATGCAGACAATATGACAGTAATCAGACTCGTAGCTAAAGGTAAACGAGGGCTGAGTGACAGTTTCAGCAGTTCATGTGAACCAATTCCTAAGAAGTTGAGGTTGGCTGTCTACCCTGGTCTTGACAAGAAAAGTGACGGCACGGATTCAACGAACAGCCTGAACAGCACATAAGGCCGTCGACGGAAAACTCAGTGGTAGCACGTAAGTTGACCTTAGTTACCTATTTTTTATTTGTGATATGGAACTATGATTTAATGCTATCTACCTCATGTTGTTATTGTGAATGATTTATGTAATTGTTTTAATTAAAAGTTTAGATTGCATTTACTTTGAAGTGTTGGAGCTATCCTGGCTCATGCCATAACCCTGTGTAGACATGTTGGTCAAGTTCACCAACATCAGTCAAGTAAATTTTATTTTTTCTTGAGTTTCAACCTTGAGAGACTGGATGTGGATACCTAAATTCACAAGTAACTGAAGTAACATTTGGTCACAACATAGTGCCAATTAGTTATTAAACAAAAGTCAGTTTTCAATTACCAATTAAATGTTACTTTATTTACTTGTCCCAAGTAAAAGGTATTTTGATTATTTATAACATTTTGTTGATTTATGCATATTAGATTCTTAATCCAATTGATCTGATATTTTTATGTTAATTAATGTGTGCTTCACCCTTATAACAAACAAAATTGTTAATTATTGTGTTGTATTATTTTCATTGTTGATGTTATGACGATAAAAATGTGTACATTGTGACCTTCAGTATTAAGTCTATAGAGCAGCATTAAGCATAGGTGTTTGGGTTAATTTTTCATTCTCCATATAACACTATTGCGATAACTTTAACTGACTGATAAGAATTTTACGAATTAGTAGTGTACTTAAGCGTTAATGTAGGAAGTGGGTAGTGACGAAATACTGGCACTTTCTACACTGCTTATTTTAAATATGAGTGTTTTCATTATTAATAATAAGTATAATAACGAATGACAGTAGACGGACGGAAGCGACGGCGAACTGATTCCGCCTTTAAACCACCGATTTGTGCCATTTTACTATCATGTTATATGTTAAAATACTATGTGAATAGTTTTAACCAATTTGTAATTCAATGAAACAATTTTCAAAAATAAATTATGTTTTATTTCTTCATTCCGTAAGATGTACGATATTTACAAAAAGATCAATTCATTATTATTAACATAGGTCGTAATTTAGACATATTACAATACTTTCAGTCTTCATTCGATACAGTTTTACCTCATTATACAATTACGCACAGGTTGATTAACCTCCATTAATATTATAACGAAAAAAAAAACAAATTCTACTCTTACAATATTGAATGATAATTATAAGCACTTATTTTAAAACAAGTAACATAATTCATTAGCAAACTGTATTTCTGGTTGAAGAATTTATAATAACTCTCTCTCTCTCTCTCTCTCTCTCTCTCTCTCTCTCTCTATTCATAATATTCCTTATGAAATGTAAAACTGTACGAACCTGTATTGATAATTTTAGTTTTCATTATTAATTAAATATTTAAATAACTGAGGAACATAATCACTGTAAATTCAACACATAAATAGAGCGGAAACGAAATATTGAAGTATATTAGTTATTTATTATAAATATTTATACTCAAGTTCTTGATAATAGAGTTGTGAAACTTTGAGACATTGTTCGCTTCCAAATTTTAACTTACTCATGATCATAAAAAATAATCGATATCATATAACGCATTAAATTACTGAGGTAATCTAGTGCTCTTTGCCCACATCACGAAAGTATTTACATTTACTGTAAAATAAAACCTATTATTTTACCATAGCAAGAATTACATTTGGTAACAACTGTCATTATTCCATCGGTTTTTACTAGTAAAGTCAGATTCATCACTTATTTGACGAACTGTACATCATTATGACGCCATTTCTTACTCTAAATAATATTCAATAAATTACAATATTTTCCACACTAATCACGCCACCGCACTTTGCCTTATTAAAAATACCAAAACAAATCAGTCTTTACACGGCGCAATCATAGTTAAATGACTTCGTAAGCGCCTCGCGGGTGGAATACTCTGAGCTTATTCTCGGCACGTGTCCATTCACAGATCTAATTCAATGTTATGAACACTGCTAAAACTACTCGCCTGCGTGTTCTTGGGCGCTGCTATGTGACGGCTCTGTGCTTTGTGCTTCGGCTTCTGCAAATAAATAACAATTTAAAACTTATACCAAAATATTTTTAAAGGTATTCCGTCGTAAATGCTTAGTGAGGTAACATTAACCAATATTAAATCCCAGTTTTAAAGTAGACCTATTTATGTTAATTATGCGGTGAAACAGTAAGTTGCCTTGACAAAGAGCCATTACTCGTGCACATAAGCCTTTTTAATGAGTTAATCAACTCACCATACACTAAACAATTTTTGAAGTAACTGAAACAATTTAAAGGGTACTTTTCAAATAAATAAATGAAGGTAATTTCGAATTCGTTGGTGCTGATTTTTACGTTTTTATTTTGATTTTGTTAGTAGGAACATGTCTGCAGTCAACACAAATAAAATCATACTATAACAAGACACAAACTAAGGGTTCAAAACAAACAACATTCTCCTTTTGGTAAATGGATGAATTGCAAAAATATTGTACATAGTTAAGGTCCTAATTGATGTCAATGTTTAATTGAAACAAAATATTTTTCCTTTGTGTAACGAAGATTAACCATACAATTGTATGACTAATTTTCGTTACACAAAGGAAAAATATTTGGTTTTAATTAAACTTTGACATCAATTAGTTCCTAACTATGTACAATATTATTGCAATTCACCCAAATAATTGTCTTCTTTAATTGTATTAAAAGGGCAGTTATGGTGATCATTTATAATTATGTAAGCATACTAAGTTATTCATGAAATTATTGTTTGCACTAACAAAGTTAACTATGTATATGAAACTTACCAGCGATAGCTCTGTCGACTTTTAATTTGTCTCTGACAATGTAAATGGCCGTTAGCAGGAAGAACACCCCTCCAATAACTTCCACGAAGCAGGTTATGAATAGCGCATACTGTAGCGCTTTGAACTGCACAAGATCACTCACTGGCTCTAAGGGTGTCCCCAATGATCTTTGCAATGATTCGGATATCTGAAATACAACATAAACAAATTACACTACTAAATCCCAGGATAAGGTGGCGGATTGGTGACACTGAACATCAGAATTATTAGTTTATTGTCTATATAAACCCAATTGCACCAGTGCATACTTGGCAAAATAAAAATAAGGGAGACAGTATGGACCACATTGTGAAAGTATGTAATAAGGGGAAACTTACCACTCCTACTAAATAAGGACTACCAGCGTCCCCAAACATGTGTGATATCAAAATTTGGAAAGCCTCTGCAGTAGACCGGCGCGGTGGGACCACCACATACTGTAAACACGAAGGCACATTAACAAGCAAACATAACGTTAAGGCTGTTTCATTGGTCGACAGCCCGCATGCTTTTCGTGATACATTGCATCGCTGCAATAGTTGCTCAATAATGTTATAACAACTCTTCAATGGATTGCTACACGCGTGCGGGCTATTGAAACTGAAACCTTTACCCGATAATTGCCCTCTTCTACTACTACTACTACTACTACTACTATTATTTACTTTTACTACTAATTTTCAAAACAAGACAATTATATTAATTTATTAGTGAATTTTGGCTTTAAAAAAGTAAAAAAAATATAAAGTCAGAAGAAACATTGCCTAAGGACTCTGCTTTATTTTTTTTGTGTTCTTGGTGTGTTCATATTATTATATATGCAAATGTAGGAGTCATCTAAGTAGCTTGCGATATTCTAATTACTATGAATCGATGACCATGCCTGTACCAAGTAGTATGTTATGTACAGTCCAATGGTAGTCGGTAGATACACACTTTTGTACCTTGTACACGTAAGCAATGTCAAACAATATTGAATATTGATAAATATGTTATTATTAATACAATAAAGCACAAACGTGACTACTTATTTTTGACGATTACAATTATATATTACAATAGTGATTATCAAGTATGCGACCGGAATATACAGTTAGTTGCAAAACTGAGTCAATATTAGCACCTTAGTAGAATGTAAATAAGTTGATGATAGTTAAAGGTATTTTTAAATGTTTAATACTACAAGTACTCCTTGAAATTTGCTACAAATACTCCTACCAAATGATTTACCTGTCATTTACAGTTTTTAAGTAATTTTATCGTAAAAACTGTTGAATTTAACTTTTTTTATTTGTCTTATATTTTAATTCTCTTTGTGGCAACCCAAAATAAGGAGCCTGATAAAATTAAAGAAATTTAGCCTTTTAAAATATTAAGTAGAAAATTATTAAAATCGGACATACTTTTGGTGGCAGTTATTGGCAACATTAGTTCGGTGCACGGTTCACTTTCGCACAGAGACAAATTAGCCATACAAACTGGTTGTTAGTTCACTATGGTAGGGGATTAAAATTCTGCAATAACTAGAAAACTACGTCCCTGATTCAAGCAGTTGATACCTCATTTTAAAAAGAATGGAATTCTCTATTTTAAATAGTTTTTTTATTTGGGGTTGCCATAGAGACAACTAAATTACTAGTATAAAACATAAATTGAATTTGTACAGTTTTTGGTTCAAAATCTTTAAAAAAATATAAATGACAAATAAATTATTTATACAGCAGTTTTGTAGCTTGCTTCAAGGATAACTATTCTGTACTAAGCATTTGAAAATAGCTTTGATTGTCATCGACTTATTAACGTTCTACTAAGGTGCTACTTAATATTGACTCAGTTTTGCAAGTAACTGTAGTTATCTTATCATAAGATACGAAGCAGTACCGTACAAAAGTAGACTATTTTTAGACTATGTAAAAATTACCCTGGATTTTGAATACAGCGCCATCTGTGCTGCACTGCCAATACTAATACACGAAACATGCCAAAAGCATACCAGGTGCGCATAAAGTTCAAGCTCTTGTCAATAGATGTCGCTATTATGCAGGTAAAATGAAATCAGTCCACTCGGCCCACGTAACAAGTACAGGAGAAAAATATTCCAACGTGTTACAAACTACTATCCAGTAACCGTTTTTAAGGTAGTAAGACAACACATTTGATCACAACCGGGCAACAGTGGGTTGGCTGCGGCCGGGGGGCTTTTAATGAGTGACTGAATTCAATTTTCATGCAAGCAAATCAAAGCCATATAATATAATACACATTTATACCCATGCATCTATACACCACGACTCCATTTAAACTAATCTACTACCAACCAACTAAAAAACAACGAAAAAAACTTCCAAATCCGATCGGCCTCGCGAGCGGGAAGGAGTCTTACCAGCGACATATCGGCCACTATTGCCCAGTTGAGATTCAAGAAGAGCTCGCCGATAAACATGGCGATGAAGGGTCCGTAGAGGAACTGTTCGGTGAGGACCAAGCCGAGGGTCATGGCGGGCGCGGAGACGAGCAGGCCGACGCCGCAGATGATGGCGTGCGAGCGCGGGTAGCGCTTCACGAGCGCCGCGCCCAGCCACGCGCCCAGCGGCACGCCGATCAGCCCCGACACCATCGTGATCGCGCCGAACACTAGCGACACCCTTCGTGCAACATCGCGCCGGTCAACACATGCATCTTATTCCGCTTTACAGCGCTTTTTTGCTTGACACGTACAATATTCTTGCAGTCATTTTAACCGCTTCGGTATATACAGCGCAGAGTTGAAATGTCTTATATTTGCAAAAATATTGTACGGTATTCATCACACAGTTTTAAAACAAGGATGTGACGTGTCATAACAAAAAAAAAGCTTTATGATAACCATCATGTTGTAAAAGTCTGTGATGTTCTCACATGATACTTTTACCGATCAGTGCATCTATAGTATCGCATAGATAGAATATTATTAAAATATCAATATGATAATATAAGATGCTTAGTCACAATCGTTTAGAGAAAAATATATCATAATACAATATTTATTATAACCATATTTAATAAGCAGCATTCTCTGTAACAGCGCTTTAGTATGGATGATATGATGTAGGAATTTCCGTAAACCCGGTTGGAGTCTCATTGGAATATTTTTCTTGGTGAATAGGGCCGGTGGACGATTTCTGCTTTATATGCTTGCATCCGTACGAAGCTTCGAGCGCCGCATGCGAAATGCAGGGTCCATTACATTGGAGAAATAGTAAAGTACTTTACAGTTCGTATATGACAAAAAAATGCCCTCTCTAGTTCGTCTCCAGTTTTTGTCTATGCAGTTAGTCGCGAACCCCTCACAAAGCTATTACGGAGTCGTACTGAATTATAACTTTTATCTTTTTGATGTATTGGACCCTCGCAAGCACATTTAGTGGCTTTCCTGCTATTACTGTATCAGCCAAATTAAATAAAACAACCGGCAAATTAAATAAAGCAACCCACAGCGTGAGCAAGTGCAATAGATATCATTACAAAATATATGTATGGGTCCATTTTAACCAGATCACGTGTTCATAGTCGCTAAAAACTGCAGCCTCCAAACAATATTTTCGACTGTCCATAGGCACTAAATTTGCCGATGTAGCTTAATAGCAGGATACCCACATTAAAGTCAGAAAACGCTCACCAGTACGATGTCGGCGACGATCGACCACGTCAGGTTGAGAGTGAGCATTCCGAGGAACATCAGCATGTAGGAGAGCACCTTGTGGGTGCTCACCGACACCAGCGCGAGGTAGATCATGGGAGACGAGGCGAGGAGAGCGAACCCGCACAGTAGCGGGTCGCAGTCCGCCCAGCGGGGCCGCAGCCACTGAGCCAGCCACGAGCCCAGCGGCACGCCCGTCGCGCCCGCGAACATAGCCAATAACCCAAAGTTGAACGCCACACTGTCGTACGTACATTACATTATTTGCTTTAATAACCCGAGGCTAGCGTAAGGTTAGGAACGTAAAACACAGAATTAAATGTTATGTGTGGAAGATATGCTTTTTCGGTTCAGCAGTATTTATGTCATGATATGAACAATGCAAATTGACACTCATTTTTTTACTTTTACTTTTGACTAAATCGTTAATGGAACGTCTAAAGACCGATACAATAAACTAAATTCTTTGTTTCGATGTTATGCATAGCTTGGAATGTGTTAATCAGATGGTAACCATAGCGTATTGCGTATTGTTCGCTTAGGACCACATAAACCTAAAGCATTCAAATAACTATTCCCTACAACATTGTGTCATAATTCAATGTAACATTTACTACTTTTACTTTCTGAACCATGTAAGTTCTTTACAAAAAGCTAAGGAACACGTGGTGATTCATAACATAATGGAATTAATTTTCGATACAACTTTACGTATACAACTTTGTTCCCCTCCTCTCTTTCGATCGCTCGCGTAGGATAAAATAATAAAGATGTAACCGGTAAGTTTTTAAGGAAGAATTCTTACCTCTCGAGAGTAATATCGGAGCCGGGCTGCAGGTTGAGCCCGCGGTAAATGAAGTGCGGGCCCCACCAGGCGAGCGCGCCCGTCACGAAAGCCACGCAAGTGAACGCCAACGTCGACAACATGAACGAACGGCTGGAAACACGGTCCATGCCACATTGATAAACAAAATGTTGTTTTGTCTATTTTCTCCAATTAATTAAATTATATAATTTCCTAAAATGCATGAGCTTTATAATCTGACGCCTTGCATCTGAAGAGCTAAATAAAAATATTTTATAGTCTCTAGACAGACTCTGACTTTTATCCACATGTGGCATTTCTTAAAACATTTATATTCTACAGACTTCTAGACTAGTCAAAGATAATTTCATACACAGGATTATTTATTACCTACTCATCTTTATACAAACAGCTTTTTCCAATAATTTCCTCCTTCCTTAGGAGCCTACGGAAAAGGAAGGTTCGGGGTTCAAGTCCCAGCTGCGATATATTGTATTTCTTGCGAAATGTGCGCACTGCGATGGTTTTAGAAATGTCGAAATAACTTTAAACTGCAGTTTTTTAAATTTAGTTGTCTAACAAATAACACCAAGACAGCAGTATCCTGCCTTCGAAGCTAGGTTGCCTGGGTTCAAATACCGGTAAGGGTTGATATTTGTGTGATGAGCACGAGTATTTGTTTCTGAGTCTTGGATGTTTTCTATGTATGTAAGTAAATATTTATCTATGTAAGTAAGTTTATCGTTGTCTAGTACCCATAGTACAAGCCTAGAGCTTAGTTTGGGACTAGGTCAATTTGTGTGACATTGCCCTGTGATTTATTTATTTATCTAAAGTATACTCACTTGGAAAGAAGCGAGCGTATATCATCTTTGTACGAGGTAGCTTTTATCTGGCTGTCCTCCGCTTGACCCCGCTCCGGGTCCTGCATGACCCACGTGATGAGGGCCACGGCGGCCGCCCCCAAGAAGGGGGTCACTCTCAGACCCCATCGCCAGTTGCCGGCCGCCGCGCCCGCAAATGACCCCACTATGTAGCCAAGACCACTGTAAAAGATAAACGAAGTCGGTTAGGGTATTGAACTTTAGGTAAGCGCAAGATAGGCAAATAATAGTGAAGTGTTATTGTGTAGGCGAGAGTAATTAAACATTTTATAGAGGCCTTCAGGTCTCCGCGTGCTTATCGACTCCTAATCGCATGTTATCTTCTGTCTTGTACAATAGCTAAACAAAAACGCGATTCGGCGCCAATGAAGAAAGGAAATCTCTAATGCTCGGCAGTAGTAAAAACATAAATCTGAAAAAGAAAATTAACTACTCGTACCTACTTGGTTGGATACAAATTCACAAATACCCAAAAATTTACTTCTATAAAATAATAACTGAGAGCAATAAGCTATGGGAAGAAAGCGTTTGAATTTAGAATAAAGTACAGCTGGTTACATAAAGCAACAACGAGTAGAAATACTCTAAATACACGTCCTAAATTGTACCAATTGGGTTCCGTTCCAAAAATCCCTTCTAGTTGTTGAAAGAAATATTAATACAAATAAACATATCTCTACCTTTATCTTCCTATTAATAAGTTAACCTCGCGTCTAATACGCGGTTAAACACCGCCACTGATTTGAACGTAACGTTTATTTATAGGTTTGTTATTCGAGAGGGTTAAGGACCGAGCTAAGGGGTTGTGAGACTTGAATACTATCTATTATTATTGATTTGTAATGTATAAAATAATATACCTACCGAGACCTGTTCTCCTGTTCTGTTCGTGTCAGACTTAAACACATACAATAATACCTTCCGTCTCTACGGACAAATAAAGTAGGTGCGGTAATCGCCATCTTGATCTCTCTTTACTTGGCACAGTTTAGCGAATGCCTGTTTATATATCGCCCTTATCTCAGTACCTACGAACGCTTTAGCAACGGCAAGGGCAAAGCAAACATCGCCAAACTGAATCATGATAACATAATAAATAAAATAGCTTAGAGCTAGCGTAGCAACTTTTATACTCTAAAAGATTTGAAGCATGCTATTTATGCTTGGCACAATAAAAGATTTTTAAATCTGCCTATGAACATGTTCCGTTCGGGTCGCGCCATCCACTATCATCATATTTTAAACCTACCGCCAAGCAACAGTGTTCTTGTTGTGTTACGGTGCGGTAATAAGACCACCGGTTCAACAACTAGCATAGGGGCATTAATTCCATTTTGGTCCTCAAGGTTGCAGGAAACGCGTTTGAAGTACTTGGGTTGCAGTCTCGAGGTAGCAAATGTCTGTGGGTTTCAGATCCCGCTAACCATCAGGTGGGCTGTGCTTGTTTGGCTTCTCCTTGCCATAAAAAACCTACTATAATATACACTAGACATAATTAAAAATAATTGCTTCCTAAAAAACCCCATAGAGTCAAACATTATTATCGACACGTGGAATTATGTGGAACCTACTAATCATTCTATTAACTGTTTAAGGGCGGGCGTGACCAATTTCCTATAGAATAAATATTTGCATTGCTCAACAGTTCTCCAAAATAAGCTCTCAGTATAGTTTTGTATTTGATCCTAGTGCCTTATAAATCTCCACCTACCTCTAAAATGGATCATACTATAACAGGAACCGGACCGAATCGGGTCAGACACAGTTGCAGAAGATAAAATACTTTTCTAATTTGCTACACTGTAATGGATACTATCACAATTTCACAGTAGGTAACTTATACAAACAATTTTTTGTATGTTCCGGGCGGGACGGTACCGGTATAGAATGATCCGTTCTACTCGCAGTGGGCGGAGGACGATCTGTCGGTAAGCTAGGATATAGCAATTTGTAAAAATCCAAAAAACGCAAGAGTTTACCTGCCGACGGGAATGGCGAAGTAGAAAAAGGCGAGCATCTTGGACCGCACGTTACCCACGAACAGATCGCTGATGATGGTTGGAGCTATGGTGGAGTACGACGCCTCTCCGATACCGACTAGGCCGCGGAAAAATGCGAACAGCGTGAAATTCTGAAAAAAAAACGTGTTATTATTCGTAGAAATTACGAGAAATAGTAGTCACGTAACCTTGATGTAACCGTCAAACCTGTCAAACAGGGAAACAAAAAAGTTTGGACTAAAATAGCTTTGGATTTTGTACTTGAATAATACACGCAATGATCTTATAGTTTATTCAAGACTCAAATGTGTGCTGCAGCGGTCGTCTCTCGGATGATATGACGTTGTTCCTCTTGCAATGACACGCAAGATAATTCGTAAAAGAAGCCATAGCCTTTTTTCTTTAATCAATCATAATGGTTACAATACTTACTGTTATAAACGACCCGAAAAATGTCGTAAGACTCCATAGGGCCACTCCAAAGGCCATGATGTATCTTCTCGAGTACCGATCCCCGAGGTACCCGAAGATAGGCGCGAAGACCATATAAGCCACCACGAATACCGTCTGCAACAACCCCGCGCTGCCATCGCCGATTTTAAATTCCGTTTTGACATCATCTAGTACACCTGTAACAATGAAATTACTCTAAGTACCTAGTTGGTTACTAAGTTATGTTACTGTAATAATCCTTATCTATATAAAATATACTAACGAAAGTTAAATAAATTATATATTAAAATGAAGTACACACAATCAGGATTTACATTTGTCAATTTCATTCAAAATGGCCTCCTTGGGCCTGAACACAGGCCTTCAGACGACGAGGCCAGTCATCAATAGCGGCACGCACGGTTGTCATATCTAATTCCGGCACTGCCTTGACTATGGCTCGCTTGAGGGAGTCAAGATTTGTGTGGGGTTTAGCACAGGCTTTCTCCTCAATAACCTGCCATATAGCATAATCCAGGGGGTTGAGATCCGGGCTGGAGGAGGGCCAGTCTTCGTGGGCAATGAAGTCAATTTTGTTGCTTCGAAACCAGGCTTGAGTTGTTTAAGAAGAAAAGAGTTTGCAAATCGAGTAACAGAACTTAGTAACCAACTAGGTATTCTATACTCTTCGCAACATTAATCCTCTTGGTCATTTGAAGTGTTTACTTCGTTTGATGTTGGTAGCTTCTGCGTCCCCATAGGGCGCATTCGTACGTGTTATTTTGTTATGAGAATCCGTCCTGTCATAGTAGTTGGTGAATGCCCCTTACACGCATATAGATTCTATAGAGGGGCAGGAGGGGAAAGTAATATTCCACTATTTTTCATGGTAACCTCGAATTTGATTAGGTCACCTTTACGTGAAAAATAGCTGTCATGAACTTTTAGTGGGATCACTGTAATTCGACACGCGCATCGCGTGATAGGCTATCGAGGGCTGTTTATGGGGCGGTGCGGTGCCCCTTTCCCTTTTGGTTTAGGTTGCTCCCATTTTTAACACGTTCGATAAAATGTTTATCGAATAACCTAAAGCGGTATTGTATTCAATCTAGTTATAAGGATAAATATTTTTTAGTAAAGACTATTAATTGAAAGCGTGTGGTTGCCGGGTTAGAATAGTGCCACTCCATGTCTTCCCGTGGATGTCGTAAGAGGAGACTAAGGGAATAAAGGCTTGTAGTACTGTTAGGCGATGGGCTTGCAACCTGTATCTGGTAAACATCTTAGCCTACTTGTGCAAAAAGTGGTTACACAATAACCAACAAGTCTTTTTAGAGTTGTTAGTATTTCTGTAGCTCAGGCCTACCCCACTCTGGGAATGAAGGCGTGATGTATATAACTATTAAGAATTACATGCACATCATTTAAAAAATAAATTGAACTCTACTGGCGCTCCCTGGAGCGCCTCAGGCGCAAGAAACAACGACCATTAGCAAAATTTGTCCTTGTGGAGTTGACTGGCCAGATGCACGGCCAACGTGAGAGTTAAATCAAAAGTAACCGGAACTCTTTGGAAACTTCGACACGTTTACTGGCAAGAAACAGATCTATTTCAAATGAAAATCGGGAAGTCTGATGTTAAGCATGATAAAAAGATATATAGAACTAAGTTTAAGTAACTAATTTGACGCAAAATAATATGGAACATTTAACCCTACACAAAACTCGACGGAAGGGAGTGGTTTGCAAAGCACACATGGGAATGTCCGATAAAGGTAGAGTTTGTTATCGCGCTAAGAAATAAATCGGGAGTTTCGAAGACAGTATACATTTGAAAAATAAAAAACAGCTGTATGCGTAATGATTTGAGGTTTTTTTTAAGCAGTGATAGGTATTTGCTCCCCATCAAAATAAATAATAATGGTAAGTGCGCTAAGCCAAGCCTAGCTGTGCATCAATATTAATCTTTGTCATCGCTTAGAAAGTTGTTAACCCGATAATTAGACGAACAATGCAGTGCACTTTTTTGTTCATTTCTCGTTTAACAAATACCACAACTTGAAAGGCTTAATCTATCCGCTATAATATAACACAATACTATTTTATGATAATTTATTATTTAGAAGTTTATATAAACGCTAGGAAAAAGCAATGATAACGAATTAAATATTCTTAGGTACGATTTTATTAATACAAACAAAAAAGCATTCCCTACTACATCCCGTTGTGCCTCTCATAGAAATGGGGTCCTCAATAAATCATTTCTTTATTGCTGCATCCCCTATTGTTTGCGCCACCTTTATTTGCTGAAGCCCCAGCTTGTATCCATTCGACGATTGCTTTTATTACTTTCTCATGTTCTAGTCTGTTATTAATAATATGAAACGATGAAAGGAACCACTTCTGCTTCCTACCTATTTCAAAAGATTTCATATTGTCAGTGTGTTGTAGTAAATTATCAATTAAAATTTCTTTGACCACTTGATCTCCAGGTAGTCATGCGTAAAGGATGCAAACATATTATGTAAAAATACAATACTTTAGGGACGTAGTTCATACACATGAATAAAGTAATTTTGCTTTGAATCAAGATCGATTATGTTCGTTTTTTAAAGGCTTTTTTTTTGTATTGTACCATAATTGTACCTATAACAATACAAATATTAATTCAATTATTATTATCAGTATTATCACAAATGGTTAACGACAAACGGGAAAGAGGCGTGTGTTTTGGTGTAGTCTGATCAAACTATTACGTCAGACGGTGGTGGCGCGATGCGCCATGACGTAAGGCTGTTTTCACGGTCAGATCACGGACGGACAAACGTTAACATGAGTCCGGCACAGATCAAACGTGATCCTGACTATGCTTCGCCTTCATTAGACGGAATGTCCTAACCAAACAAACCAACAACACGTCAGCAAACATGCAGGATGGGTTATATTATTAGAGAGGCTGACGAATACCGCTGAAAGCAAATGTTACTCATGAATTTATTCTAATAATGTAAGGAAATAGAAGGATGCGTAAGGGAATAAATGACGGTGAAAGTGCGAACGGTGAACAGTGATTTTGCACTTATTCGTTGTTATGAGAGGCGAACTAAGTACTTACCAATGTGGCTATGTAGAAAGTAAATGCCATGGCAAGACAAAAAGACGCCGATTGGTTCTACTGATGCGGACAGTACCGGTTATGATTGTTTTATTTACAAAAACCAACTTTTCAATTCCTGAGCGCGAATGTCGAAAAAATAGGTAGGTACCTACCTAGGTACCGCATTAAACATTTCCTGCGACTACGAAATTTAAGATGGTCTAATTTTAACTACCCCTGATTATGAGCGTCAAACATACCTACTGATAGTATTTAGAAAATGGATACCAATACCTACTACATATACACAGATAAATGTAACATAGCACAATTAAAACACTTTCGACGGCATTATTTATTGTAGATAAGAATGTTTTCAATGTAAAATCGCCGACAGCTGATTTCATTGGCGTTATTATGATGACATATCACGGCATGTTTGGTTAATCGTAAAGATTCCTCATTCAAGACATCTCTCGTTACTCATAGTTTTGTTTAGTCATGATAAAATAATCAAGATTCAGTACGGTGACCTTCATTTGAGTGACGGGCGTTCGGTGGCGTGGTGTCTACGTCATTGCCAGATTAGCATCGACTCAGACGTGGCAGCACCGGCGCGCCGCCACGCGGGCAGGCACGCGCGCAGGCGCAAACTCTATGCATCACGCCATCACCGCCGTCCAATCAGCGTCGAGGTGATTTGCCGCACGAGACGCGAGAGTCGAAACGTTGCACTGCTCGGCGGTTCGTAACGGTGGCGCGGCAACGCGCGCTCGTGACGAAACGAATGTTTAAATTTTAAACAAAACTTGCACTCTTGCAAGTCGTTGCTGACCTTCGGTAATAAAACTAATAAAATAAATAAAAACAACAGTCTCAACACTGCATCATGTAGGTAGGTACCTTTTATGTAATGATTTATGAATAGTAAAATACCTATACCTACGTAGGTATAAGTTGGCAATTTATACGAAAGAGGGGTCACAAAAATAGCCCTAAACGGGAGGGATGAAGGCGGATTAATAATAATATGTCAATCACAGACATGAAATGGGATTTCCACAGGGGTAATAGGTACCCACCTATAATCGTGCCGTTGGAAAATGGGATGGAAGCTGCGATTCATTTCCGGCAAACGGGACGTTGTTTGCTGGCGATGACGGATCGCCCCGGGGGACTAATGGCCGTCAGGCGATCACTACAAACTCGATTTATTGATTGACATAACTGAACACGAACCTTTACCTTTATTATTTTTATCATCAACCTAGCTCCCTACATACCTATTTGTAGGTAAATTAAACGAAATTTCATGTCTCACTGTAACAAGTTTTTCCTAACGTTCCTTCCTATAGGTACCTAGGTACAGGTAAAACGTTCAGCACTTTATAATCTCTTTATATTCCTAATCTTTTCTCTATTGTTTCACATATAAAAAATAAAACTAACTAACCTAACCTAACCTAACCTACTAATAAACTAGGCCAAAACCAGCATATCTAATTTTGAAAGGTCCCAAATAAGGTGGATATCTAAGCGAACACAGATTTTGACAGTTATTTTCTTAGGAATAAATTTTCTACAAATCACCAACAACACGAGAATAAACTTTAAAATTAATAAAAACCGAACACGTCCTCTTTTATCTGATTGCAGTTAGTACTACGAGTGCTGTCGTGCACCTAGCCATCGTGCGTGGTCACTGATCACTGCAACGCGGATAGAGAAACTTAAATTATCTTAATCTATTAGGTAGGAAGGTAGGTACCTACATGAAGCATTTCAATAGTCTTAAACATTTATATTTTTTCTAACCATCAAACTCATTATTTTAACTTGCATACATACATCACGCCTTCATTCCCAGCCAGAGTGGGGTAGAGAAATATCAACAACTCAAAAAAGTTCTTGTTTTCGTTACTAGAAGAAGAAGAAGAAGAACATAATAGCAATTAACAGTGAATAAAAGGTTAAAACCTTACGTCCATGTGACGGTAGCGAAACGGCCAAGCCACATATTTTGAGTAAGGTGTAGAGTTTGCGAGGTTTGGGCTTGTAGAGTAAGGGAGGGTAGAGTTAGAAGCTTGGCTCTACATAATGAGATGATAACTTTTTGACAGTGTGAGCGATATGGTCTCGTCTTGGCAACATTTCACATGAAAACGTTTTTGGTGGATTTCACATCTTTTTGTTAGTTGTATTTTATGAAAATACTTTTTTTCAAGTTTTTTTTGTTGTTCCTGAACTAATACGAGCTTACATACCAAATTTCAGCTTTCTAGGACTTCAGGAAGTAGCCTAAGAGTTTTGTCAATTATCAGATTCATCAGTGAGTGAGTCAGTGACGAAATCAAGGTTTTTTAGCTATCAATAAAATCTAAAGTATAAGAGAGATGCAATTGAAATTTGTGAAAATGTTTAATAAGTCCTCTATTGCCATCATGCCCATCATATTCTGAGTTTTTTATTCTGCTATAATCCAAACCCAGTTATGAGAGTTCAAAAAAACGACGAAGCGCTTCGAGAAAAAGTAGCCTAGTGCCCTTGCGCTTCGCCTGGCTCATCTTGGCGGGGGCACGACCGTGCCCCCAGAGTATTTTCACCATTATCTCAAAACTTTGCACATTATTCTGCTTCTGAACGGTTGGAGCGATTGTCCTTCCATGTAAGAGATTGGTTAAAAAATTAATTAAATAGATTTAATAACAAAAGCACGTGTTTTAGGGATTCTGCATTTGTTGCTTTTCCTAAACAGCAGCAGTAAGTGGCACAAATACAGATTCGTCTCTTCCATCAATAATAGGAAGTACGTGTTTTGCAGGAGATGCCATTTTTTGGACAAGCAGGTCAACTAGCACATATACTATCGCCTAAAACATTACAATCTAATTCGGACTATCCCCTTACTTATACGTCCTAGAACTCGTATTCAGCCTCTAGTGATTTTGTGAAACATAAAATGTGACGGCTACCGCGTACTACAACTGTGTTGCTAGTTTGAATACATACGCTGAATTATTTCCGCCATGGCAATATTATGTAGCTATTGTGTAACGAGACGCTAACTACCGATACCGGGAACGCAGTTACTTTAGCCGAGCCGAGCGGATCCACTTTCACGAATCGACGCGAACACTTTTCTTTGGAAAACTTTCGTTCCCTTACTTTACTGGCGAAACGTCAGCAAAACGCGTCAACAAATGCCGCTCATGTGATCAATAATATTTTTAACTAACATCATTCACAAGGAAACATTCCAAAGCAGCAGAAATGGCGGGGTTTTCCTGCACCCTCCTCACGTACAAACCATAAAATGTAGGTACCTACATGAAAAATAATAGCGTGTTCCATAAATTTACCTCAAAGTTTCAGCCTTTTCGTGGCCAGGTTCGTTGTAACACAGATGAAATGTTCAATTAATCTAACTTTTACATGGTTACGTCTCGTTTACTAACGAAGGGCAAGTATGTGAGAATCGTATTAGTTAAAAAAGTAATACATATATATCACTTTATGAGAATCTCTCTCATAAGAACTGAATGAGACGGTGCATTTAATGACTCTAATGCAACCACCGAAGCATCTCAACATGGTAAAGAACTCGTTATCCTGCCGCTAATTTGATTAATTAGTCACTACGTAGCTTATATTGCCTTTAATAACCATGCTGTGCATATTTGTTTAAATTGTGGCAGAAGGTAGAAAGTACGCAATTATGGACGAGTCATATAGGTAGAGGGCGGAAAAGAAGTTGAGGCTCTTTAGCGTACGAGTCATTTGCCCTTTCTGCCGATGTAGACATAGTGCTTTTCGCAACATATTATAATAGGCAAAATTTACTTCATATTAATGTGACATAAAATTATTACAAATATCAAAACAGTGAAAGCCCCATATCGTAGAAGATTTAAGGTCATCGCACACAAGGTACCTACAACCCCGGGCACTAGATCAGCTCAATCAAAGAAACATTGAAAATTTTCGAGCTTTTATTTGTGTTTGAACGATATTTTTTTCAGTGGACGAATCGAGATCTATTTATTTTAATTTAACTTTAAAAATGTATCGTAGTTACCTACTAACACAAGTTAAAGCTCACCTCTCAAGCACACCTCTTAATTGGTACCCACGCCCACGATACAGGCTGCGCCTAGTGTGGGTATCATAGTTATAGTGTTTTTGTTAAACCTTTATGATAAATAAACTTAATTACTAATTACAATGTTTCACTTTGAGCTGATCTGGTGCCGTGGCGTTGTAGTGTGCGATGACCTTTAAGCTACTCTGAATGTTTGTTGAAAAACTTGAAATACGCTAGTAAAACATTTTCACAGAACGATTTCGCTTTTTATTAGGTTTTTCATGGCGTGAAATTGTCGTAAACTCTTAAATATTTTCTAGAGGTTACTGTTTTGTGAATACCTACTTATTAATGTGACAATACAATTTTCTGCAATCTCCTAAAATTATAGTTAAGTACCTATATTGTTTTCATATCGTGTAATGTAATACCATTATTTTAATTATTGCTACTTGATTGGATATAGTTTTCAGGGATACCTAATGGGATGATAATTTGGTCAGATTTATTGAAAATAAAATCTATAGTCAGTATTTTTCCTAGTGTCAATGCTACGACGGGAATATCCAGTAGGCAAATTAGCTCCATACCTAGGTATATCCCTGTTAATAAACAGATAAAAAGAAGGAAAAGGGTTTAAAAAAATGCCGGGCGCTTACATATAATATAATATTCTTCTATAGTTTATACGTACCTACCTAGGTATAACGTTTATAAATTATAATACTAGCACATTATCTCTAAATTATATGATACCTATCCGACTTATTTAAATCGGTCCAATAGATTTTATTTTGTTAACATACACAATCTTTACATAGGTATAAAACGCTTACTATAGCGTCCGCTGGCTACACCAACTTTTATTAAAAGTTTATTATTATAGCTCTCTCAACAAACTGCTTCCGGAGTTCTGCTCTCAAAAAGTTATAAAAAACTTCAAGACGCGCTCTTAAAACTTTCCATTTCAGTCCTTTCAATATTGTACGATGGAGACTTTTTATGTGACTAATTATGTACTATTAAGTGGCAATCAGTTTAAAAAATGGAATCTAAACGAAAAGTGATTCGGCGTCGTCTAGACGACTGCGTTATCAACGGATGGCGCCGTCTGGGGCTGCAAAAACCCATACGGAGGTCGGAGGGTGCAAACGCACCCCTGTGGGAAACTTATTATCCGCGTTAACACAATTATAGAACCTATCAAAAGGGTTGGTTTATAATAAAGGTATATACATAGGTGAGGTTAGCACAATATCAATCTGTTCTTTATCTCTTGGCTAAACAAACACTAATTTTCGAGTATTTTGCCGCAACTACATTTTTTATCTTTTTGTGTAGTACGATTATAGGCAGGTAGGTAGGTACCTAATCAAATAACAATATCTAACATTGCTCAAGTGCATTTGTAATAAGCTTTCTTTGAATTGTATTCAATTGATGACTTGCATTCGCAAGAACTTTGTTAAGCATTTAGAGTGAGTGCAATAATTACATCATACCTATCAACTTTCAATGGCTTGATAACGGCAGTAACTACCTTTAAATCATTTACCTAATAGGTAGAATGCTCCCACCTTAAGTTTATTTAAGTGTCGTTATGAATGAGTGACGTAATTAATACAAACTAGAAACCATCATGGATAATATGGATATCCCTAAATGTAACAACATGTAAATACATGCATGCAACGTTACAAAGTGCTCCAGTAATTATAACTTAATAGGCTACTTGCAAACTTTCACCGCGTGTCGTGATGAGGTGTCGGTGTTTGTGTAATAACTTTAAAGATCCGTTACAAGGCTAAATTTTTCCTTCAATAAACACATCTAGGAAAGAACTGGTTGCCAGTTACTTACCAGTATATATTAATAATACCTACAAACAATTACGCCGGTAAGTTAACTGTTATTAAAACGTTAAGTCATATGTTTAAGAATTCATTTCAATGCATTTTTCCAAGGTTGTTATCATTACTTTCAGTAGTTACGAGTACATCAAACTGATGCAATAGGTACTTCCTCCGCCAACAAATTCGCTTCAACAGTGAATTGTGTAACAATCAGTCTATAGGATAAACAAGTTGTATTCTACATTCTACAACAATTAAAGGCTTGTCTTGGCGAACGAAACTACCAAAATACTTTAATTTCTGAAATCGGTAACTTTCACAGAAATTCCCTATGACAGAGTTGTGTTACAAACAAATCTACCCGTCCGTCGTTTAGTTATTTCCAGGTCAAACTGCGTCTTGGACGCGATGGAGTCAAACCTAGGTACTTAATTTATTATTAAATGGTGGACTTGCGACCCTTATCCGCAATAGCTACTGTAAATAGGCAAACCGAAGATAACCGCAACGTGCCTTACGTTACGCCGAGATGCGGATATAGATTTATCTTAAACATAAACAAACACCGGTCAATCTTAACTAATATACCTAAGACATTGTTTGATTTTACGCACGTTTATGTAGATGCAGATACACAAAAATGTGACAATTTAAACAACCTGTATGATTATGTTACCTCGTAATATATTGACATAATGAAATAGCTACAACATCTTTGTATTTTTTTTCAATAATCTTTCATTGCTAATTGTACAGGACTGACACCTAAAACAACGGCGGTATATAATAACGAACAAAGAACCATACGATAAGTACATTCATCATAAAAGTAAGTGTATAAAATGTCTTGGAGATCAAAAGTTTTAGGTCAAAGAGAGCACGTTCATCAACCTCACGCCAGTCCCTTTGAAGTACTCGGTGGGTACGAAACCAGTGGCGGCGCTATTAGGGCGTTTTATTATCACTCAAATTGATGTAAATGTTTATAAAAGGCTCCACCCGAGCACAGTTATCGCTTACCCACTTGACAAACCGACACAGTTATGTGAAACACGTCGCAACTCATGATTTCTACTTCTTATCTTCGTATTGATAATTACGCCGACTTTCCAATGACACTCGACAGACAGTAAATATTGACCATGATCGGGTTGCGTTAGTGTTCCTACACATTGTAGGTAAACGATGAGTTTAATAAACATAACATGGCCTACGTGCCGTCTGAATCCTGCTTACTTTCCAGCTAGTATAAACGCAAGTGAAAAGCCATAAGGGTAGGTAGGTAGTAGCAGTGGAAACTCTTCTACAAAAAACTTTTTAACGTATTGTTAGGCTACGGTCTCGACATGTGGTTTGTTGTGTAAAATCAGTGGAGCCGTATCAAATATCCAAAAGCCAATAGAAGTCGGAAGGTAGGTATGTGGTTGAACGCGCGAGTCGTCTTACTAATTCGAATTAACATTCTCTGTTCCGACGGTTTGTTTTAGAAATAAATTACAACTGAAGTGCCGTGTACAGCAAATAGAACATGATTGGATTCACTAAATGGGTGGCCATTCACCGACTGCAGCTGCAACTTAGACAAATAGTGTCACTTAATCATAATTAATCGTTGAACGATACAAATGGTTACCCCCTTGGGGTATGACAGATTAAAAGTAATAATTTAATTAAAGCTAAAGGTCAATGCAACATAGAGGTAGGTACGTGGGCTTGAATCGATCAATGAAAATAAGGGCGTGATGATGATCCTAGTAATGTTTGTTTTGGATGAAATTTGGAATGGAGATAACTTGATATCCTGTATAGGCTTTTGGACACTGGGAAAATTTTAAACTTCCCGCGGAAAAAACAATAATCGTTATTGCGTAGACTTCTACGCGTAGAAGTCGCGAGCCGAAGCTTGTAAATAATAAATCAATAATCATTAATCTACTGCCGTCATTGATTTCCGTAGAATAAATAATAAGCCTGTTAACATTAACTTGGAAGCCAAGCAGGTTAAGAGTAGAGTGAGTAATCGTAACACTAATAATAGTGGTTTACGGATTTTGTGGATAATAAACTTCCGTGGTTGGCGGACAAACAAGTTGGCAACAATCTTGACGAGTCCGGTGACAGAGCTATTTAAACAATACTTTAAAACGTATGAGCAGGTGCCAATCGTGTCAAAGGAACTTGTAATAGGTAATTGAGACCTATTTCTGTGCCCTTAGGAATCAATCTTTCCGGAGTTACGAAGTCGGCGTCCCACAATATTTTAAACCGAAGCCGAATTAAGTTGGACTGAGCTTAACTTATCATTTTTGCCGCTTGAGGACGGTTTTTAGTTTTTTAAACATCTATTTTATTTCATACCTTTTAGTGATCATAATAATACTGTTATGTCGTCCACGTATATTTATTCCTATAATATTTGAGCAGTTCCCTCAATTTCTCCAAGATCCCATCACGAGATCTTCGTGCTGGATATAGGATCAACTAGAAAGAATACCCAACAAGTCAAACATTTTTTTTTAATCGGTTTGTCGGTCTTTGTCTAATTGGAGAAAATACATTAAAACAAAAATCCCGACGAATTAAAAACCGCCTCCTTTTTTTGAAGTCGGTTAAATAACAATTAGATCAGCGCTCCCTAAATTGGGTTCCGTGGGAAAGTCACGAGGGTTCCGCAAAATCGCCCAAAACTAAAGCTATTAAAGGTAACATTAAAAATGTGCAGTGAAGAATAAGAGATTTGTTCTTATTTCATTTGCAATGTCTTGTTCCTGTTTATATCTATGTAATGGCGTGAGGTTCCATAAAATAAAATGTAAAATAAATTACCGGAAAAGTTTAGGAACCCCTGGATAATGTAATGAGGTATTTTAAATCCATGCATGGTTACAACTTTGGGCTATTTAAGGCCAGCACTTTGCTATATGTACCTATTGCTAGTTAAACGCACAAACGTTCAACTACGTATCACATTTTATAAGAGAGATGTAACGCAATTTTAGTGATCATTAATTTCAATTGGAAATCAGGTACTCTCCGATAAAATCTGGGCTGCGGAACTAATTGGCTTCAAGTGGTCTCGAGGGGCACTCGGCCGGTGCACCGATACCGGAATACACCGGCAGCAGCTGCGTTTCATCAGATCAAAGGCACTACTGTTAGTGCCAGCCGTATACCTATCCAAGTAAAAGTCCTCCTCGTTCAATGAGAAAATTTCACCAAGAACAATCGCCTGAATAAGCTGTAATTAAATTATATCGGTCTGATCTCATACTCGCATTTCTCACGCATTCACGTGCTTCACGGACACCACGTAACATTTTCGCGCGATGTCGCAAATTAACGGTCATGATTCACATATTTGCACCCGTTTTTCTCGACCATTACCCACTATTACCTAACTACACTTTAATAATTGTCATGAAATCATTACGAAGTAGATTAATAGAAGTACGGTGATATCACTTGACACGTCTGGTCCATCAACAGTAAATGGATGCCTTTTCAAAGCAGAGACCACCAGCAAACAAACAAATATTCGAGCTCAAGAGCCAGCCAATGGTTGTTTATTTTATTTGTAAGATAACATTTAATTGAAGTGGCATGGGAAACTTCGGGGCACTATTCTATGGGGACACCTGATATGAAGGGATTTAACATGCCAGGGTAATGCTGAGCACATAAAATAAATCCTATCGCGTGGAACGAGCACAACATAAGCCCATAAATTTATCTCTGATCCTATTTGATCCCGGGCCACATGATGCATGCGCGGGCGCGCTTGCCCGATTAATAATAAAGCCTGCGTGCACATTAAGAGGATCAAAACCGTGCGGGAGAATGAATATTAATGTACAACGCTAATTATTAATCTCCATTTAAAATATATAATTTAATCGGATTATTCGATGCTGATCGTAAATGCAGACTGTCTTGTGCCCAAACCTGTTCCAGTCTACACTTTTACAGATCCATAAACCTACAGGGTTTTTTAATTAAACTTAAATGCAAAGACAAATGTAAACACAGTAAAATGTTAATTTATGAGTAAAAAGAACAACGTTCCTTTTATGTTACATGAAAAAACGTGCTCATAACCGACACCCCGGCGCTCCGCCGCATCTTTAACCCCTCACTGGGTGCGGCAAAGCTCACATAAGCTTTCACATATTCTATTCATTAAACGATACACGCACCCGGGTCCCTTAATAATTTACTGGACAAAATGGGGACAACATCAACCCTTTTTATTACACCCGATCTATGCTCGCTCGTAGATAATGTAGCCAATTTTAAAACATCATCGCCATATTATTTTGATGGACGCAACAAATTTCAAATCCACGTGTTACGTGATTATCGTAATACGATAAAAAGCGCCATATCCTAAAGCAATCCAAAACTAAAACGAGCGAAGTGCAAAAGCAGTGCCTTGTACTTGCGACTTTTAGGAATTTCACTTAAATGTTGTTTAAGATGCCACATTTTTAACTGATAAAATGCTTCCGATACTTAATCTTATCGTTTCCTTAAATATTCGAAATGGTAAAAACTGGAGCTATTTAATGAACAGACAAAAGAGGACAATGACAAATATACAGTGCACTTTTTGCTTTAAAGAAAAATATTCAATGAGAACACTATAATAATACTTAATGAACTGCAACTAACGCTAAGGACGCCGGATACATCGGACAATGCACTAGTTCAATAGAGCACTTACAAGAAATGCAGGTACTGATTAGAAATAAGCCTATTGAATGCAATTGACAATCTTGAACCTATTCTAATGGATGACCTACGGAACGCATTAGCATACATGAATGTTAACTCACAACATTTTCCAACCACTTTTTTATTTTTTGTTCCTGTCACGCATGACATTCCATAGTACAAAAATAGCTATTCAGAACGCCATCTTATTATGGAACAAACACGCCCTGCACCTTCGTGCCCGAAGAAACACGAAAGATGACGTTGCATTTTTTAAAGTGCATACAAGGGCTAAATCATTCAGAATAACAATGTCATTGTTCGTCGGTTTATTTAACACGATGCGACGTTTAGAAATGAAACGCGCGTATGGGAAACAACAAGAAACGTTGTGGAGGAATAGTTTATGGGAAAGTATTTATGTTTACTATATTTTTGCGCAATGCGCTAGACAAAAGACGGCAGTTGAAGGGTAACTTGGACAGACACACCGTCTCGTGCGCCAATTGTAACTGGATACCTAACTATCATAGAAGTGACGTCACCGTGTGACTCACGAGCTGTGTCCGAGTAGGTATGATAGGTATGATAACTAGATCTCTAATTCTCTACGCAGATAGCATTTCACTTTGTCGTTTGGTAATTACAACGTATTTGAATAGATACCTAATAAATAATACACACTAATAGTTAAACAATGGCCAGAAATTAGTCCTGTTAGTTCTTTTAAAACTAGGTTAGTCAAAGCTTAGAAGCTAAAATTAAGGTTAGGCATTCTCACGTCCAACGCGCTCGTTAAACCCTGTTTCGTCACAGCCATTACGAATAATAACCACACAGTTAAAGCATAACTGTATGAAAAAATAAACCTGGGAAGACGCAAAGTTCCGTGGGGCACCCTAGTTGCTACCAATAGCTATAGGTACTGTAAGTAACAAATGGGTCGTTTTCAAAAAAATTGTACATAGTTAAGGGCTTAATGAAAACAAAATCACGATCGCGTCCTTTGTATAACGAAAGTTAGTCATACAACCTGTATGGGTAACTTTCGTCACACAAAGGAATCAATTAAGTTTTGTTTTAATTAAAGCCCTTAACTATGTACAATTTTTTTGAAAACGACCCAAATATGCTTTAGTACAATTTAAAAACCGGGCAAGAGCATATCGGGCCATACTCAGTGTAGGATTCCGAGGCCGTTAACTACTACAACAACTATTGGCTGTAGGGGGAGGGGAGACCACACTTGTCTCTAACAAAAATTTGCGCTTTAAAGCTTAATATTTCATAAATCGAAAAGTCGTTTTCACAAACCCGTAATATAAAAATATTTTACAAGATTTTATTCTACTAGGTACTTGTTGGCGTGACTAATATGTATTCATGTCAAATTACAGCTTTCTAGTACTAAGAGTCTGAGCTAGGCTGCGGACGGAGGGACGGACTGACATGGCGAAACTATAACGGTTCCTAGTTTGACTACGAACCCCTAAAAACACACAATCTTACCCCCGTACTCAGAAACATCTTAAAGACAATAAAAGGAACTCGTTCCTTTTTTAAGGTTTCGTACATCTAACTATAATCGTCACTAAGGATCAACTGATTGCGGCCGGCCGTCACTGTTCACACAATAACCCAAGGTAAAACGCAGTCACTAGTAAGCACTCCCAACAAGCAAAGGTACACAGGTCAGCGGCAGTAGGTACTTTATGATTATCGTCTTTAGCACGTAGAAAACCTTACTGGATAACAACACGGGCAAAACAACACACTCATTAGTCATTACATTCCATATCCACTAACTTAAAGTCAATTTACGTTATCAAAGTTACATCCACCTGTTTTCGTTTGATGATTGTTATAAATATCTCTTGTTTATTTTGTAACCAAGCAGCTGCATTTAGCGAAACTTTGATTGCTTTAAGATTTTAATCAAGATAACGTGTCGCAGGGGTGTTCGCGGGTAACACTGGCAACTTGTTGATCGGCCCCATGGGATGCACCTTCTGAGCACACTCCAGTGCCTCAAACATCCCGCATGCAATTAGTGTTTCTTAAATAAAGCGTAGATTCACAGAGATAGGGTCGGCAACATAATTGCGATTGGATGATGGAAGTAATAAATACGCGACACGCTTGGTATAGAAGTATAGATGTCGAATGTGATGTGGAGAGTAAATCTATTATCTGAGACTTTTCAAAATCTGTTAGCATTTCAATTCTGTTCATTATTCTTGAGTAAGATGACAATGTATTCATTGTAAGGAACGACCCACGCACGTGACCAGACCATGGCGATTAGCTCTCTGATTACGTGACATCGACCCTTACCGCCGCGCGCTCTGACATTAAACCCTCTTAATTGCCGTTGCACTATAATAGCCGTGTCCTAACAAAACCACTATTTATGATTTGGAAGTTCACAAAAATACCTTTTACGACTGAGTTCGATAATTAAAAGTCAACCAACACAGTTCGTTCAATCACGTTTACGATGGGGGCACGGCACGATTGGTAATGGGCCGCGCCACTTCTCAACCCATCAACATGTGGGACACAGAGTTTAAGACCTAGGTATGTCTATGTGACATTACGTACTTATGTTGGAAGTTTGATTGTGTACCTATAGCTATAGAGGTATGAGCTGCAACAACTCTGCTTTTATGGGAACAAAAGGTCCAGAATGTCACAGACTCATTCAATGACACTGTTTTACTGCTGATTGATTCTTTAAATCGAATCAATTGGTTTTCTCAGAATGCTTGCGTGGGTTGTTGCAATACACAACAAGACATAGGTAGGTACATCAACGGATATACACGTATGTACAAGTAAGTACCTAATTACTTATTACTTAGAAAGCGTTCCTACTGATGTGGTTACCTACTACTTAGACATAAACCTTATCTTAGTCACCGATTATGGACATTCCCTTTAACGCATTGTTATTATTTTTGGAAGTAATTAAGATTTCTAGAAGCAATTGCGCAAAAGAGAAACATTATCTTACGTTAGTTAGAAAGAGATTAGACGTTAATCTACAACGAATCCCGTTTTAAACACAGGATGTGCCTGACTCATGAACGCTCATAAATCTCAACTCATGACAATATTTACAGGCATGCAAGGATAAGATAAGAAGAGTTTTTGGCTAATACGCATCAACACAAAAACCGGAGTCGTAATTACAACAAACATCAATTATATCCCATAGTAGGATGACGACAAATTAGACAGTAATCATGGGGGTTAGTACTTAGTAGACCTACCTACACACTTAATGCAATGATTACAGTGACGCCATTGTGAGAGACAATGAAGGGCCTAGAATCAACCAACACGATGAATTAATAGAATGAGTCTTTGGCGAAAGATTTGAACTACATAGGTATAAGATGTCGCAAATACTGCAGCGAAATACCTAGAGCTCAACTCGGAAGACTACGGTTTAGAAACTGCAGAATGCTACAGATATAAAGGACGACCGTTCTCTTAAAAGTAACTAAACTACCTGCATATTTTTGGTTCCAAGTTATACTAGATAGGTACCTATGCTACTTTAACGCTTGCAAATACAGAGGGGGTGTACTGTCGAGTTAATGATCTCATTTGAATATTTATATGTAATTTTTAACTGACTGAATATGTAGCTAGGTAGGCACTACAACAACATATATATATATTATAACCAAATGGATAATACCGAGTAATGTTTGACGTAGGTAGGTAACACACGTGTAGGTACAACTTTTTGCATATGTGTGTTTAGTTAAGGTAAAAAATAGATATGTCCACTTATACTGGGTTCCTATATTAAAAAGTCTCGTTAAAATGTGACGTCTCGTTAAAATTTGACACACTTTGTATGTAACTTTGTTTGTTTGTCTAATTTTAACGAGACGTTACATTTTAACGAGACGTTTTGAATATGGTATCCACTTGTTTTACAGAAACTCATTTCATAGAATGTTTCACTTCACCGAATTTTCATTTAATAGAAAGCTAATTTCTGCTCTTAATTTTTTCAGATTATCTTAAGCATGAGTTACGTAGGTTAGGTTAGGTTCAACCTGTGATCAAGGCTGGAAACCGGTTAATACCGGTTTTTGTCGGTTTGCTCGGATTTTTTCTAAGGAACGCGAACGTTTTAATAAATTTATTTTAACCGTAATTAACCGGTTTAATCCCCGAGCGGCTAGCCTACAACCCAAAAGTTTTGCATTGAACAATATTACTAAGCGGCGCTTGTTTATCGTGCGTGACGTGCGTCTGGATTAACCGGTTTTTTTAGCTCGAAATCGGTTAATTCGAAAATAACTTTATACAAAGGTTCCTCTAAAAACCGGTAAAAAAAAACGGTTTATGCGAACGGAACCGAAATAAAAAGCTTTTGCGTCAAGTACATAATAACGGTTTGTATATTTAACTGGTATCCAAGCCCTGCCCTGCCTAATCCGAAACAAAAAATAATCCGAAAATTAGCTTTCTATGAAATGAAAAAACTGTGAAGTGATGAAATGAGTTTCAGTAAAACAGTTTACAACCTTTGAATATACCTAGGAACCCAGGGTTAGTAGACTTTATATTGACTTGACACAGCATTCATTTATAGTTCTGCTTATCTGCTGGTTGTAGGATGTGATTGCAGCTTTATAAATTAATTTAATTAATTGATTTTGCGTTTATTGAATTGATCGCGTAGAGGTCATGCTGTTTTTAGAGCATAACTTCAGTTGTTGTAACAGCTGCCCGTAACAAAAACCACCTGCACTAAAGTAAGGTAATTTTGGCAGGTGCTCCTAACTAAATGTACCTACCTACTTACTAGTCATGAATTTTTATCTGCGTTTGTGTTAAAAATAATCCTAAAATAGGTAGGTAACACAAACCCGTCTTACAGTTTCACTGCACACACAGTGCACATTAAATGAATTGTTTTGCGGTAATGGAATTTTAGCATGCACCTTACCTGCAATTTGGTACGTAAGTACCTTTATCATTTTCGTGCCTTCATAACTACCATCCATTTAGACATCATGATTAACTAAGTACCTATTAGAGTTCATTAGGATACCATTAGTTTATAAGCACTAATTAAAATCTGAGGCTAGACTAAAAGAGATACAAATAAGATCTTCATGTGGCTGGAACTTTTCTGGTCACACCCATAGTAAATATTGTAGTAAGGTAGGGGTAAGTACTTTTTTTTTACTTGGGGGAAATGTCTTTGCATACCCACTCCAACCGCAACCAACAAATTTGGTTAAAAATTGGAACATGGTGCCAACTGCTATCCAAAAAATACCTCAACTTTGCTTACAAGCTTATAAAGCACCTCATAAATATTACTATCATTTAATAAGGGTATACCTACCTACATGCCATTATAGCCTGATATCTTGAAAATCTCACCAAAAAAGTGCAATGCAGGGAAATTAACATTACCAAACAAAGTAGAGTACCTACATTAAAATAAAAAACATGGAGAACAACATAATATCAACAGGATATCAAAAGGTAATTCAGTCAACATCCTGTTAATAGGTATTATGTCTAACATAATAAAATATGAATCCTAAAAAACTATAATTGAGAGATCTGTCAACTATTTAATTTGAGATTTGACATCTGGTGGGCAAGCACACTAAATTATTCTACTGTAAAACATGTAATGCAGATAGGACAGTTTACTTTTAAACCTTTACCCTCGCACTGATATGCCCATGAGGTTTCACATTTAAATATAAACCATTTACATGACCATCAAACAGATTAACTTGTTTCAAAACCAGTGATTATGAATCTAAAAATGTATTAATAATTGAAGTAATTATTAGAATCTTATTAGTAACGGATAGCTAATTAATTCTCTTGCCAAGACCAGATCTAATGAGTTAAGTTCTAAATCTGAATAACTACTGCCATTATGTGTTTGGAGTATAGTGCATACTTCTTATTCTTATCTTCGAAAGATTTTTGGGTTAAGGTAAAGTTGGTTGGACTAGCATAAGAGAATGTGAGATGAAGTGAGGAAGAAGTGCCTACTGTTAGACGGGAAAATATTGATTGGGAACATCACTAATTTCAGAAAGCATCACTATTGCATTTGACAGATAAAAGTGTCTCACAGTTTCTTTTGGCAGCATTGTGAACTTTGTAGGTATATTATAGTTCCTTTTCCCTATTAAATAGACTTGAACACCAATTTGTGTGTATATTTACTATAAAGCTAAAGATTGTTGAATGTGCTATTGCGCTGAAGTTACCTTATCAACAAAACAGATTGTATTTTATTATAAATCTCTTAATTATGTTTCTTGCAACTAATAGGTAGTAATTGGACCAATCTATTAAGGTGTATAAACACAACAAACTTCATTTGATTTTAACAATAATAATAATAAATAGATATAGTTTACTTTATTGCATAATGGTCAAAATCATTAGTGTGCCTCTTCATTCCCTACTTATGAAAAATGTAACCCTATGTAGCATACACCCTTTGGAGGAGCGTTCAATGTAAAATTAAACAATCTACACAATTTAGGCAAGTAGCACATAGAAGTTTTATGTGCAAGAGTAAATCTGTCCACTATTTTATTACATATTTCTTATTCAATTTTAGGTTATTATAAAATGTGTAGTTACATAGGTACTTCAAAAATATCCTATATAATTGTATTCAAATAGGAAGTTCATATTTTTGCTTTCCTGCCGTAAAACTGCATCTTCATAAGAAAAACCAAATGAATATCACATAACAAAGTGAACCAACTCTAATAATCCAGTATCCAGTCCAGTGTGGTCTAAGGCTCCGCAATCTATACAAATTATATATTAAGGTTAAGTTAACTTCTTACCAGCTATGGTGAATCTGTCCATGTAATTTATGAGGTTGATGAAGCATAGTATCCCCACGGTCATGAACTCAATAAAGGAAACTTCGCTGAGATTTTCCCGCCTCCTGGCCTGCTTCTCCTGCAAAAGTGCTGTCGCAGAGTCATTATCGCTGCCGTTCACCAACTGCTGGTTAGAAGTGTTCGGCGTAATGCTACTCTGCTCCATGGTCCTCACAACTAACACTGTCTCTGGGATATATTACCAGTAGCCACTTTCCGATTAGGTAACTACAGAAATTTTCAAAAAACTAACTTTTATGACGTGCGATCTATAAATCTACACTATTGCTCCCAGGGTAGCAACCGCACTGTAATAGTTTCTAAAATATTGCATTAGTTGAAAATATCTAATAACTCCGAGGTAATACCATAGTAAAATTTTAAGAAGTTAAGTATCAGTTACAAGTTAGTGTTACAACTACACCCACCAACGTGCGCGCCGAGAATAATTCAGACTGATTCTGATTCTGACAAGACAAACTGTCCAAAGTGACTTGTGTTGTGGTGACACTGGTGACAGTTGAATCTTGACAAATATGGGGTTGCAAGGGAGATTTAATCAAAAGCATTAATCATAGGCTAAGAAAAAACCTACTATTTTTACCTAATACAAATTAACTTTAGTTACCAATGTTTTTTTAAAGTAATTATTTGATTATTTCATATAACCAATCGACACTTTATTTTATTTCATAAAAAAAGGTTATTCCGAACGCAACGTAGGTATGCGGCTCGCGTTCGCGGTTATTCCAGCTGTCAAATCAAGTCAAAACCCTGATTGAAAGAGATTATTATCGTTCGTTACGGTCAAGTTCATAAATGAATTCTGAAATTCATACAACTCAAGAGATACCTAGTTTTTACTAAACATAAACAAGGACTATAAGTAGCATTATCTTATCGACAGTGTTTATTTGGTAAAGTTAGCTTGGAGACATTCATCGCCTACCCATCCTAATACGTATCCGTGTTTAAAGTTTTATTTGGTCGTTTGTTTATCATTAATCAAAACATTATTTAACGGAAGGTATAAAAGCAATAAGTCGCTATCAAAATGTGGAATGGTAACTTTAATTCCTTACCCTAATTTCAAGGTTATAGTGTGATTTCAATACAAAGCCTTTTAGTTTCCTATTTGTCTTCAGATCAATCTGCAGCTGGTGGGGGTTTCTTCAATTCACCGAGCCAGTTTGGAACCGCAAACACACCTAATCAACCCCAGAAAGGCGTAAGTTGAAATTAATTAAATGCATACAAAAAAACTCGCTGCGTTGCAGGATGATGCCTGTGACAGCCGTATTTCGTAATTTTAATCACTTACTGCTATCACAAGTAAGGTATTCAAAAATAGACGAATAATTATGCAAATTCCTGAACAGCTTCCCTACCGGACTTGTACCAACCAATGTCGTATTTATGAAAGGTTAAAGAAACAAGTGTAATTATGTGTTTAAATGAACTGGCACAGGCACCATCCTACAGCACAGCAGATGTAGCTGTACAGTGAAAGAAAAAAATACTTGTATGAAACAAACAGTAAGATCTATACCAATATTATAAATGTGAAAGTACCTGTCTATCTGTTTGTTACAGTTTCACAGATAAACTGCTGCTGCTGGACCGATTTAATAAGGTCTTACAAGTAAAAATAATACAGGGTAATCAAAGATGCTGTTGAGTACCATTATTATTATTGGTTTCAGATTTCCCCATACTGTCCCAGTTTAACAAAACACTATATTGATGTAATAAGTGTTATGTATGAATTCTTAAGGTTAACTTTATTGTTCTAGTGTTTATTCTTTTTTTTGTGGTTCAACTGGCTCAACACCACAAGAAGAAGAAAAATGTTGTGGAAGTTAAATTTAGTATACACAAAATTTGTAGCGCGGTGAAAGCTTAATGTTTTTTACCTGGTTGATTGATTCTGTACTAAGAATTAAAATGAGAAAATATGTTGTTCCAGGGTCGGAGAGCATCCCGCACAGCACCTGTAGTAGTTCGCCAAGCTCTACACTGTGGAGATGATGGTGTCAAGATCTGGGGCACTGAAGTCCAAATTGTGTCCCTAGTAGGACGAGTAAGGAACATTAGAATGCAAAGCACCAAGATCACATACACAATCCAGGATATCACTGGTAGGATGAGAGCAGTGTTGTGGCTGGATCAAGAAGCCATGGATGAAGATGTAAGCTTAAATATTTAGTTTTAGCAGGATTGGGTATAGGAGACTTTAAGGGGATCCGAAGACTTTAAGAGAATCCTAAGATGGTAGTCTTAGGATTCTCTTAGGATCTTAGGACACCTGCTTAAGTTGCTTTTCTCTGATTTCATTTAACTAAACATAGATAATCTAAGGATATTTTTTATCCTTGGACATATCCTCTTCCCTCCCGACCACCACCGCCGTTAGATTGTTCCGTCTCAGCTCCGCATTCATAAATTAGATTAAGTCGTTTTTTTGAAAGAAAACAATTAAAACTTTACATCATTCATTACCATTCCTTATATTCCCCCGAATAAAATACTAGTAAAATATTTAAAATCAACCCAACCAGTGAAGTACATTGTCAAAAAAAACGATATCTACAAAATATTATCAAATTGATCACGATTGATTTCGTGAATGACTCGCGTCTGCCCGCCCTAGCGCATGCGCGGTGCGCAATCAACAGCCGCGCCTGTGTTTTGCTTTGCTGATGTTTGAGCGCTAGAAGTGCTTGTGACTTTTCCGGATCGCTTGAGGTGCTTACAACCTAGTACTTCATAAGTGGACACACAGAACTAAATCGATATAGTTCTGTGAGTGGACACACAATTTGTATTGGATGACTGCGCTGAGCTACGTAAACAAAAACAGTGTTTTACCACGAAGTTAATTTTCGTATTCTGCTCTCCATACATCTACTGCCCTAGTACTTGGCGAACGCGTGCGCTACTACCCTTGGCCACGCCCCCGTCGCTGATTGGAGCAACGCGGTAGGGTTGGATCCGCCCACTGACTGACTACGTTTTGGTTGCTTGCTAGTGCAGGTTTTCAGCACTATTACCTCTCATCTTTATTGGCGCCTAGTACAAATGAATAGCCCAACTCGAAAATCACGGTCGAAGGCCGCCGACAAGAATGTATCGGTAGCCCAGACGCTACACAAGGTTATAACAACGCAGGGACAAAAAAAGCGCGATGACACAATCGTGCTTGACATTGCGAGTTTCAAGGAAGAGTTGCGTCAAATGTTTTCATCTATGATGGCAAAATAACTTACGGAGATTAAGAAAAACTGGACACACTAAAGGAAATACAGCAAAACTAATCGGAATATTGAAGATTCCGTCGCATTTTTGTCCGCTCAATATGACGATTTTCAAAAGAAAGACTATGTAAATTGGAAGATCAAATTGTCGAAGACCGTAAATACATCACCATTTTAGAAAATCGATTGGAAAACTTTAAACAGGACGGTAGGAAGACTAACCTTGAAATTAGAAACGTACCTTATCTCTCAAACGAGACCAAGGAAGAATTAATAAGCATGGCTGGCAGACTGACCAGTACGATTGGATGCCCGACCAAAAAAAAGCGACATAAAGGACATCTACAGAGTTCAAGGGAAAGGAAGTGTTTCAAAATACACCCATCATTTTGGAAACCACATCATCCCCGCTAAGAAATGACGTCCTGAAGATGTGTAAGGTATTAACGTCAAGACTAGAGCTAGCCTCTGTGCTAAACACCTGGGACTTGAAATTTCCGAAGACACCGATTTTCGTCACTGAGCAGCTGACCCCGAAGGCCGCACGACCACTTCCTCGCGCGGGAACTCAAAAAGGCGAGGCTGTACAAATACTGCTGGACGGCGTACGGTAAAGTTTACCTAAGAAAAGACGACAACGCTCTTATTTTACATGTTAACAATGAGGCTCATTTCTAATAAACTGACCGACTATTTTTCATATATTCCATATTAAGTAATTTTTACACTTTTTCCTACCAAATGATGTTAGTAATTTTCATATGTTATGTAAACGCACCCTTACACATTTGCAAACACATACACATGTCTACTTTAAATCAGTATAATAAGATTGAAAATGCACACAAACATACACACATTCACAACTCACACGTGAGCTTTGTAAAGTATGAAACCAGTACCTACCGGACATCAAGCCTTTACACTTTAAACACAAATACCTCGTTGGCAGTATTCTCCACTGACACAACCAAAACTAATATACACTGCTTTTGTTTTATCGTCAAATAATGGCTTGTCAAACTATAAATACTATAAACGAACTAGGTAATAGTGAAATAGCATATTCAGTAAAATGTGATGTACAGGATCTTAAAAACCTGACCCCAGCGTTGATAAAAAGTTAACCATAGTCTCGCAAAGTATTAGAAGCATTTATTGTAACTTTAATGACTTTATAATTTAATTACACTCACGCAATAAAATATCGACATTAATTTCATAATATTGACAGAATGTAGACTAAATAACTATAAACCTATTCCTTTTATTCCTAACTATCGTCATCATCATCATCGGCCTATATTAGTCCACTGCTGGACGTAGGCGGCCACTCTCATCCAGCTTCTGCCAGCCACCTTGCGAAGATCGTCGCTCCACCTAGTCTGAGGGCGTCCTACACTGCGTTTGCCGATCCGCGGTCTCCACTCAAGAACACGATAGCTCCAGCGGTTATCCGTTCTGCGGCACACGTGGCCGGCCCACTGCCACTTCAAACTGCTAATTCGATGGGCTACGTCGATAACCTTAGTTCTCTGTCGGATCACCTCATTACGGATCCGATCCTTCAGAGAAACTCCCAACATAGCCCTCTCCATAGCTCGCTGAGCGACTTTAAATTTGTGGACCAGCCCCACCGTGAGTGTCCAGGTTTCGGCTCCGTAGGTCATAACAGGTAGGACGCACTGATTGAAGACTTTTGTCTTTAGACTCTGTGGAATAGACGACGTGAAAACTCGACGTAATTTCCCATACGCTGCCCAACCCAGCTGTATTCTTCTGTTGGCCTCTTTCTCGTAGTTGTTTTTACCCAACTGCAGAGTTTGCCCAAGGTAAACATATTTTTTAACAACTTCGAGTGTATCGCCTTGCACTGCAATCGGTCCCGGTGTGACATGTTCATTGAGCATAATCTTGGTTTTATCCAAGTTCATCCGGAGAACGATGCGTTGAGAAGAATCAGCTAGATCGTTCAGCATATGTTGTAGATCCTGCAACGTTTCGGCCATAATAACGATGTCGCCTGCAAATCGCAAGTGTGAGATGTAGTCGCCTAACTATACATCATTTCATTTAATTTCATTTACGTACATAACCATTTAAAGACCAATGTGGGTGAGATTAAAGTTGACCATGCTTCAAGCTTACAAATAAAAAAATATATATTATTCTTGGTATTTATCACTCTCCCTCAAACACCAATGCAGCACCTTCATTTATTCCCTAAATACCTGCCTAGAAACCATAAAATCATATAAAAATATAGCGACCCGCCCTCGCTTCGCTCTGGATTAAAGTATTATACATATAAACCTTCCTCTTCAATCACCTTCCTCTTCTATTAAAAAAAACCGCATCAAAATCCGTTGCGTAGTTTTGAAGATTTAAGCATACATAGGGACAGACAGCGGGAAGCGACTTTGTTTTATACTATGTAGTGAAGAAAGAAATCATGACAAATCTTCGTAAATCCAACTTAAGCTCCAACTTTTGAGGTCATTATTGAACAAAGTTCACTTCAGCAAAACCTGTGCTAATTAACGAAAAAAATCTGTACAAAGAGCAATGGGCTAAAATGTATGGAACGTGGTACAGTCGAAGTCATAAATATGATTACACTTTAGTACCACGCCACTTTCATTCACTGAGACAATTACATATAATTATATGTAGCTTATATGACACGTTCGTAGATTTACCATAGCAGCGCCATCTATTGATTACTTACTCAACCCAGTCGAAAGGTATCGACATCTGTTAGAATCATTTGGAGTTAACAGATAATTGCGACTGTCAAATAATAACAGACAAATAATTAGCAATAAATTAAAATTGCGACTATAATTTGAGATTTAAACTATCCTATCTCTCAAGTTGGATCGAACTGCACATGGTGTGCGAATTTTATTATAATCGGTTAAGTGGTTTAGGAGTCCATTGAGGACAAACATTGTGACACGAGATTTATATATATTAAGATTATATTAACCAGTGATATCGATATTAACTTCATTCCTCGTCAGCAAGAATCATCTCAGGAAGCCTTGAACAGAGAACAATACCTAAACATGCTTTCGACATATGGCTTACTTAATAGCTGTTTGGACCACTTTATCATTAAAACTGAACGTTGTCAGCCAACAGCATTTACAGCTATTCTAAAAACATCAGTTACAGATCGCCTCACCATATTTTTATGTCTAACTGATTGTAAAATATCTAATACTAGCGACCCACCCTCGCTTCGCTCCGGGTTAAAGTATTATACATATAAACCTTCCTCTTGAATCACTCTGTCTATTAAAAAAAACCGCATCAAAATCCGTTGCGTAGTTTTAAAGATCTAAGCATACATAGGGACAGACAGCGGGAAGCGACTTTGTTTTATACTATGTAGTGACTAGTCTCAAAACAATTGAGACTTACGACTATGACAAAGTTGTTAATAACTTACGAGACCAAAACACTGATGGCCTACTATCCAGTAATAACCCACACTTTGTAATTGAACAATTAGTAAAAAAACTTCAGTATTCACTCAACAAAAATAAAAAGATAAAACATATACCTCAAAGTCACAGAATCATCAAACCATGGATGACTCCTGGTATCCTATGTTGTATTAAAAACAGGAATAAAATGCAATTAAATCTTCGTTCTGATCTGCAAATCTTGAAAATCACATATTCGAGGTACTTACCGCAATGACTGTAATAACTTAATTAAGAAATTGAATGGAAAATATGACCGAGAACAACTAAATACATACATACATAACATCACGCCTTCATTCCACGGGAAGACATGGTGTGGCACTATTCTAACCCGGGAACCACACGGGGTAAAACAACTAAATAAGTCATTATAAAACTCAAAAGCCCTTTGGAATTCAATTAAGACAATTACACACTACAAAATAATTAAAGCTGGTAATTCGGAACTTTTAAACATTAAATTTATGGAATTATTTAGTAGGATAAACTTTATTTATTCAAAAAAAGTTAATTCTACTAAATACTTCGAAGTCACGCTCGATCAACGGCCTTCCTGAATTCCAGCCACATTTTGAATACATTAACAATAGAATCAGAAAACTCATCTGGATATTTAAAAACTTCAGGCATATTACCAGTAAACCCTTACTCAACCAAATATATACTGCCCTGGCCCAGTCGATAATGAGTTACTGCATAACCATATGGGGTGGTGCCAAAAAGACCAAATTCCTCGAAGTAGAGAGGGGACAGAGAAGTCTAAGGTTATTTATTTTAAACCGTTTAGATATTCCACCAGTGACCTTTACATTACATCTAACTTATTATCAATGAAAAAATTGTACATCCTCCTTACCATAGTAAAAGCACAAATCTTGAAAAAATTAACCACTCCTGTTAACACGAAGAAGAAAACACGATGTAGCCCCACTCCCCCCTACTAACTCAATTTTCCTGTAATCAATACCCTGTCCTTTCCGCTCGTGTTTATAATAGAATAAATAAAACTATTGATATCTATCCCTTAAGACTGTTTAGTTGTAAGAAAACTGTGTTTGATTAGCTTAAAACTCTTGAGCTATGAAGACATCGAAGCCATCCTGAAATAAAACTGATTTCATTTAATGACATTCTACAATTATATTTCACAAGCTACACATACACGCATGTGTGCGCACTCCAATACACAAGCAAATTTCTTAATAATACTATCTGCTTAAAAAATGTTAATGTTGTTTATGTTTAAGTATAAAGTATATTAAATTTAAAACCATATGTTATGGAAGAGCGAGGTCTCCTGTCACAGGTATGCCTTTACTTACTTGGAAATCCCAACCTTTGCACAATTTTATGTACCCAGATTATAGCAAAAATAAACTTTTTCATTAATTTGGTGTGTGTATAAGTTCCGTATTTGACCACGTGCTTTACGATAATTTTAGAACGATATCAATAAAGTTTGAATATTTATTTATTATTTGTAACATGAGTAAGTATAGAGCGTAAAGTATGAAATAATTAAATTGATACATTATTTACTTGTGCACTTTTTGTTTAGATTTAACAATATTTGTTTTAAAACACTACAGTAAAAAAATGCCATTCGCCTTCAGAATCTTGCTCTTGGTATATATTATTTGTATTATTACGTCAGTGATACGAGTACCGGATAAGCGTTTTATTTAAAACTGCACCTTTTAACTGATAAGAGATTTGTCAAGGATACCACTGAGACGTAAAATATTTAGTGTACTTTTTATCCTACTCCGCTTGTGAAAAATAGGTTATGGTTTATCGTATAGTTTTACAGGTAAATAAACTAATTCGTTGCGGGCTCAGTTAGTTTTATATACTTGTGACAACCCTAATTTTGCTACAGGCGAGAGAGAGGTAAGGCGGTGCGTGGGGCGCTGTAGGTAATTATTTGACGGCTTTGCTGTCAAATCCATACAACGACGCCGAAGATGCCCTTCTAATAATAATATTTATTCTTATGGTTTTACATTCCAGCAGAGGATAACAAAAATCAAGCCTGAAAATATGCTTTAAATTTTTAGTTGTGTAATGGGACAGTTACACACAAAGATATTTATCATTTTTTTATGTATTTTTATTGCATTGTAAAAAAAAGGTACCAAAGTGGATACATCTCTCATCACTCTACTGTACATACAGTTTGTAACCGAATCTTTCTGCATTATGTGGTATTGAAGCAATGAAACAGTGTACTATATAATAAGTGGTATGGCCAAAGGTTCATAGATAAGCGTTTAAAAAAACATAGGATCGAGTTGAAGTATTTTCTTTGTGTGAATAATATGAAATGTATTGGAATATCTTTATTTCCAGGATAAATCATCACCCAAAGTCAATGTAAATGATTATATCCAGATTTATGGCAATGTAAAAACAAATAAAGGAAAAAAGGTGTTGATGATATTTAAAATAATGCCAATAACAGATGTTAATGCAATCACATTCCACTATTTGCAATGTATCAACAACAAAGTAAAGATGGAAGCTGAGTCAAAGAAGGTAAGTCGGTGCGCTCAAATTTAATTATTAAGCGGGCATTGCCTTGTGTTCAATCAATTTAATCATAGTCTCACTATAAGTTTTAACACATTTGGCTATGGTGACACAAGTGTGACCAAAATTTTTTTTACCTCTATTCCAGGGATGCACCATGTGTGTTGTGTATACTGTAATTCTATGGAACTTGATAACTATGTAAACAAACAATATATTGAAATTGATATCTAATGTCAATTTTAGTATGGCGGCTTGTTTACATAGTTAGCAAGTTCCATAGAATGACACTTTAGCCAAAATATTCTTAATCCTAATTAAACAACAAATTACAAGCGGACATCTCTCTGACTCCTTTTGCTAGAAAGATAGTTCCATTTGTAACTTATAACTGCTGGCGACCGTATTTTTTTTGTCAGTCCGGCTCGAAGAGCGGCGGTGCAGCGGCATGACGTGTTTATTTGTATTGCAGAAAACAATTATTTTTTTTTGGTTTTTAAACTTCTGTGCCCTTACGGCGTTTACGTTTGACGCTAGACTCACCACTTTAAGAACTCATGCACAACGTATGACGCATTATAAATAATCTGAATTTGAATTTGAGGTTTTGCCGTTGGGGTCTAATACTTCGCCAGTAGACTACATCTTACAATAATTTGTACAAACTACGGATCGACATTCCATAGTAATTAAAAAACATGAAGATCCGAGTTAATTTCGCACATTTAAATACATTTTACAAATATATATTTTTAAATAGAATAAAACAGAATAATTTTATTTCTGACACCAAGGCCCATATTTACAAATACCTTACATACATAACAACATAATAGTATAATTTAAAATAAACACGACTATTAAAATACTTTCGCGGTGTCAGCTAGCCGGTGGCCACGTAATCGCCGAAACATGACGCCCCTCGGCCAAAATTCCTCCTTTGAAAAGGTCGATAGATCATTGGTTGGCGCCCTCATTACAAATGACTTAAAATTAACCTTACGGCGGGGCTCCAACCACTCTACCCTCAGGGTAACTCCGGTCTTTACTCGTACATACTCAACAAGGTCCTTCGCCTGGGTAGAGTTATGTAATCGGCCACGTACAACTGCGTCGTGGGAGTAGCAGGACACTGCAAGTGGTTCGGTCCGGTCGGTGCGGTCGCACAGGTTCCTCGAGGCGGGCTTCTTCCTCCCCACCCGGGTCAAACCATGCTTGTCCTGCTTAGGACACCTACGCGGCAGCACCCCGCGAATGGGATTACTGCGGTTCTGCTTCACCTCCATAGGAAGCTGTGCTGGTTGCTTAGCAATTGGTCGCGTTGCAGCAGCAGCATACGCGTGGTTTGTGGTCGTCCACCGCACGCGCGGCGACGACACCTCTGCCGAATTTAATCATGGTACAGTCGAGTTATTAAATATATATACACTTTTGCACCTTATTTTAATGGGGTAAGGTGCAAATTGTCTGGGATCTGACATCTGAGAACTCGACTGTACGATAATATACTTCGCCTAATATTTTGGATTTTGTTGTGATGTGCCTAGCACAACTTTATGAAGAAGTATTGATATTATATTTAGAGTATAGGTTAGCGCGACAGATACGCAATCGAAGTCGCGCTATATACGAGTCCAGCAACTGCCCTTCCCGGCCGAGGCTTAATATGCTTCAACAATGCGAGAAAACATAACAAATTTGCTTAAAATTATATTTAAGCACAGTAAAAAATTACCCTAAAGAAACATTGGCGCCATTGGCATTGACATCCCCCATAATGATACGAAGGTCAAACTGAAAGTTCTTACAAAATCAAAAACTGAGTAAATTAGCAAGTTATTAGTTTGATTATATATTTTCAAAATAGTGTCTATTCATGTCAATACATCGCTGTATCTGATGGAAGCACTGAGAAAAGCACTTTGCCCACTCGTCCTTAGTTCTCTTCGACGGCCTTTTGAAACGCAGCCACAGCTTTCTCGGCGTCCCTCAAATGGTTTTCCTCGAAGTTTTTCTTTTATTTTCGGGAATAAATAAAAATCGTAAGGTGCGAGGTCGGGGCTATACGACGGGTGACCCAGTAATTCCACGTCTGACGTCGCCAAATAGTCGATCGTTCGCCTGGCGGTGTGCGACGAGGCGTTGTCGTGATGAAGGAGGATTCTACTGCGAGGTCGTTTGTCCCAAACTTTTTCCAAGACAAGTGGCAAAAAATTGTTAGTGTACTACTCTGCAGTAACTGTTCTTCGATCCTCTAAAACAATTGTCGCATAATGACCTGTCCTTCCGAAGAACGAGGCCACCATCTTTTTTCCCACGCTTCGACCTCTCTTCACATTAGTTGGCAACTCCTCGGAAGGAAACACCCACTGAGCAGGTTGTCTTTTGGTTTCGGGATCATAACAGTAAATCTAGCTTTCGTCACCCGTAAGTAAGTCAGATTAAACTTTTACTCCGGCTCGAAAATGGTCGGAAATGTTAAATAAATATCACAGGACAATTGTTCGCCGTGCAATATAAGCTTCTTGGGTAGCTCTTAGCTAGGTTCCGTGAAAATTGGTTGGGTGGGGCCACCATTATCCTTCTGCCTTAGGAGGTAGATAATCAAGGCAATTTAGTTTTAACTAGTTATATTTTAATGATCATAAAATAAATTTTTATTTGTTTCATATTTGAAAATGGTGTTTAAGAGCAAAGGTAACTGAACTTTATTTCCATGCAGGTAGATTCAAATTCCCATTTACAAAAATCTCGCTTACTAGTATAGTGGGCCTCACTAGGATATCATATTGGGGTTATTATCTATTGAATGTATAGTATTTCACTAAACTGTGTAACAACTTGATTGAGTATTACTGATTTACAGAATTATATTGTTTTTAAAAATGGTTGTTTGGTTTATATTTTCAGGAGAAGGTGGTTACTAATAATAACCCTTCCTTTACCAGTGGGTTACCAGCAAATTCTATGGTTGGAATGGCAGACAATGGTGGTTCTGTCAATGGCCTCAATCCTCGTCAAATGATGGTTTTCAACCTTATCAGAGCATCTACTCTGGAACAGGGAATTAGCAAACAGGACATGTACGCCACATTAAAGGAGCGCATGCCCAATGTTGAATTTGAGTAAGTATACTATGCAAATTAAAAAAGTTCTGGCTTGACTCTATTTCCTAAATATTGTATCAACTATCCAAATGTTGATATATACTTACGCATTATAAAAAAATATTATATATTATTAATATTTATATATATTTATTTATATTAATATTTATATTTATTATATATTATTAATATTTTCATAATATTGTCCCCTGGTATTTATTTATTTATGTAGTTTATGTAAGTTTAAGTATGTTTATTTATGTATAATTACATATCTTTCTATCTATTTATGTATTTGAATGTATATTAGTTTTGTTGTTTTTATTCTATGGTTCTTTTTTTATGGTATTTTTGGTTAGTTTTGTTTTTTGGGTGCTCTAAATAAATTTATACACCTGTTTACTCGATGCACAACCTTTTACTTCTCTCAATCTCTCAAGGGTAAGCCGGAAGAGATCCCTTAAAGGGATAAGTTCGCCTTTTTACATCTTTTTATTTTTATTCATTGTATTGTTTTGGTTTTTCTTTTGTACAATAAAGTGTTTACATACATACATACAGTTAGTTGCAAAACTGAGTCAATATTAGCACCTTAGTAGAATGTAAATAAGTTGATAGTTAAAGGTATTTTTTAAATGTTTAATACGACAAGTACTCCTTGAAATTTGCTACAAATACTCCTACCAAATGAGTTACCTGTCATTTACAGATTTTAAGTAATTTTATCGTAAAAACTGTTGAATTTAACTTTTTTTATTTGTCTAATATTTTAATTCTCTCTGTGGCAACCCAAAATAAGGACCCTGATAAACTTAAAGAAATTTAGCCTTTTTAAAATAAGTAGAAATTTATTAAAATCGGACATACTTTTGGTGGCAGTTATTGGCAACATTAGTTCGGTGCACGGTTCACTTTTGCACCGAGACAAATTAGCAGTGCTCGGAATAGGTAGTGCCTATTTACCTAAACTTCAGATGAGGACCTAACTAAGAGTGGTTACAACCACCAAAAAATATTGTTTATTAATATTGTTCGCGGGATTTCCCGGGATTCATAAGAGTACCTAATCGACATATAATCAGACTCGGCGTCAAATTATTAGGAAAATTCAATAGTTTAATTCAGAAAAATGCGTGTCGTGACATATAACGTACTGTGTTAAAAATCGATCAAAAATGTAATGTGTATGTGTGTAACGAGGTAATTGAAATAAAAACTGGTTATCATATGTTTCAAATATTTAATGTTTACAAATTTGTACTAAATAAACATCTTTCAATCGGTATCATCATCATCAACATCAAAAATATCATCAGTATCAGTACTATCGGCATTAACCAATTGCATTTAGTTAATAATTTGACCCCTAGTCTGAGTATATGTCGATTAGGTACTCTTATAAATCCCGGGAAATCCCGCGAACAATAAAAATAAATAATATTTTTTGGTGGTTGTAACCACTCTTAGTTAGGTCCTCATCTGAAGTTTAGGTAAATAGGCACTACCTATTCCGAGCACTGCAAATTAGCCATACAAACTGGTTGTTAGTTCACTATGGTAGGGGATTAAAATTCTGCAATAACTAGGAAACTACGTCCCTGATTCAAGCAGTTGATACCTCATTTTAAAAAGAATGGATTTCTCTAGTTTAAATAGTTTTCTTATTTGGGGTTGCCATAGAGAAAACTAAATTACTAGTATAAAACATAAATTTTTACAGTTTTTGGTTCAAAATCTTTAAAAAAATATATATTATAAAATAAATTATTTATACAGCAGTTTTGTAGCTTACTTCAAGGATAACTATTCTGTACTAAGCATTTGAAAATAGCTTTGATTGTCATCGACTTATTAACATTCTACTAAGGTGCTAATATTGACTCAGTTTTGCAACTAACTGTACATACATACATACTATGTTATGTTAATATATTGCTGTTATTGCATTAATTTTAGTGATTCAAGAATAATTATTTAATGACTATTTACAATCCATAATATTACAAAATATTTATTGCTCAGGGCGCCGCGGTGCACAATTTGGGAACCTAGCTCACACTCTATTTAAAGAACCCATTTAAATAGGGTGTGAGCTAGGTTCGCAAATTTTGCACCGCGGCGCCCTGAGCATTCAGGGCATCCTTGAACTCTCTTTAAAAAAATGCAGTCAAAATCAGTTATAATGAATAAAAACTGACAAAAGTTTAGGAACCCCTGGCGAAAGCAATAGCTACCTACTCAGTTCCTAAATAATTTTTTCATGTTTTTTATTTCAGAAACATCCTGGAATGGATGTGTGGTGAGGGTCACATCTACTCAACAATTGATGAAGAACATTTCCGTGCCACTGATGCCTTTTAAATTTGCAAAAACGGGTAAAGACATGAGGATTAAGGTGAAGGCTAGTTTGAGAGAAAAGTGAACTCCTGAATACTATCATGTTTTTAATTAAATGCAACAAGTAGTAGAACGGCATTTATTTTTATAATAAATATTCCGATAAAACACTGCATTTGTTTTTAATTTAACTTATTTCTAGTCTGAAGAGTAAGGTACTACAAGAAAAAAATAAGTTTACTTACTTTTTACATAGTACACAACTCTATAAAACTTCCCTTTACTATCTCAACCTCGTATCGTATCTGATTAGTAGAAAAAGCACTCCTATTCCAAGAAGAATAAAGACTACAATCAAAATATTCGATCAAATAAGAGGTTGAGAAAGTAAAGGGACGAAATGTAACTGGCAATAGTAGGTATAGGTAAAAAACTAAAGTAAAGCCCCTCTTGGATGTAGTTGTATACAAAATATGCGGAATTTACGAGAAATTTAAAATATACCGATAAAGGGTTACCCCCATACGCAGTTACCACATAGTCGACGGAGCCCTGCCTCAGGCAGCCTCCTATTTCGGGCCGATTTTTCCTTCCGGCATCTAAAGATACCTAACGAACCTTTCCTTGCGGAATAAAAACGATTTCTGTAAAATTTCCGACGAAAGCGATAACAGGTGGTATGACCACGAGGGTAACTAATCGCTTCATCGAATTTCATTTCATCGAACGCAATTTTCTCAGACAGAGATCAGGCTAGATTGTCACACCGCTACTGCTCGACGGAGCCCTGCCTGGGGGGCGGGAGGGGAATGAAAATAAGTATTATACAAAAAGTAAAAACACATTTTATTTACTGTAACATCACGTTTCAAATCAATCGACGGATTGAAATCGCCTGGAAGAACTTTTGGTCCATGAAGACCCTAATGAAGGGGAACCTTCCATTGTCACTGAAGCGCAAACTCGTCGACATTTGTATTCTTCCCATTCTAACCTACGGTGCCCAGGCTTGGTCACTCACCGAAGCCCAAAAGTCCCGACTCAAAATTTGCCAGCGAGCGATGGAGCGCAGCATACTAGGTGTTCCTATAGCCGACAGAATCAGAAACACTGATCTGCGCTCTAACACCGGTATCGCGGATGTGGGTGTCAAGACCACTAAGCTCAAGTGGGACTGGGCTGGACACTCGTATGCATTCGGAACGGTTGGCCGGAATTGACACCGAATGGACTCCACAGGATGGCCACCGGAGCAGAGGCAGACCAAAACGGTGGCGTGATGATTTGAACAAATTTCAAAGTGACTGGCGGAAATGCGTATTCAGTAGGGAAGATTGGCACAATAAAAGGCTAAAAAAAACAAAAAAAAACATGACGTTTAATAAAAATGTGTGATTCAGTTGTTCATTTATTTATCAGTTTAAGCTTTTGACCGGGCCTGCTACTTTTTGTGTCCCTGACGCCAACGACTAGTATGCCGCAACCGCGCTGATGCGAAATTTATGGAGCATTCCGAGCGCCCGGCGTCCCCGGCACGAAAATCAATGACGTTATTTGCCGGTTTTGGCGGTTAAAGGGTTAACATAATGATTAGTAGTAGTCATAGTTGGCACGCACGTCGAGCATTATCTCCATATCTATAGTGCTGTTAGTTTCAAACGCTGTTTGAAACTAGCAGCACAAAAATCTAATTTTATAAAAATAAAATAGTGACGAGGTGTCACATCTACACCGAAGATATCAGGTGCTTCTAATTGGCTTATATATAAGCTTGTAATTTTCTCTGACAACACGTATAATGGCGTCTTTTCCGTTTCTTGTGAATGTTTCAGATTTGGAATGTAAAAAATAAATCGCAACTTGGTAGGTACAAAAAAATGATTCATAAATTATAATTATCGTAAAAGGTCTATTGTACCAAAGGGGGTCACATATTTGAAACTTGGAAAGAGGTACTACGATGGTTTAAACTTGAAGTAAATTTTGTTTTGAACTTAATTATTGAAAGAAAAACTTGGGCCTACATTTGAACATCTTGCCTTAAAGGCAGGATCAAGTTTTACAAGTCTAGTATGTTTTATACCATTTTTTATTACGAGTTAAGTTGACTTATACTGTTTTTAGTAGTACCCCAGTTATATGTATGGTTTATTTCTGTAGTTATTATGATTGTAAAAACAAATAAGTTAACTAGTATGGTTATGATAAAAATAATAAAACACTATCTAATAAAAACCGCCGTGTGGTTGCCGGGTTAGAATTGTGCCACTCCATGTCTTCCCGTGGATGTCGTAAGAGGCGACTAAGGGAATAAGGGCTTGTAGTACTGTTAGGCGATGAGCTTGCAACCTGTCACTAATACACTAGTAAACCTCTTAGCCTGCTTGTGCAAAATGTGGTTACAGAATTATCAACAAGTCTTTTTTTGAGTTGTTGGTATTTCTATAGCTCGGCCTACCGCACTTTGGGAATGAAGGCGTGATAGTATGTATGTATCGAATAAAAAATATGACTAGGGTGATAGGGACAGGGAGGGTGAGGGTGAGGGCACCAGTGTTGGACACTTTAAGCTGAACGGCACCACTAATGAACATAACTCTTAATTCACAGATTGTACGGTCATAAGTTTGATTGTTGCATAACAAATGAATAGTGCTAATCTTCTGTAAAATAAGAAACAAGTGTCAATCATTGGTTCTTGTTCATCACCCTAAAGGTTGTTTAAGATTAGAGAGAGTACATAAATAAATGTAGCATGTAGGTTGACAACACAATAACCAAGTATTTACAATGTTCCACAAAGGTGACTTTAGATAACATGACAATACAATAAACTCAAGTTTACACTTAGGCTAACATATACATACATATTATTTCACAATAGTGAAGAATGAGAACAATAGAGCTTATTACCAACAAAAAAACATAATAAAGATAATAGTTATCATTAAACTTAATTCTAAGGCTTAGAAATATATCAGATCATTAAAGTTCATCTCGAACCGCTTTGTTTCTGACATCAGCCTTAGTACCAGGATAGGTTTGGCTTTCTAACTGCACATCCTTCAGCTCGTCTTGTTCTAAGAGGTATTTCTTAGCAGTCCATGCTTGAGAACCATCTTTAAACATAAAAATGGCTCTATCATCACTAATAAGATATCTGAAAAGATAAAAAAAGATATATTGGTTTCTTTCCAAGGGTCAAGAGATCTTTAGAATTTAAAATCCAATGATATGATTGCTAGCTTTGACATTCGAGGATTAACTTTTCGGAACCCATGAGACATTTTAATTGAATAATTAAAATTCTAATTTTAAATCTTTTGTCAATCAACAATAAAGTTCGAAATTAGTATTTAAAGGTATGACATCAATTGATGTCACTGGGCTCCGACGGGTTAAAGTTAATCCATACTAATGTTGTAAAAGCAAAATTAACTTTGCTTGTCTATTTGTAATGCTTTCACAGCTAAACTGCTAATCCAAATTACATAAAATTTGATATGGAAATAGTTCTAACCCAAGAAAAGGAAATAGGGTACTTTTCAGCCCGAGTCTAATCACTGTCAATTCAATGGAACGAAATTTCATTGATAACTTTTGGGACAAGACCTTTTGAAGTAATTAGGACTGACTCGGAATGTGGAGCTTATTTAGGTGCCTTACCTTTCGGCCTGTATGTGGTTACTCCAAAGACTTGTTTGCCATATTTTCGTTAATTCATCTGTACGGGCTCTGGAAGGATTGTTTGCTACTGTGACAAACATCATCAAGGTTTGTCCTTTCTTGGTTGCTTCTAATACCGCTTCTGGGTTGGACATGTCCATTTTGGTCATATCAAACGCCGGCGGTTTTCTAAGATGTTCTGGTAACTCGTCTTCGGGCAGCGGATCTTCATCTTCCTCCCATTGATCCAGCAATCTAAAAAATATATGAATTGTGAAATACTTGGCAGTAGTTTTGAGAAAAAGTAAGTAAATAGCATAATTGTTTACCGTTCCATATCAGCATCGGTAAAGTCTGTGATATCCTTTTTGGCCCATGCTGGCTTTTCGTCAGATCTTTTAGAAATAGCGCTTGCGATGCATAGCGCAAAAATAATATAAATTACTTTAGCCATTAACTCGTTTTTGCTCTTGACTTGTCTTCAAACTTACTCGAGTTACTTGATTTTCATACTTTAGCCACAGATTAGAAGTCTAAAGACTTTAGCTGGATTTGGATTTTGATACGGAATGAATGAATGAAATGAATGGAAATAAGGTGGAGAACGCTGAGTGGACAACTGGACAGTCAATCTTTACCATAGATAAGGCCTTGTTCGCGATTAAATAGCTACATTTTCAGCTATATATCCTTACTCTTTGAGCTTATGAAGTAGCTATAATTATCACATATAATTCTCATTTTAACCTTACACAAAAAATAATAGTACCTAGTATTAATAATAAATAGCTAATGTTAATCACATGTAGGTATATAACCGTCACGATCAATCCAAAGCAGCATTTATAACATTATATTTTATGAAGCGTAATAACGTTCCTCTCCTTTCACGTTAATACTGGTACAAACTATACCTATAAAACTTGGCTCTAATGCCAAGTAGGTAGGGTCCAACACTAGAGGCAAAGTGTCAAAAAAAAATATGACAGATTGACATAAACATATCTATACTGATGGCTCGAAAAAAGATGATAGTTTCATTGGCATTTTATACACCTCATTTGAAATTTGGTTACGGAACTCAACTTAACAAGGAATCAAGTATTTTCACCGCTGAGGCGCATGCCATCCTTACAGCTCTAAAATTCATCCAAGATAGACCTGAATTGTGTTGGTTAGTTATCACAGACAGTATGAGAGTTTTAAAAGCATTACAGAATTATCAATTAAGCGCCAACACAAATTATACTATAATAGAAATAAGACACTTGGTTCAACATCTTTCAACTAGAAATGTTAGTATAAAATTTCTATGCACACCCTCGCATATTGGCGTTACCGGTAACGAGCATGTTGACTTTTTGGCACGTTTCATTGTTGACAGTGACAGCGGCAGCCCTGTTAACGATGTTGCCTTACCACACTCCGACTTGTTATTTTTTTTTTTTACCTCTAATTAAATATAAAATTAAAAAGGACTGGCTTGAGAATTGGCTTGAAACATTAACCAGAAAAGGCTCATGGTATAGAGATATTAATCAAGAATTAGGTAAAACCCCTTGGTTTTCTAAATCGCATCAGTACAGAAGCAGGAAATTTTACAGCATATTATGTCGTCTAAGATTTGGACATTGTCGTTTCAATGCTCATTTGAATCGAATGCGTATTATTTCATCGTCTATATGTTCATACTGTAATAATAACTGCGTTCAAACTCTGGATCACATCTTTTTTGAATGTGCAGCATTCAACATTCAGCGACTATCATTATCCGCTGACTTATTAACAGTTTATGGTAGACCTGAAAACATCCCGCGCTGTATCCAAGACATTTTAAAGAATTTTGGAGTATATTCTTCCATCTTTGACTTTATTTGTAATACAATATACGTAGTATCTCTTAGTAGTCTGTGAATACAATTAATGACATTTGACCTTTCATGAACTACGTGTTTTAAGCTTTCACCGGATTTTACGCTTTTCATCGGATTATTCAAGACAAGTTTTTACAAACTTGACTATTACTTTTGAAGACTTGGCTTCGGCCTCACAATCCAGGATTTTACTATATATACTTATTAAGACATGGCTACGGCCTAGAACTCAAGAATTAAGGATAATATTATCTACAAAGACTTGGCTTCGGCCTTAATTGAAATGGGATTACGAAAAAACCAGATACAAAGACTTGGCTTCGGCCTTACTCTAAATTGGGAAAAGAAAAATGTACAAAGACTTGGCTTCGGCCTTACTTCAAATTGGATATTGAATCATAGTTTGATAACTATGACCAGGCTGTGTGGATTTATGTCCTTTGCCTTTCCCTCTGGGATAAAACAAGAAAAAAAAAATATATGACAGATTGACAACTTTAATTTGATGCAACTGTATTCGTAAAGCCGTTTATTTGAATGTATTCTTAATTAGGTGCCAAAAAAACAAGGAAAAAAAAAAAAACTTAATTAAACTTGTATTGTTTACTTATTGCGATGGAATGTAAAACATTCCACAAGGGAAAGTATTATGTTACTTTTAAAAGGGGTTTCGAAGACAGCAAAAGAGATGTTACAGTGACAATTTCCAAAGTTTACGGGAGCGACAGCTTGGTGTGTAATTTATTTTCAACGAGTTCTATACCAAATATTCACATTCGATATAATATATCCCGGGTCTCGCTGCTTACAGTCGGTATAATATTTGTGGTTAATTTCAGAGAGTATCCCTCTCGGATGACGACGATCCTACATTTTTATGCGTCCTTATTGTATCACGATGCGACTACGAGGATTTGAAAAAACAACAAGGACTGTTAATAGACTTCGATAATTTTCCCTCCCAGCTTGTTAGACTGCTCCAACAATGTGCTTCTAATAATATGTAAGAACAAGATGTAATAAATATTTTTGGACTAGACTGGATTGATTGTGCAAAGGATAGGAAGAATATAACCTCAGATCTCAGGAAATGGCTTTAGTAAAAATTATCACAGAGATTCAATTTTTCAGGTTTCTGATAGTGCAGCAAACAAATCCAATGCAGTTTTACTTTGAAATTGTAGAGCACAATGAGTTCCGACGTCTGGTGCACCTTTCACTCAAAACTGGCCCTGCTACTGATGCAGATATAAAACGACACATGGCTGATACCATCAATAGCCTAAAGGTGAACTCCATTAGCTATGATTATTGTGTGAAACAGAAAGTATTGGAGTAATTACAAGATTTTATATTTATAGTGTAACTAGATATTTCCTGCGACTCTGTCCGCGTGAAGACGTTTATTGCTATTTCCTCAGGAACTCTCCAATTTTTCGCGATAAAAAGTTCCCTATATTCTTCTCTGAGAAAACTATTTCAATACCAAATTTCATCTAAATCGGTTTAGCTGTTTATCCGTAAAAGTTTAACAACCAGATACAACAGACACTAGTTACTTTCACATTTATAGTATTAGTATAGATAAATGGCCTATTCGCTTTAACAAAGTCTTGCTATTACTGTTCTTCTCTTTTCTTATCAGAATACACTGGCATCTTTGAAAAGTTCAGCAACCAGCAGTGAAGTGATGTGGAAAGAGAAACATAATAAAATGGAGCAGAAAGTGCATGAACTAACAAGTACTCTCTCTGAATTGAAAGAGGACAAGAGAAGGAATGAGGCAGAATTTCAAGAAACATTAAAACAGGAGAGAGATAGGACAGCACAGGTAATTGCATTCTTTTGAATAACAATGAATCTTGTTTTTTAATTTATTCATTTTGTAATTTTAATGTTTCAGGAGCGATTACAGTGGCAAAGGAACTTTGAGACAAATGCAATAGCCCAACAAGCAAGCTCTGAAGAAAATCTCAACAGAAAAACAAGACATATTGACGAGTTAAATGCAATTTGTCAACAGTTAAAGGATAAAATTAGCCATTTAGAAAACCATTTAAGGTATTATTTAATTTAATTTTTTATGTCATTGGCTGGAAATGGAATTTTCTAAATGCATAATTACTAACAAATCTTTTATTGGATTTTATTATTTTTCAAAACTTTATGACAGCTAAAGCTGTTTTGTGCTGAAGTCTTGTTTTTTGTAGAAAATCTAGAACATTGAGTATGAAGGTATGTTAGGTTAGACTTTTAACTACAGCAATATTTTAACCACCCATTTCACTATCGTCAAGTAAAGCATATCTGTCAAATAAATTTAACCTTTTCCTTCCTTACACTTGAAAATAAACAAAGAGAGGGCTATCTTTATTTGACAGATGGATTTACTGGTTGAAACAGGCCCTGTCTTTTAAATGAAAATTATACAAAACTATACAGTCTATGAAATGACTGTCAATGTGAAGGTGGGTACGAATTAGAGCAGCCTCGGGTGGAGGCACGCACAGCTCACCTCGCACGTCAATTTCGAGAGTGACACTAAACTAAAAACAAAACCATTTCAATAGTGACATTATTGCGGTTTAAATAATATACTTTTAAATGAAATCCTTTTTTGCATAGTGTCACTCTCGAAATAAATGTGCGACCTATTTTGCTCAAATTTGTCCGCGCTCACGCGCTGTGCGCGAGCAGCCCGCCAGCGGCGCGCGGCGAGCCGTCGAGAGTCTGTCTCTTGACCGCGCCCAAAGGCGCCTCGGTGTGCGTGCCTCGCGTAATTTGGACGTGTATCTGAGCGTGCCCCGGGCAGAATGACAAGTTCTAACTTGTCTGTGGGCGAGGCGCGTACAAATTTGATAAAGTTACTGAGCCGTTCCACCACTGAGGCGATTTCTTCTTCTTTTTGTTAATAATTCGGTGAATTGTGATAAACGCAGCCGCGGCTCTCATCGTGTCCGACGCCATTTTGAAATGTCGGCTCGCGGCGAGCACGCTTCCTCATAAGCGCATGTTTATGTGCAACAATATGGTTCGCGAGCAGCTCGCCGCGCGGGGCGAGCATGCCTCGGGCTGAGTTGCTCAGATTCGTACCCAGCTTTATTAGATAAGGGTAAATGTTACTTAACATTGTAATTGGCTAAACATTAGCATATGCACCTACGCATTGTAATATTTTACAGCGATAAATCACAAAGATTGAACTTGTTGGAGGAAGAGGTTCAAAAGTCCCATATTGAAGTGGCAACACTGAAGGCAAAGAATGCAAACCTGGACAGAGAAATCGTGGAAAAAGAAAAGCAGATCAGTCAATTGAACTCAAAATGTGGATACTTGGAGAAAGTAAATTAATAGTTATTTCATATTTGTATTCATATTATTCGCATTTCTCATGTATACATATTTTGAATTGTTTTGTTGTTTCTAGACTGGAAAAGATAGTGCAGACCTAGTGAATGAGCTGAAAAATACATTACAAACAATGAAGAGAGAAAAGGCAAGTGTGCTGGGTGCATCCTTGGTGATGAGCTGATGAGGATGACATAGTTAAAATAGTTTATTTAACTTAACATAAAAATTAGTTACACTGGGAGTAGTGCCCAGATCATAGTATTTACATTAAATACAGTTATTTATTTTCGTTTTATGTATGTTTTTAGGCTAATATAGAAGAAAAACTTGCTTTTAGTGAATCTCAAATGAACAAACACAATGAAGCAGCTCAGTCAAATTCAGAGCAGTTACTGAAAGCCAATCAAATTATTTTAAAGCAAAATAATGACTTGATTGAAATGAAAGAAAAGGTATATTTTTAGCAACTTAGAACTTTGTTAAAAGTTCAGTTATATCATTCTTAACAATTTAAGTGTTTGTTGTGTTGCACTAAAATACAATGTTTTGTCATTGGAACAACCTTCTATGGATACTACCCATCAACCGTGCGCTTCTAATAAAGTTATGCTTGTTTCTTTTACTCCATTTATTACATTAGTTTGCACCACCTGCCAATTTATTTTTGTCTATATTTTAACATGTATTCTTTGTACGGTTAGATACCTTCCAGACCCACCGTACCCCTCGGCCGTACCACTGGTGGTACTTTGACTAATTATTACTATTAAAATCGAATTTAACGTTGTCGACGGAGCTCTGCTGTCGCAGAGCTCCTATTTCTGGGTAGTTTGGCCCTCCGGGCCTGCTGAACAACTAACATAACCTAAACCTACCTCATATTTATATTTATGATACAAATTTTGGGTCAGTGGTACGGTTTAGGGGTACAGTGGGTCTGCACCCGGTTAGATAGCTATTTAGCGATAATACCGCCTGTTCACTCACTGGTAACATTTTCTTTATAAATACGTCCTTTGCTGTTTTTGTATGTGGTTTTTAATAAATAATAATTGTATTCTATTGTATTGTATCTTGAAAAGAATGAGTGAGTATTTCGGTTTTCAGTTTCATAATATTATTACCATGATTTCAGATTTTATGCCGGACATCGATAGCAATAGAACAAGAAAAGGTCATAGAGCAGAATAATAGGGAAATAGAAGGTCTTAAATCTGAAATAAGTGCAACGAAACGAAACATCGACGATCTCAAAGAAGAATTGTTGAAACTGAGGGAAAAATACGATAGTAATGAGTCAGCACTCAAAGATCGGGAGGAAATTATTAAAAATAATAATCTAGGTAATTGTTACACAGTGACATATTGTTTTTTTTAGTTTCTTTATTTTTAATTTTTTAATATTTTAATTATGATTTTAGTAATACAATGGCTTCATAAAAAAATGGAGGATGTTTGTGAACCAGTCAGTGCATTGAAAACTAAACACACACTTGGTAGTGCTGCCAAGTACAGCTCCACGCCTCATCATCATCATCGCTCTGACGGCCATGCAGACTGCGAAGAGATGTCAGAGGAATCCATTAATTTCTATGCAACGTCGAAAGTGTAAGCATTTGAAAGTCCTGAAACAGACTATATTAAATAACAGTTTGTTAAAAATAAAAACACTCATACTGAATACGGAAAGTAATAAGCTTGTTTGAGACTTAATAAATAGATTATATTACAAACAATATTAAACCTAAACACAAATAATAAAAATACTGCCAAGTGCGAGACTGTCAAGTTAAAAATAAAGTTCAAAACCAAAACCCGAATGTAAGAAACCTTTCGACGCCTAATACCACGAACTCGCAACACCAACTGCACGTAAAATGACTAACAGGGCCGTTTTATAAAAAATTACATTGTTAATAAAACAAAATCACGATCGCGCCCTTTGTGTAACGAAAGTTAGTATGTAATACAAACTATATACGAGGGGCGTTCAATAAAAAGTGAGAATGAGATGCAAACTCTTTCAATATTAGGAAATAGGAAATTAAATACTGGCCGGTAAAGCTAATGTATCTAGCGCATTGCTATGAAAAAAAAAACTAACTATCTTTTGTTTAAAAAAAAATACGGTAATTTCTTTACAATATTATAACGTACTCACGTTAGCGAAAATGGAGAAAATTGAACTGCGCGCCGTTATCAAATACTTGTGTTTGAATAATATTTCTACGGACCAAGTCAATTTAGATTTGTTGGACACTTTTGCGGGTCTAATGCTCCTTTGTATTCGACAGTCGCACGTTGGTGCGCCGAATTTAGACGGAAGAACATCGACCATGGACGACCCCCGCTCCGGAAGCCCTACTACAGCAGTAACTGAAGAAATTATGAAAAAAGTCGAAAACTTACTTTTGGCGGATCGTCGTGTCACGGTTCGTTTTATTGCTGAAAATGTAACGATTTCAAAGGGGAGCGTTCATAATATTTTACATGAACGCTTGGGTACCAAGAATGCTTACGACACGCAAAAACAAACTAGAGTCGAGATTTGTCAAGAAGCTTTGGACCTGATAGTCCTGATACAGCAAGACCGGGTTGTTTTTTTGGCGCGATTTATAACAATGGACGAAACATAGCTACATCATTATGACCCTGAAACCAAACTGCAGTCTATGACATGAAAACGGCCATCATCTGAAGAAATTCAAGGTGGGCTCATCTGCCGGGAAGGTCATCTTCAGGCTCTGTTTTTTGGGAAAGTAAAGAGGTAGTAATGATTGAGTATCTCGAGCATGGAGCCACTATTACGGGCACTTTATATGCCAAACAAATAGCAACATTGCGCAATGAGATCCGCGAAAAACGGCGAGGTAAACTCTCGAAAGTTCTGCTGATCCACCCGGACAATGCCCCGGCACACAAGTCGGCCGTTGCAACGGCTGCAATTCGTGATGCTGGGTTCGATATCCTTAAGCATCCTCCGTATTCACCAGATCTCGCCCCAAGTGATTACTACGTATTTCCAAGATTGAAAGAATACCGGAGAGGCCAGAAATTTGAAGACGACGACGCGGTAGTCGCTGCAGTACAAGATTTTTTAAGTGCTCAAGATGAGACCTTTTTTAAAAATGGAATTTTCAGTTTAGAAAAAAGATATACCTACTAAGTGTATTATGCTAGAAGGTGACTATGTCGAAAAATAAATGATATTCAATAAAAGTTGTTTATAACATACTCATTCACACTTTTTATTGAACGCTCGTACTATACTGTCGTTACACAAAGGAATCATTTTTTTTGTTTTAATTAAAGTCGTTAACTACGTACATCTTTTTTGAAAACGACGCAATTATCAAAATACCGCATTATCAAAACACCAACTTAGCATAAGGCAAACATGAAATTAAGCAAAATACCAACTGCACATAGTGCCAAGTCTAATCACTCTAAATACGTTATACGCGAAATACCAACTATCACTTGCGCGAAATACTAGGTTATATTAGTCATTCAGCTGTCCCAAAGGGCCAAAACTTTCTGAAATAGGAGATCAGCGTCAGTGGAGCTTCGTCGACTCAGTTTTGAATTAGAAATAGAAATAGTCCCAGTTGTACAAAATCACAAAACGCCATAAAATCCCGAGTTGGTTGGTTTTGCGTTTGTGGTATTAAGCGTCCAAAGGAATTAGACAAGTATCGACCTTTGTAATGTTTTATACTGTCATGTCTGATTACGAATAAAACCACTTCTACTTCTTATTTGAAAACGAACAGTATAAATTAACTGTTAAAATCATAAACCCTTTTTTTCATTTTATTGTACCACTTTGTTGGCGTGACTAATATGTATATTCATGCCAAATTACAGCATTCTATTACTAAGAGTCTGCGCTAGGCTGTGGACAGACGGACGGACATGGCGAAACTATAAGGGTTCCTAGTTCGACTATGGAACCCTAAAAACGAGTGAAATTGGTTAACAGTTTCGAAGCTACATTGTATCGGATTTTTACTCCCAGTTTAAACCAATTTCTATTTCTAGGTCAACTTTGGAAGGCACTCCAGCTATGAATATTAAAGAGAATAACAATAAAGTTGGCCTGGATCCGAAATACCTGAAACCCGCTGATGACAAAACCAATAGAAGTGCTAAAGGTCTGTAAGGTTGCCACATAAAATTTGCTATTTTTTCTTCTTTGCTATACATGAATATTTTCTTTTATAGATGCTGCGTCAAAGTCTGCGAAAGGAAAAGAGAACGATAATTTTAATCTACCTCAAGTAGACTACAGAGAGAAAAAGTCATCACGAAAGAGCACCTACCGAACAACTCCGGTATCAGCATATTTCCCTTGAAAATTAATCCAGCGGTGTTGAGCGGAAGTATGAGTGGGTGGGTGAGTGATCCAAGTATGAGTGGCCGAATTTTACTTTGTTACGTAAATAATTGTTCGCCGAAACGTTGCAACCCTAAAAGTTTGGCGTATTTACGCTGGACAACAATGATCTTTTATTCATAAATCGAGTAGTATATTTTTCTTTAAAAGGTTTGTGAAGCTGAAATTTTCCAAACAAAATGCGATAACGTTTCCCTCCTATAATGTTGTAGATATTATGTCAAACTACCTAGATCTGTACGTTTTCCTTTGCAAGAAAATATTAAAATGGAAATAAACAAAAAAAAAGAAACATAGAAACATGTTTTTTTATAAAGCTGGGTACGAATCTGAGCAGCTCAGCCTGACGCATGCTCGCGCGTGAGGCGAGCTGCTCGCGAGCCAAATTGTTGCACATACTTCACTTCACTTCACTTCTTTAGTTTATGGCTTCTGTAGCTGTTCAACAGCACAATTCTGCCAGAATCAAGTGTCGAGCTTCACACGAGTATAAAGAAAAAATAAAAAATAAAAATAAAGAAAAAATAAAAAAAGCACTCAGAGAGACCACGTTAATTCTGTAAACACACATAAACAAACACATCTAAACTACCATAGCCTTTATTAGAAATGTTTAAATATTTGAGGGTAAAATTCTTATTTTACAAGGAAATATTATTTTTTTCCATAAATTTACTCAGTGTAACGAAAACTTTTTTTTTGTTAGTATAGCTTAAAATAGAAGACATGTTAATAGGAAGGGGGATTTTTAATTTGGTTAGAAGGGAATAAAGAGCAGGGGAATTATTATTAAGGGGGCAATCAAAGAATATATGGTCAATAGATCCAAAATCCTGCCCACATTCACACAAAGGAGAGTCTTTAATTTTGAAATTGAATAGTTGGCTTGGAGAGCAAACACGACCCAGTCGTAATCTAATGATGATACTTGTGTGTCTTTTCGATAGGGATCGATTCTTAAAAAACCAGGGACGAGACGGAATGATAGGTTGAACAGAGGAATAAAAACATTTTTTTGAAGAGGACCAGCGGGATGACCATTTTTTCTCCAGAGAACGCTTAGGTATACTTAAGATATCAGGGGAATAAATTTAAAAAAAGGAATCATCACCGTGGATAACAGCATCCTTAGCAGCTAAGTCCGCAGCCTCATTTCCCTTAATCCCACAGTGGCTAGGGACCCAAACAAACGAAATATCAATATGCGCTGAATGGCAAGCATAAATCGATTTTTTTAATTGTGAAACTAGATAGTTACGGGCGCAGTTTTTAAAGGGGTGAATTGAGATGGTTTGCAAAACACTAAGGGAATCTGTAAAAATAACACATTTAGGTAACTTATGCTGAAGAATGTAGTCGACAGATTTCAACAGGCCCAAGCATTCCCCGGAGAAAACTGAAGATTCAGGAGGGAGTTTGAACTTGTGCATAATATTTAACCTAGGGCAAACGAAAGCAACCCCTACGCATCCCAAATCTGACAGTTTGGAGGCGTCCGTGAAAAAGTACATATGATCCGGGAAGCAAGAGTTTGCATACTCATTAAATAATGAATTAGCTTGGGCAGAATTTTTGTTTATTCCAGTGTTAAAATAGACATTAGGAAAATAGATTAACGCTTCAAACGGGATAGAATACATTGGAAGTGAAACACATCTCTGAACAGGGGCTCTGAGGGAGGCTAACTTATTAAGGCTTAGGATTAAATTAGGCCGGGCTTTATTGCGCCAATAAGGTTTGGAAGAACAAAAACGTTGGAGCAACTTGAGTTTAGGAATAAGAGGATGAGAGAAAAAGGTGTAAGCTTGGAACAAGAATCGTTCAGATAAATATTGTCTCCTAAGGTCAAGGGGGGGATCTCCGCACTCTACTTGAATCGCCCTATTAGGAGACGACTTCATGGCACCGGAGACTATTCTGAGGGCCTTCATCTGAATCTTTTCCAGGACTTTGAGAGCCCCTTTGTTGCATGGTTCAAAGATAAAAGTACCGAAGTCCAGGTGACTTCTAACAAGAGCATTATATAGCAACTTTTGAGAATAGGGATGGGCGCCCCACCAAGAGCCTGACAGAGCCCTAAGAATGTTAATGTTCTTTTCGCATTTCCGGGCAACATAGGAGAGATGAGGAATTCCCTGTAGTCGTCTGTCGAAAATCACTCCGAGAAATTTTACTGTGGCTGTTAATGGAATAGGAGTGTTATTGTATTTTATGCAGCACTCTGGAGGGGAACGACTTCTTGAGAAAACTATGGCAGAACTTTTGGATGGAGATAAGGATAGTCCATGGGCAGAAAGCCAAAGTTGGAGCGACTCCAGATCTCTATTCAGCTTTTTAGCAGCTTGTTGAGGGCTCTTATCATTGCAAAAAATTACAACATCATCTGCATACTGTAACATGCGGCATGACATATTAATAGATCTATCAAGATCATAAGTGTAGAGGTTGTATAACAGAGGGCTGAGGACCGAACCCTGAGGTAGACCTTTCCAGACATGTCTATCAGCCAAAAGTAAACCTTGCCACCTAACTTGAATCGTTCTGGCCTTGAGTAAATTGGAGATAAAGTTAACCACTTTCGAAGGAATACTCAGATTAGACATTTTGTCACTGAGCACTGAAAGCATAACATTATCGTATGCGGAAGACACGTCTAAGAAGGCAGCCGCCACTGACTCGTCTCTCGAAAAAGCTAACCGGATATCTGAAGAAAGGATGGTATGGCTGTCTAAAATGCTCCTACCCTTCCGAAAGCCTAATTGAAAGCGAGATAGGATATTATTGTTTTCCAGGAACCAATCTAGACGGTTTTTTAAAAGGTGTTCAGTGACTTTACAAAGGACAGAAGAAAGGGCAATCGGGCGGTAGGAAGAAGAAAGATCTGGATCTTTACCAGGCTTCAGGATAGGGATAATGTACTGCACTTTCCATGAGTCTGGGATAAGTCCAGCCTCAAACATACAATAGGCTAGTTGACTCTGTTTTAAAGTAGGTCTCAAGTTATTAATTATTGTCCGATTAGATGAAAAAAAATATTCCCATATTTTTTTAGGGCCTACAAAACCGCAAAACTTTATTTTAAAAGTTTAGTTTTCGTTAACAGGCGAAAACGCTTACAGCCATATTAGTCTATAGATTATCTGTGCTGTGACGTCATACGGGCCGAAAACAAACATTTGACATTTGACGAGAGCATTTGACATATAGATAAACAATTTATCATTTTCGAAACCTCGATACTTTTATTAATAAAAACCATGACTTCCACCAGTTTACATGGAAAATATAATAATTAACGTTATTGTATATTCCGAGAATGCAAGAACACATCAATTACGACCCCAGGGAAATTATGGATTAGAATGCCCAGTGAAATAAATATGCGAAATACATGGCTAAAACTTGCTAAAAAGGATCCCGACTTTATCGACTGAAATAATTTTTGTTTTTTTGCGAAGATCACTTTGATGTTAGTATTTACTTAATAAGTTATTCAGTTTCTACAGAAACTTTTATCTTCAATAATAATAAGCTCGGCAGAGCAGAAATCTGGATTCAAGGCAAAAAAATTACCGACCATCAATGTGTCGATTCTTGGTAAGTTTGTGCTATCTGCATTCACGAATCAAACATCCATGATTGCTCTTATCAATAAAACTAGAAAGCAGTAACAATAATACACAGATTAGGTTTTTACTAATGTTAAAACGACTACGATCATAACACAACCTCAAAAGTCCATGAGTCATGTCATAAATGTCAATGTCATGTCACAGCACAGAATACTTACAGAATATACCATTGCGAATTTCACTCGTATAAGAACCGACATGAAGTTTGCTTAGAGTCCTATGACGTCACAACAAGTCCGACAGCGTTTTCAGAGTTCAAAATAAAAAATAAAAATGAACAATTTTAAATAAAAAATACGTAGCCATCTTACACTTTTAATATCTGAAATCGATAAATATTGGTTTCTTAAGTGTAATACTACAGAAAATATCAATTTATTAAGCCAAATTTAATATGAGGCAAGTAGCCTATTAATAAGGGACAGAAAAAAAGACAATGTTACGGTGTTGGCTTTAGAAAGGAAGGAGTAAGTTAATCCATCTGGGCCAGGAGCCGAATCCGAAAGATCCTCCAGAACACACCGAAGTTGTTGGGATTAGAGGAAGGAGGAGAGGAGGGAGAGGGAAGGTCCGAAGAGTTGGGAACAAAAGGAGGCGCCAATTTGTTAAGGAAAGAATCCAGCCAACCAGGAGCCTGAGAGAATGAAGATGGAGATTGCGAAGATGAACAGGCTGAACGAAAAACTTTAACGTTGCGCCAGACAACAGAGGGAGGTGTAGAAGGGGAGATAGATTCACAAAATTTGGTCCAACCGAGTTTCTTTTTGGTAGAAAGAGTTTACTTGCATTTTGCCTGGGCTCGTTTAAAGGAAACAAAGTTTGGGATTGAAATATTGGATCAGAAGTATGTCTCCGCAGCATTTCGATCTTTAACACAAGATGAACAATCCGAGTCCCACCAGGGGAGAGAAGGGCGCTTATTAACGCTAGAATTTTTGAGCGGGATAGCTAATTCCGCTGCACTCAATAAGGCCTGACAAAAGAGAAGATACACTACCAAGCAATTATCACGAGAAACAGGAGGAAGAGAGCGAATTTTTTCATCAGCCGTGATAGAGAACAAAGACCAGTCAGCCTTTGATAGCCTGAACTTTTGAAGAGGGGGAGGAGGTGTGGAGGCAAGAGGGCTGGAAGAAAAATGGATCGTGATAGGGAGGTGGTCGCTACCATAACTCATGGAAGATACGTCCCAAGTACATAATGGAGCCAGGTTAGGAGAACAGATAGAGAGATCAACCGCAGAAGGGTTTTAAGCGGGAGAAACACGGCGAGTAGGTCTCCCATCATTCAGGATACATAAATTATGGGAATCTAGAAATTCAACCAGCCTGCTACCAGATGGGTTAGAGGAAAGAGAGCCCCAAAGCGGGTTATGGCAATTGAAGTCTCCTAATATTAAGGACGGTCCAGGGACATTGGATATACTATTCCAGAAAGCTGATATAATACTAGGTGTTGGATGTGGAATATATACAGAAAAAACACTAATGCCCATGACTCGGCATGCGACAACGAAGAACGAGTCGTGAGGAGGAAAATCAATCCGTGAATAGCTAAGACCATTTTTTATGAGAATGGCACAACCATCGTACCCATCGGGACCATCCTGCCGAAGGCAAGAGTATCCAGGGAGTCTAAAGCTTGAAGAGGGTTTTAGCCATGTTTCAGAGAGGGCTAAAATAGCGGGTTTGATGCTGTGGCTAAGAAAAAGAAGGTCAGCCTTGTTCTGATTTATACTCCTAATGTTCCATTGAATGACTTTAGAACCCATTATTAGGACGATCTGATGGTCCTCCCTTGGGGAGGAGGGAGTGTACAAGTTTCAAAATGTCGGCGACGTTGGACGGTAAAGGAAGGTTAAGGAAAAATTCTATTAGGGTTGACACGGCTGAGAGTATTGCAGGTAACAAATCAGGGGATTGGGGAGAATCAAAGGAGGGACGAGGATCACAACGTAGATGCTGAGGATGGTAAGCTTCCTGAGGGAAAGCAACCCCATTGCCGGGCAAGGGAGTGTTATACCCAGAGATTAAATCATAATGGGCTCTTTGGTCGTAACCATGGGAAGAAGAGGGGGCAGGAGTCCTTTTTTGTAAAAAAACTGTTTTTTTATGAGAACTATTTTGTTTGACAACCTCATTGAATGGACGTTTAGAGATGGCAAGCTTCTTTTCAGCTTCCGAATAAGAAATACATTCATCTGCCATAGTCAATTTAATCAGTTTTTGTCGACCGAATTCAGGGCAATTTCTATCCGTAGCTATGTGTTGGCCTGAGCAGTGAAGGCAGCTGACACGATCTTCGGTTACAAGGCAGGATTCAGCCTCATGGGGCTGTGAGCACTTAGAGCATCGAGGTTGGGATCTGCAATGAGCCTTCACATGACCAAATCTACAGCACCGGAAACATTGGATGGTAGGGAAATTATATTGGTCCACCTCAAGAGCGCAGTTAAAAAGAAAGACTTTAGGAGGTAACACTTGGCCGTCAAAAGTCAGGACCACAGTTTCAGATGGGACCCACTCGGTTGTGCCATCACTAGAGTTTTTTTGCTTTCGGTTAAGCCGCCTGGCCCTAATAACCCTACCACACCCGTGCGGCGATGTAATAAGCTTGGGAAGATCTTCGTTTGTGAAATCCTTGGGGATATTCTTAACCACTCCTGTCCGCGAGATGTGGTAGGAGGGGATGAGGGCTTTATACTTAGCTAAACCCAGTTTTGGATGGTTAAGTAAAACATTTGCCTTCAGAGCTGAAACAAATTCCATTGACATTCTGTTACGACCAGCTTTTTTAATACTACCCTCTTTAACACCATTGTTTAATGCATTGGAGCATATAAATTGTCCGAATTTAATAGGGTTTAAATAACCAGATTCAGCATCCTCCCTAATAACATGGACTATATAGGGACCAGGGTCTGAGAAAAGGTATTCATTCCTGTGGGGTTGGGATTGGTTGGTTAAAGGGGAACTATGGGCCCCATACATAGAAGGTTGGGGAATCGAGGTTTGGGATAGGGGGAGTGAATATTGTGTTGCGCATAATTCCATTTCAGTAGGGGACTGACACATCTGAACATGAGAAGATCGCGAAATTTTCGGCGGGTCGACTGAAGTTGGACTAACGGGGGCATCTTTAGTTGGCGAACGTGACCGCGAGCGATCCCTCTTTCTAGCGGGAGCAGGGGATGAATCTATTTCCACGAAGTACCCTGGCGAAGGCATATTAGCAATAATACCCGATACATCAGGTTCTATCCCGGGATCGTATGGGTTATTGGTCGCCATGATGCGACCGGGAAAAGGTGGCAATGAACTCACATAAGAGTTATTGCTACCCTTTCCGTACGAGAAAACTCACCTGCACCACAATCAAACATAAAAGGACTACCACAGGACAAAAACAACACTCAAGTTTACAATTAACGGTTAACTCTGGAAAAAAATACACGAAAATACAATTCTGACACGTGCACCACTCGAACACTCGAAGCAGAATCGTTGCACATAAACATGCGCGGGTGAGGCAGTGTACTGGCCGCGAGCCGACATTTCAAAATGGCGTCGGACACGATGACAGCTGCGGCTGCGTTCATCATACTTCACCGAATTATTAACAAAAAGAAGATGAAATTGCCTCGGAACGGATCAACAACTTTATCAAAATGTGTACGCGCCTCGCCCTCAGACAAGTTAGAACTTGTACGGCCCGCGGCACGCTCGGATACACGTCCAATTTACGCGAGGCTGGTCTAATTCGTACCCACCTTAATAACTACAATATATTTAAAAATCGTGAAAATGTGTTTTAGGGGTGAGTTTGTGGCGACCTAGCGACATCTAATGACAACTTGTACTAAACAACTCGCCAGCGCCACCAGCGGCAGACAGCGCAACTAAATCTGACAGTGCGCTACATCGCGCTAACGAAGTTTCTTCAGTCGGTTGACTTATATACAACTTCCAACTTCATCTAAACGGACTTCGGTTCCCAGGCATAACACCCGCCTAGAGAGAGATCTCTCTATTGTCCTCTCTCTACTACATTGGTGACCCCGACGTGATCCTCTCTTCCTACAAGTTAACGTTATCGCCTGGAGCTAAATTTGTATGGTTTTTTTAGATAGCTACGCGATTTAAGCGATGCTTCACAATCCTCTTGTGTAGTACTTATTTATTTGCCACTAATGCTGGAATCTATATTTAGATAAATACGATCGCTTCGTAGGATCGGGTGGCACCGCTAATAATTTTACAGAGACTTATCATTTATTTTCGCACACTTAAAACATCTTTCGTCCAATCTAATTGGAACCCATATTTGTGTATTACAAGCGAATTTGCTAGTACGGTCAGGGATTTCAATTGTAAAAGCCCTAGAACAGCTGACACGTCATACTTGAAGCCGCTAGTGGAGCCATCGCACGACGATATGCATACAAAAGTGCACAAATAATGTCGAACTGAGTAGACCAAATTTAGAGTTGAATCACATATATGGTGCGTGGACTAGGTTAAAGGTACGTGTTATTATTCTAACCCCCTTACTTATGAAAGTGGAATAAGCTTGGAATAGTTTATGCCATGCTTTGTCCTTATCTGTAATTGTGACATTTGCGTCTGACAGAAAGTGACAAAGCATGGCATAAACTATTCCAAGCTTATTTCACGTTCATAAGTAGGGGGGTAAGTGTAAAGCCACTTTTCTAATGACTTGATGCTGTCGGGTACGTATCTTAATATATAAAGTTCAAAATACATAATTGGTCATTAGTGTCATTACATGTTTTAGTCATAATAATGATGGTTTTTTTCTGACACCGTATATGTACAGGATTCAAACAAACCTAACTTAATTAATGGATTCTAAAAAATAGCTTTTTAAAAATTCCTAAAAAGTTTGCAGTTTCAGAAATGAAACCATTATAATTATTGTAACCATTATGTAGTATTGACCCTCTATGGACCCCATCATGTATTTTGAACTTTATATATTATGTACGACCCCATTTGAAATACAGTGTTGTTACAAACATAGATGAAATATTATACCTAATTGTTAAAACAATGATTTGCAATATAGTCAATAAAATAAAAAGTGTAACAAACAGAAATTGCCTATTATTTGAAAGATAGCAGTCCTTTTTTATGGTTCTGCAATCAAACTAGGAACCCTTATAGATTCGCCATGCCCGTCCGTCCATACGCAGCCTAGCTCAGAGACTCTTAGTACTATAAAGCTTTAATTTGGCATGAATTAGTAAAAAAATAATTAATCACAAATTAGTCACGCCAACAAAGTGGTAGAAAAAAAACATTATTTAGTGTACCTCCTCCTAAACGTAACGTGGGTATGTAATTTTTTTCTCGTCTACCCCAAAGCCCAAACTACAAATACTAAAAATCTGAAAACAACTTTAATGAAAGCGCATATAACGAATTAACAAGGAAAGCTATCACGACTAAGTACATCATTGGTTCTTGAGATACAGGCGCTTAAAGTGTTTATACGTACTAAAATCATCTAAGGCTTTAGACTTTAAGTAGAAGTTAGTTATTACTTGTTGATTTTTATGTTTGTAGTACTTAACGGCTTCGGAACCCTACCGGCTTGTTTATCGTGCTAGTGTTAAATAATTCAATATTTTTTTATAAAGTTTAATTAACCTTTAGTTGGAGGCATCGAGGCTGAATTGTGTGATGATTAAATTTTATTTTTTCTTTTAATGTATGGAACAATAAAGCACGAATTCTGCCATAACACGGGGTGCCAAATGGCACTGCTAGGCTATAATGGATTAAATTTTACCGTGAATTCGAGATCAAGTGAGATTCATAAATTCGGCGCGAAATATCACGTTTCAACGCTGCCGCCACATCGCGGCAATTTTTATCAATTTACAAACAGCGCCGCGACATGCTATTTAAAAAGCGTGAGCGTGCTGGCTGCGATTTCGTCCCACCGAAAAATCGCCCGACATAATGCCAAAGTAAAAGGACCCTTAACCTTTAGGACGCCTAGAGACGGATCCGCGCTAAAATTTGACGTTTATTTGTATAATTTTTTCTTAACTTTTTATTGTTTAAATCGAAATCTGAAGAGACTAGAACGTGGGTATTTTTATGTCCGACGCTTGAAGGGTTAATTCGTTGAATCGTCATGGCAAAGGAAACCATGCGCATACTGCCAGTCATGTATTCAGTTTCACTCAAGGGAAGATTTCTCACCCAAAATATGAATTTTGTCAATGTGCTCGGACGGAGTTGCGGGCAACGTAGTACATGTATAGTACTACGTTGCCCGCAACTCCGTCCGAGCAGAAGAATAAAACATAGACTATGTTACTCAGTGATATGATAAAGTGATAAATAAAATATTATTCTACGGAAAGAATTTTTCATATCTGTCCGGTCTTATAAGCAAAACGTTTTTGCTTATAATTCTTAAATCCTTAAATCCTTAAATTTTATTTCTAAAGAAATATTAAAGTAAATTTTTGCACCCTTTCCACTATCCTAATTTTTTGAACGAAGTGATAGAATACAATAGAATATAAGGCTTTCTAAACTTGACAAAAAAAGACAACCAAAGCGAATGATGTGGCTATTGGAACGTAACATTGTCAAATGGGCTTACAAAAAAAAGAACGAATGAACTGACAGATTGGTTGGTTCGTAGGTTTGTAGTAGGTATGTGTTGGGAGGGGAAGGTCAATCACAATTTTTTTGAGTGATTCTGTGATTCATTACTAAGGGATTCAATTATTTAGTTTTTCTGTTGTTAAAGATGCAATTATAATACTTTACAACACGGTGCCATAAAACAGTACAAATGATATACATATAATCGTATAAGCAATATTGTTTCGCATTAACATGGGGGACTAGTGAGGTGTGTAAAACGAATTGTGTAAAGTGTTTATGTATAGGCAGTAGATTTGAGTACGATGCCTTTTGACTTTTTGTGTTGCGTGAGGCCGGGGGTGGAAGACGTGTGCGAGTTGGACTACTCGCATCAGTCGCTGACGGATGTTCCCAGTGAAGTGTTCGTTTACGAGCGGACGCTTGAGACCCTGTTGTGTCACAGCAACCGCATCAGCGAGCTGCCGCGCCAGCTATTCATGTGCCATGGACTCAAGCACCTCGACCTGAGTGACAACGAGCTCCAAGCCATTCCCACCGCTATGTCGTCTCTGGTAAATCTGCACCACTTCAATATAAGCAGGAATACCCTAGCTTCACTACCAGACACGATGAAAGCACTTAAATATCTAACATTCTTGGACCTAAGTGTGAATCCCTTGGAGAAACTTCCTGACGCCATAACAAATTTAATTGCATTACAAGAATTATATTTAAATGATACATATCTAGAATATCTTCCTGGAAATTTTGGGAGGCTTGCAAATTTACGTATTCTTGAATTAAGAGATAACTATTTGATGATTTTACCAAAGTCTCTTTCTCGTTCGACAGAACTGCTTAGACTTGATCTAGGGCAGAATGAATTTCAACAGTTTCCTGAAGTGATTGGTAGATTTCCGAAGTTGAAAGAATTATGGATTGATAACAATAGTTTGACAGATATATCCAGTGTAATTAAACCACTGGAGAACTTGGTACATTTGGAAGCAAGCAATAATATGATTGAGGAACTTCCTGTTGAAATTGGCTACTGTGCACAATTAGTGGACATCAGTTTATCAGCTAATGCTCTTACGCAGCTTCCAGATAGCATTGGGCAACTAAGAAATTTATCAACACTAAAGTTAGACAACAACAGGTTATATGGAATCCCAGAGAGTATAGGCCAATTAGCAAACCTAGAGGAACTCATGCTTATGTGTAACTATATCGATAAAATACCTTCTTCAGTGGGTCTCCTGAGAAAATTGCAATATCTTAACATAGATGACAACATGTTAAGGGCAATACCCCCAGAAATTGGAAGCTGTTCAAGATTATCAGTGTTATCACTACGTGCGAACAAATTGACCAAGATTCCGACTGAAATTGGTCACCTTTCTTCATTGAAAGTTCTAAACTTAGTGAGAAACTCACTAAGCTGTCTTCCTCAGTCTTTACTCAATTGTGATAATCTCGTGGCCCTTTGGCTGTCTGAAAATCAAAGCAAACCTTTAGTGCCTATGCATTCTGAAGTAGACCCACATACCTATGAACAAGTCCTCACCTGTTTCCTCTTTCCCCAAGTGCCTTTAACTCCCATTGAAACAAAGTTGGAGAATGATAAACCTGAAATTGCAGAAACCCAGCCAACTGCACGCCATATAAGTTTTGTGGATATGAAAGTTGCACCAAAAGTACCTGAAAAGCCAGGACAATTAAGACGAGCACCCACTCCTTATCCTAAAGAGTTGAGGGCTTTGGCTAAACATGCCAGAAACATACATAAAGATGGTACACAAGATGTTTCCCCCCCAATGCAAAGTGCTGTTTTAATCAAAGCTGCAAAAATAACACCCACCCTCCAGCAAAGATTTGCATCAGATAACAAGAAAGAGATAGAAGATGAAAAGGATAATACAGATGGCTTTAGTGATGCCATGAAAGTTTCTGTTTATGATAATGTTACCCCAGAAAATGCTTATGATAGACCATTGGATCTTACTTATGAGCAGGGTAAAACCTATAAAAGTGTTGATCATGCCTTGTATCCTGAACATAATGAAGATGGTAATAATGATTTTAAATCTGGGAACCAGTACAGTGTATCACCGAAACCACATCATGGTGTTTCACTTAATGAAGTATACTCTTCTAGACAAGAACTTGACAGGAATACTATACCTGTAGCTCAAAATGTTTATGGAGTTCACATAGAACCTAAGAAATATGTTAACAGTAATGAAAATAATTTTCAGCTGAATTTAAATAGTGCAAATAATAGAGTGCAAAGATTGAGTGTGAGCTCTCAGGATAGGCGATCAAACAATGAAATTATAATACCAACACATTTTGATGATAGTACATACAGTCATAGACCAGTGATGGACAATATTAAAAAATTTGAGCCAATTTACCAAAGAAGGGAACATCCCATAACAAAAGGTAACAACCATGAAAGAATCTATGAAAGTGAGAGTTATGGATATGCTAGTGACAAAAACTACAGCCAAAGCAGTTATGACTGCTACAACTATCACCCGCATGGCAATTTGCCAAACCCTCGGATTCACACTATAAGCCAGGTAGTGGGATCTACAACTATGCCCAATTTAAGCAACTACAATAATTATTCCTCATCCTCTCCCAATGCAAATACATATGGAGTAGCTGCTGCGAGTCCTACTTATGTTGCATCACAGTCCCCAGAAATATATTCTCCAACCGGTCACACAAACACTACCAATCCGTACAGGATGACAAATACGCCACTTATCTCAGATGACGGTAGTTACAACCATGTACATGCTCCGAGTGTCCAAAACATGTATGATTTGTATGACGCAATGCCAGCACCTTCGAATCCGCCAAGCATTATTAGCCACCGCCATAGTCCAAGCAGTCTGTCAGAACCAGTGTATGGTAGGGGGCAGCCCCCACCCTACCACATAGCGGCTCCTTATACGAAACATGCCCAGTACTTTAATGGCACTGGTGGATAGTGTCAACTCAAAGGAAAACAGATCATACATAAACCATGCCCTCATCATCATTAATAAGGAAAAGTGGCATTCAGTTTTGTATTATATCTTGAGTCTGTTTTCTGGATGTGCAATTCAAATGTGATAAATATGTATATGTTGAAGTTGAAAGTAAATATTGAGGTGCTAGAAGATGGATTTTATTGTTGGAAGTGTGCCTGTAAAAGGATATTTTTATGATTGGTTGTATTGTGCTATGATCAGACAGAAGAGAGATCATTGCTTATTTATCAAGTTTTGTGCATTTAAAACTAATTTAATCTACATAAAATCCTATGGCAGCTGGAGTAGCTATCGTTAATTAATGCCAAAGTAGTAACGTTAGCTACATTAGAGTAATTAATTACTAATTACTTAATTAACTTGTGGATGTTTATGGCAAACTGTAAAAACAAGCACTCTAGGAGACAGTTGTGTAGGTACTGGTTTAGTACATTTTGTAACAACTGTGTTGTTTCATTATACTGTTATATGTAATATTATTGTTGAAGTATAAATAAATTAAAAAAAATGCCTGCCCAGAAAGTTACGAAGTAACTAATGAGAGTCAGGTTTCCTTATACTAATTGAATCATCAATTTACCTAACCATTAAGTTCACTGTATGTAAATCTAACTTAAAATCCGTCCGCTTTCCGGGTCGGGCGAGCGAACTTACAGCTTTTTATATTGGAAAAGGTTTCTGAGCAGGCACTGCATATTTACATTTATCTGTGAGATGTTCGAGGCTCTCATTACATTTTTTAACTATTTTTGTAAAATATAGATATATGCATTTACTTTATTATATGTATTTGAATTGACACTACCATTGAATTTCACCACTTTGTGTACATGTATATATGTATATGTATGAAGACAAGCCACGCCATGGGTTTGTCGTCCCATTCTTTTTAATAATATTATTGAAGATTATACAGGGCCTATATATACAAATCGGTCGCAAATTTCCTTTATTTATATAAACTTAACTCTTGATTAAATTAAATGTTAACTATTAATAATAATGTAAGAAAGGCACTTATTTAGTTATATTTTTTTTAGAAAATCTAACAAGGATCAAGGCTGGTGTAAATGCAGTTAGAGAGCAGTTAGATTTCAATTTAGGATGGTTTATGTTGACGTCCCTGGATAGCGGCCGATACGACAGTCGCGCGCGGCTCGCGACAGTAGTAAACACTATGAAAACGTACGGCGCCACTTCCGACGCCAGCGGCTCGCAACAGTAGTAAACACTATGAAAACGTACGGCGCCACTTCCGAGGCCAGCGGCTCGCTAAGTCATTAGCCGCTAACCGCGGATGTGGCGCCATACGTTTTCATAGTGTTTACAACTGTCGCGAGCCGCGCACGACTGTCGCATCGGCCGCTAGCCATGGAAGTCAACCTTTAAAAGGTCCCACCCAACCGTTCCATTTGCGAATTTTTCGACGTTAGAAGCGTTATCGCGTTACCGACTTTGATTCAAATCGTCGCGCGGCGACGGACACCAAGTTTAATAAATAAACAAATTGCTCGAAATGTAATAACTATATAAGATAAATACGATCCCATAACGAATTGAATTAAACATACCTACCTACATTTCAAAACGATTATATTTCACAACTGAATAGTCTGCCTGCGTTTTTAGCATTTGATTGAAATAACTAACTCTCTTTGCTTTTAATCCATCTAAGATTTTCTAAAAATTGCATAATTTAATACCGACTCTGTCACTATAGTAGCCTCACGAAAGGAATAGGGACAATCTAGGAGTACTACCCACTTGGTTAAGGTACTGGAAGCAAGCATAACAAATTGACTAATAATTAGGTACACCTATCATTCTTTCAATAAAATAAATAATTTAATAAAACATTAAGTTGTTGTGGTTCAAAGACGAATCAATAACTTAATAACAAAGGCAGCAACAGTTTATATAACAAGTAACTAATTAATTTAAAATAGGTCAAGGATTAAAAGGATAGACATTAAAAATTCTATGTATACATTCTAAATTTGAACTATCTATTAGTTTACTATTAATATTAATTCAGAATTAGCACTATTTGATATCGATTTTATTTTTCTATATTTTTTATTAACTTTGTGGATGCTATAAAATATTTCGTTTTAAAATAAATATCTATTTCAAACAGTGAAAGTAAATACATATAATTATATTGTATCTTATGTTTCCTTGAATTTAAAATTGTGATGCAGTCTGCAAAATACGTAATTAATCTATTTACTAAACTTACGCATAAAGTATTACCCATTTTAAAATGTTCTAGTCAATATGCAATAAGTTGAACGGATTTTTCGTAAAGCTCTAATCGAAATTAAAAATATTGGGACCATTATAAGAGCGTTAAATTTCTTTTACGTATAACTTATAATGTACATAGTTTTTGTACAGTAAAAAATAAAATTTAAGTATGTTATAAAAGTTATAACTCAATAGGTACTACAAATTGCCAGAACTTATAAATGAGTCGTTTAAATGGACGTCTTTCGATTGACATCGTGTACTTCTCATGAAGTGAAGTTTACTTCAATTCTTGCAATAGTACCTAGTAGATCCTAGCTGCGTAACCGTAGTTATAACTTTGGGACAAAGTTTTTGAGTTTTTTTAGAGATTATGTAGGACCAAATTTTTGTTCGAGTTAAAATAATGACCTGTGCCTATTAGTGCCCAACCTATGTAAATTATATTTACGTAATCCGTTTTTGTTGTTGTCAATCTCTTTGTCCATAAAGACTATATGTCTGATAATTGTACGATTAGCGGAAGTCTTCCTAGATAACGTATGTTAGCGTTACACCGACGTAAAGTTTTATTCTTCTGGGCACATCGCCCGGATAGGTACTCTTGCGAGACACGACCATAAAGCGCTTCTAATTACCCATGTCAGAAACACAAGAAAGGGTTATTAGGGATTGTCTGATAGTCATCACACAGAGCCCGAACAGGAGAACAGATTTCCCGAAAAAGATCGTTCGAAGCTAATACCTACCAAAAGTGGTTTTTTAGCAAATTTTCATGAAAGTAAGTAAGAGTATTATGTATGTATGCATGTAAACACTTTATTGTACTAAAACAGAAATTCAAATACAATATTCACAGAATAAGAACGTACTAAGGCGAACTTATCCCTATATACTTCCTTATTAATACAGAAATGAAAAGGTTAAGAAAAAATAACACAGTTGAATAGGTAAGTAGACTCGTTTGTCTGTAAAAAAACCACTGAATAGGTACTGCTTCTACTTCAGACACTGTTCCCTAAAAACTGAACAAGAATATGCTAACCATTAATAAAATTACAGGGAAAATTCTCACGACTGTCATGCTGCAGAAATATTGTGTATTATATAGGGTGATCGCACTAGTGTTGGACACTAAGCTGACAGGCACCAATAATGGAAACTTTACTCTTAATTCAAAGATCATAAGGTTTTAAATTGATTGTTGCAAAACAAATGAATAACCTTTATTGTCTGTAAAATAAGAGTCAAGTGTCCATCATTGGATCTTGTCCATTACTGGTTCGATCACCCTACTTACTTTTATTTAAAACTGTTTAATTTACCTCTATACTTAAATAAGGTTTAAGTAATTTAACAAATAGGTGCTAGTTATTATTTAGTGGTTGAGACTCGTAGTAGGTATGTGAACTTGTGTTTATATGATACATACTCTTAAATACATATTTGCGTTGCATACGATCGGCAGTGGCGTAACGTCAAACTTTCCGCTAGTAACTCGGAGCAAATTTAACTTTCTGTTGTTACTGTATATTTTAGATTTTAAACATATATTTCTTACCGTAGAAAGAAGTGTCTTTTCGTCGTGTGAGGCATGATTTTATCAATGTTTAATAATCTTATTTTATTCTCGATGCAAATCATCCTGCAAGAACTTTCAAAAGCCGTCTTTCTCGCGCTGTTACGAGTGTTTTGAATCGTTAAAATATCTTTAGAAGATTTATTTATAAATGTTTATATTATAAACTCTTCGATTTTTCCCACGACTCCGTCCGAGCAAAAGATTGTTATCGTTTTTTCTTCTATTACTGTATCATTTTCCAGCTTAAAAGGTTCCCAATGTCCGTCTCCTAAAGCATTTTTTTACGACGAGGCGTCAAACCGCGAAGGCGGAACAAACAAACATGTAATATTAGTAAGGATTACTAGGGATAAGGATTGGAGCGTTTTCAAACTGTCAATTTAACTGAGAAAAGTACATTAAAAATAAATATTATGCATTAACGGTTAATCTTGTAATATTCTGTTTAGTGTTTCTTATTTTCTCTTTAAGGGAACCGCTTCCCAACTTGTGGGCCCTTTAATGCTTCTTTGCTACCCGGGTGGTGTGAACTAATAATATTATTATAATACCTAAACGCTACACTCTGAAGACTGAAACCTAAAACATATCATTTAATACATTATTTCCTTGATTTTAATAAACATATTTATGTAATTCTGTAATTGGGATAGTTTCCAAGAAAGTTCTTATAAGGAAGATAAATAATCTAAAGGTGAAAATTACAATATGAATATCTATTTTATGATACTTAGTTATGAGAATGAGGTATTCTTACTATATTATTACTTATCTCTTACATTTAAGGAAATTACAAGTATTTAGGTACGTGACGTTTTGCTTTTACTTACTTTTTGTGGCTACGCTTATAAATTGTCTGTTAGTGATTACATATACGAATCCTATCGAAGGCGATTCTTTAAAAATTCTACACCAAAATATTTCTTTCTTTTTACGCATTTCAACGCATTTTTATCTTCAATATAAATACTGCTTACTTCAAACTCGAGTACCTTCGACTAAGTTCTCAACTCCCAAGTCGTAAAGCAGAAACGAGACTGAATAAAAACTGTTTTGATTATTCACGATTAGTATATCTTCCCTTTCTCTTCTTTCTACAATAATAGATCTTGACTATTAGGCCTTAGATTCCTTTACCCAGAAGATCGACTAATGGCCAAACACAATAACTTAGTTTAGCTAATTTTAATTATAAGTGGCAAATCATGTGAAACAATATTGTTCCATACACAAATTGAAATTAAACAAATTATGTGTGATTTTTCAAGGTATATTTTTTTATAATTTTATTCAAAAGTACAATATAATGACGTAAATATGGTGGTATGAATAAAGTAAGATCTTAACATTGAAATGGTATGTAAGCAATATAACTGAGAAAGCTTTACATAAATCAAAAAGTACCTACTTACATATTAAGATTGTAAATGTTAGTCATTATGCGATTATGAAAGATTTTATTTATTGTGCCATAGATTTAACAAAATTAGTTACTTTTAAGAACTATTTCGATGGCATGCTGACAATGATGTAAATGAGGATAATGTCCTTCAAAGTGTGTTTAACATGTTTCAACAATTTGGCGGCTACAAAGTGTACTTATAATTTTGCAATTTTATTTGTAAGTAAACAATTTAATTTACGTTGTTTCCGAATTAAATATTTTTTCATTAAAAGTTATAGGGAGCTCTTGTATTAGGAGGTTCAATCTATTTTTCTATATAATTAATTTAAGTATCGTTTAAATTTTCTGATGTTGGTATTCTAATTTTTAGCTGTGATGCCTCGCGAACATGACGTGTATTATGGCCATAATAAAATGAAATTGTCTTCACGTATAGATATTATATGTAACAGATTCCTGCAAACTTTTAACGTCAATTCTGTCTTGATTTTTAAACCTTGTCGTTTTATGTGAATTTGTACTTATTTAGGATTACAGTAATAAGGACATGAATAACTGTCTATAGGTACAGTAAGTTTCAATGACATAAGCTTAGTCGAGTTAACACTAGTTTTTTAATTATGACAAGTTTTTATAAAATGAGTTAATGGAAATTATCCAAGCTAAATTAGATCCGGGAATGCGACCATCCATAACTATCAGGGATGTTTACGGGTATACAATATTTTAGTAATTAATCACATCACAATTTGATTTTTTTAATTAGATTTGTTTATTTTTATTTTACACGAAAGATGTGTTAAGTTAATGTCTCATTGTCTTAGTTTTGTAAAAACAAAGTAATATGAATTTAGTTTTAATAATTTTATTTGTATAGTACCTATGTTAAATGTAATTTGCATTGTTTGATAAGTTAATGTTCAACAGGTTTTAATTACGCTTGTTTGCTATGATTACGCAGTGGTTCGCAGAGTAGGGTTAAATAAAGGGTTGGAACTGTATATTTTCAAGTTTTTATTTAGGCTAGATACTCTTTATTAACTCGCCCGTGTGATTGTAGACTAACATGAACAGAGTGACCGACTTATCTTCATCTACCACTTATCATTGTGTATAAATATAATGACCGTTCACCCCTTGGTCGCCCAGGAGCAGCCAATCGGTGTACGTTTATCAACAATTTCACGAGCGAGCTATTTTAAAAATGAACACCCTGGACATTCCCATCCCCACCCTATCTACGTATTTGCAAAGCTATTAAATATCTAACAGCGCTGCTGGCAAAAGCGTACCTACCTTCTACGAGTCAAACCGAATGGGATGACGTTTAGGCAAACAATCTCTAGATAGAGACAATTCATACAGTTGACTATTAACTCCCGGTATGTTTCGGCACAGATCCTCGACCTTTGTATATATATTTTTTTTAATAAATTTATTTTTTGGATTGTCATTCTTTTTGGAAGAGAAGAGACTCAGAATGGTACTACGGACTATCAATTTACCTTCAGTCCCAAGTCTGTCAGGCGGCCTTCCGTCCATCTTTCTTTATTATTATTTTATTAATTCACTAGCGACCTGCCCTCGCTTCGCTCCGGGTTAAATTATTATACATATAAACCTTCCTCTTGAATCATCTATGTATCTATTAAAAAAAACCGCATCTAAACCTTTGTGTAGTTTTAAAGATCTAAGCATACATAGGGACAGACATACAGCGGGATGCGACTTTGTTTTATACTATGTACCTAGCGATAGTGATAGTGAAAAACCAATTATCTTTCCCCATATGTCTGTAGGTATATCCGCTTACTCCTGCAAACTTTTAAGCGGTTTTCACCATCATTTAGATATTTTTTCACGTAAAATAAATTCTAGTTTATGTAGGTATCTACGGGTGTTTCAGAAAACTCACATAGACCTAAGCGAAGCGAGGGCCTGTCGCTAGTAGGTACCTAATCTACAACGTGTTACAAAATAATCCGTAAAAAAGAAATTACAAAAGTAGTACATACATAACGTCACGCCTTTATTCCCAGAGTGGGGTAGGCAGAGCAACAGAATACCAACAACTCCTTGTTGATAATTCTGTAACCACACTTTGCATTCAGGCCAAGATGTTTACCAGTGTATTAGTGACAGGTTGCAAGCCCATCGCCTAACAGCACTACAAGCCCCTATTCCCTTAGTCGCCTCTTACGACATCCACGGGAAGACATGGAGTGGCACTATTCTAACCCGGCAACCACACGGGGGAACAAAAGTAGTGTAAACCCTTATTAAATAACGTCAGTTCAGTATCTTAGGTATACAGTATACTTACTAGGGTTGACACTACTTTCGTAATTACTTTTTTACGGATTATTTTGTAACACGTTGTATAAAGAAATAAATTTATGAAACCTAAAGAGAAACTGAAAGTCTTGCATTCTAATAATATAATTTTAACCTACTATTAGTCTGTAGGGTGCTATTAGAACAATTAGATAAAACATTTTGACTATGAATTCGACTGCGTACCTACCTATTCGCAAATGCGCATTAAGAACTTAGGGAATCATCTTGATATAAACTGTACCCTTTGTCATTCTTTGGACTTTCAAAGTTTCAACTTTATTTCTGTGAAATAAAAAAACGCTGTATCTTTGCGATGTCATAATGAAATGAAATAACATGTTAGGATAATATTTGATTGATTAGTTAAGGAAAGGATATCTGTTTTCCTAATATTTCATCTATTAGGTATGCTTAAGTATACCGATAATTATCGGGCTCAAGTTATCAAGAGATGCTTTTAAGTAACTAGTTTCGGGTGAGTGACCAAAGAACGTTTAAGCTACATAAGAACCTTGGAACGCTAAGCTTTCATGTAAAGGGATGCAACAGGTGAGCGAACCTGAGCCTTTGAACAATATTGTAGGTACCTACCACCTATGCGGTATTGGGTAAAGCCTTCCTATAACTAGTTGGAGAAAACTTAGAAGTCTTCAAATTTCCAAAAGCACTTACTAAGTCATTTGTTATAGATTATGCGCAACACGGGCTATTAGTCCGCCGGCCGAATTTGGAGTCGGTTTGTATCGTATTAGAGATGTAGGTATAACCTACAAGTTTCTCATAAGTTTCTAACAAAACTGTTGCGTCTCTCTCGGTCTGTCCGACTGTTAGTCTGGGCGACCCGTAGGCATATACTGGTACAGGCATATACCCCATTAGGGTAGGTACTTAGTTTTGTGGGAAGACTAGCCTTAAAGAATTGACGATACATTAGCCTAGTTGGGAGTGACCCTGCCTCAGAAGCTAGCGGTCCCCGGTTCAAATCCTGGAAAGGGCAGATATTTGTGTGATGAGCGCGAATATTTGTTCCTGAGTCTTGGATGTTTTCTACGTATTTAAGTATGTATTTCTCTATATAAGTATGGTTATCGTTGTCTAGTTCCCTAGTACAAGCCTAGAGCTTAGTTTGGGACTAGGTCAATTTGTGTGAGATTGTCCCCTGATATTTATTTATAGACATCCGAACCTAATATCCTTTGGACCTTGTCGCGAACTGTCGCGATTACCTTCATGCCGTAAGTATGAATGCTCCTTATAAAAGGTGTGTATGGCAACCCCGCTTAGCTTGGTTGGATGGATGTATTTTTTCTGACAGAATAAAAAAAAATGGACGATATAGGCGGTAAAAAAGATAGGAGAGCAAAAGAAAGGGGGTAAGAGGGAAGAAGGAAAAAAGGTCGTGATAACTGGATTTTGGTGAGTGTAATTTTGATCTATTTATAATAGGGAAATCAGAAGACAAGGCATAATAACTGAATTGAAAACATGTTTGAATTGGCACAGAAATGAAATGTGGAAGTGAGCTCGAAGTGCCGGCTCGTGGTGGCTTGGGACGGACTATAAGGGGAGTTGGGAGGTCCTCCGAAGGAACCAGAAGGTTCCGCTGTTAAAAGGAATGTGGGTACCTACGTGAAATACACATTCCTACTCGAATCTAAATTGCCTTGTTTGCTGGTTAACCTAAACCCCAAAACAATTACTTGTCGCGATTGAAATTATCTTATGGACCTAGAGTAATATAAAACACTTGGCGACAAAATGGTGGAGGTGCTTGGATCGAGCCCGAAGCCTTTTACACGCAATGCGAAGCTTGTTTGAAAGTATTGTTTCATTCTGCCAGGTTAAGTAACAAAATTTGAAGGCTCGTGACGAACCTCACGCAGCCACTGTTCTGAAATGTATGGAGAACGAAACTTGAAGGCTCGTGACGAACCTCACGAAGCCACTGTTCTGAAATGTATGGAGAACGAAACTTGAAGGCTCGTGACGAACCTCACGAAGCCACTGTTCTGAAATGTATGGAGAACGAAACTTGAAGGCTTGTGACGAACCTCACGTTAGCCACTGAAAAGGTGTTTGAAGGCTTGTGACGAACCTCACGTAGCCACTGAAAAGGTTGTTTGAAGGCTTGTGACGAACCTCACGTAGCCTCTGAAAAGGTTTGAAGGCTTGTGACGAACCTCACGTAGCCACTTTCCTGTTAGAAAAGGTTGTTCAAAGGCTTGTGACGAACGTCACACAGCCACTCCCTAGTACATTTCGGAAATTGCGTGAAAACAAGAAATGAATTTTACTCTGCCAGAATGAAACAATTAAAATTAGAAATTACCAAATTAATTAAACAATGGCATGACAGTAATGGAACTAATCCTTGATGAAATTGAATTAAATAATTTAATTTTCAATGGTACAAAAAATAAAAAATAAAGTTAATGAAATATTTGGCCATTTTTATTTTTTTTAATTATATTTGTTTGACCTCATGTCCAATTTTGAAAATTATATTATTTTTACCATTTTGCAAATTGAAGGTAAAACGTGGTCGACTGAGGCCCTACTTTGGGAATCGGGGTTCGAGGTTGCGTTGACTCCGTCCCTTTCTCTCGATTTAGTCTCGAATGACGAGTGACAGGGATGGGGCTAGCGTGGCTTCGAGGTTCGGGTTGCAGGGTGGTGCCCCTGTACGTAATATGACTAAAATAAAGGACATGTGTTGGTTCGCTTTTTTTGTTGTGCGTTTACCCTTTGCATTTTATAATTATTGTACACGAAAAATTAACTTCGTCATGTGTGGACCCGGTCTTACGGTATTTGTAACTAGCAACACTGACCAAACCATAGACATGAAAGTTTCTATCGTATAATCCGACCAAGGTACGCGTTACGTCTGTGCAGTGATGTGTCGCAGAGAAATGGTATTATTGTTTTTGGTCGTACAACAGGCTAAGTTGCAGTATCGCCAACATCATACATTCGTACATACGAAAAGGAAAATTTTCTTCAACGGGTGCGTTATTACAAAGTTGTTGTGAAAAGTGCAATTTCTGGAGAAAAACGGTACCAAAGTGATAAAATGGATGTTTGACGACGGTTTGCGTCGTGGGCACCAATAATAATTACGGAAATATATCTTTCAAGGAACATCGCAAATAAACATTAGGTAAGGATGGAAAATTACTTAGCGTCATTATTTTTGTTGAATCTCCAAATTTAAAAGTTAAGTATAACAAACAAATAATAGATCATAAGTGCAAGGTTAATCAGATACTAAATAAATTACTTGCCATTCTACGCGAGTAAGTCGGCTTGTGTAGGAAAACAAAGAACAACTACATATTTTTTTTTTTTTTTACGCTTTTGTATATACTTACACTTTATTTGGGGGACCGACTTGAAGGCCCCTTGTGCTAAGAAAATAACTTATATTAGTAAAAGGGGTAACTTAGCATTATGAAAGGGACCCTCCGCTCGGTCGCCTATTGTAATTTTACTCAGTTTACCTAGATATTACCTTTGTAAACATATGTTTGAAATCTTATAATAAATTTTAACTTTTAATTTTCCGCAACAAATATGGCGGCTTGTAAAGAGAATAATAATTTGAGTAGGCCTTACGGATATAAATAAAGTTGTTATCCAAATATTATCGTGAATTTTCCAGTTGCGTCAAAATGGAAGAAAGCTTTCTCGCCAGAATCGAACTATTGGAGAAGCACCTAGCAGAGATAGTTACGAAGGCATCCAAGATACTAGAGGCCACAGAAATTGAAGGAGTCAGTGTTGATGAGGTAATTAAACTCAAATTGAAATTGAAACAAGCTATAGACAGGTACTCAACTAGCATTAACCACTACATGGACAGGACAGAAATCCCATCGTGTGACATTGTGTCTTCAAGTACCATTCGACAACTAGAAGCCGATGATGTCTTGGCAAATATGGAAGCTGTACTTGCAATCCACACTGCGGCTAAAGCGCAGACCGCAACACAGAACCACCATACCAAATTGCCCACTCTTCCTCCTCCTAAATTTTCAGGTGACATCCTTCAATTTCACCAATTTTGGGATAAATTTCAAGCAACCATTGATAAAAGAAATCTCGAAGACGTGGATAAACTAGCCTACCTAGTGGCTTCTCTAGAGGGCAAGGCGCTAGAAGCAGTAAATGGTTTGGACATTTCTAATAAAAATTATGCCATTGCCATAGAAGCCCTTCAGCATCAATTTGGAAATAAAGATATTTTAATTGATGCTCATCATGAGGCTCTAAAACAATTACCAGCAGCGCAAAGTCTGGATGGTTGTCGTCACACACTAAACACAATTGAGCACCACCTACGGGTACTTCAAACACTCGGTGAAGATGTGGACGGTAACCACCTAAGGACTACCATCAAAAACAAATTTCCAGACCAGACACTCTATGAGCTGAATATGGCTTTGCCCTCCGAACAAAACACTGTGCCAAATATAAGAAAGACCCTAGACAAAATAATCACAGCGTCGGAACGGGCTGGACCATCTCTTTCAAAATGTCTTAAGACAACAGAGGCAGTGTCTTCCGCTCAAGCGCTCCTGCAGGCAGAAGGCGGAAGAAGTTTCAAGGCTGCAAAAAATAAATTCACTCCATCAAAGGGGACCGTAACTAGGAAAGTACAGCTGCAAGAAAGGATACCTCCTGTCCCCCAAAAAAGGAAGCAAACTAATTTACCAACGATGACGGCGTATAATCGTACCAAAAAGCCTAAGAAATCATGCATATTTTGTGAGGGCCCTCATTACAGTAGCGAATGTCAAGAATCAAAGACTTTAGCAGACCGGAAACTTAAACTGGGAAATCGGTGTCATAAATGTTTTCGCACTGGTCATTTTATACGTGACTGTGATCTGAAGAAATCATGCTACAATTGCAAGGGAAATCATCATCAGGCTCTTTGTCCTAAGACAAATGGTACGGAAATAAATCATACTAATGAGGTTAGTCAAACAATTTGCAATATTCACAATATAATGTCTATCTTACAGACAGCAACGGTGAACCTCGCAAACGACAATGAGGAAAGGACATGCAGACTCCTGTTAGACAGCGGCAGCCAACGCAGCTATATAGTTTTGCCAATATGGCAAAAAACTTGAAGCTTGTCGCTGACAAGGAGGATCTGCTTATAATTTATACTTTCGGATCTGACTCACCTAAGGAAACTTCTAGTCCATCTGTAGAAATTAACATTAAAACCAAACGTGGTGTTACTAGAAAAATACGAGTAAATATTGTACCACACATAACAGACCGTGTTCCCGTCCAACAATTTGAACTAAATTCTGAAATTGACATAATGGCTGATGATGAAAGTGTTGGTGAAGGAATTGACATGTTAATCGGAAATGACTATTACACATCGTTCATGAAAAACAAAAACATTAAAATACAAGATTATTTATTCCTCATTGACACTGATTTTGGATGGATTCTTACTGGCAGTGTAGATGAACCAGATGAAAGAAAAGAGATTCTTTCCGTCATCACTTATTGTCAGTGCCATGATTCTGAGCGCATCTACTTTTCTGAACCGGATCTTCCACTGCGTGACACCGACATAAAATTTTTGTGGGCACTGGAAAGCATTGGCATCACGGACTCTGCCAAGACCACTCGTGAAGAAGAAGCTGTAAAACACTTCACGGAAACTGTAAAATATGAAGATGGCAGATATCACGTAAAATGGCCTTGGACTGAATTTCCACCGGACTTATCCACTAACTTTGGGCTAGCTTATGGAAGGTTGAAGAGTTTGGTACGTAGATTGGATCAAAGGACACTAGATGAATATGAAACCATTCTCCAAGAACAGTTGGATAACAAGATCATCGAAGTCATTGATCCTCAACCTATAGGCGTGAACCAGACAACACCACCAGTACATTATTTGCCCCACCACATTGTAAAGCACGAAGACAAAAAAGGAAGAATCGTATATGACGCGTCTGCCAAAGTTAAGGAACAACGAAGCTTAAACGAGTCAATGTATAGAGGTCCATCTATGCTAGAAGACTTGACTGCATTACTTGTAAAATTCAGGACCAATAAAATCGGCATAATTGCAGATGTAGAGAAGGCCTTCTTGCAAGTAGGTCTTCAAGAAGCGGACAGAGATGTAACGAGATTTTTGTGGTTGAAGGACATCCAAAGGGAAGTCACAGAGGACAACCTCTTACATTTAAGATTTTGTCGGGTACCATTTGGCATCATCTCAAGCCCATTCTTGCTTACTGCCACGGTACGCCATCACTTGTCAAGGACGCGTAAGGAACTCTTACCAAAAATCGCAGACAGGTGCTATGTAGACAACCTCGTTACAACAGCTTTAAATACTGAATCAGCATACAACCTTTATCTGGAAGTGAGAAATGCATTTCAAGAACTCTCGATGAATATCAGAGAATGGGCATCAAATGACCTAAACTTTATAAATAAAATACCAAAAGAAAATCGGGCTAAAAACATGGAAACTGTAAACGTTTTAGGTCTGACATGGAACACAAACGATGATAGTTTACAACTGAAATTAAACAAAAAAGTATTCAATGAAGAAAACATTGAGAACACGAAAAACAAAAGGGATATTCTGAGAATGCTGGCTTCATTTTACGATCCTTGCGGTTTTTTGTCACCCTTAGTTTTACCAGCCAAGATCCTAATGCAACAGCTGTGGAAATTGAAGTTGAGTTGGGACACTCCGCTTCCAGAACACTTGACAACCACATGGGAGAATATAGTAACTACATTGCAAACCGCCAGGGATATTCGTTTACCACGCTACATTGGCAATGAAGACCCTACTGACAGAAGCACAGAACATGAATTACACTGTTTTACTGATGCGTCCAATTACGCCCATGCAGCAGTAGTTTATCTACGGGTGACCAACAAAAAGGGTAGCAAAACTGCTTTCATAATGTCAAAATCACGTGTCAACCCGGTCAATGAAAAGGAAGACTTACAGATACCGAGACTTGAGCTACTTGGCTATGTCATAGGAAGTAGACTGTTGTCCTATGTTAAAAATGCTTTAGAAATACCTATCACAAAGCAATTTCTGTGGACAGATAGTCTTGTTGTTCTAAGCTGGGTAAGGTCGAACAAGTTACTGCCACCATTTGTCGCAAGGAGAGTGAACGAAATCAAACAGAACCCTGAATTAACCATGCGATATATAAACACTGAACAGAATCCTGCAGATTTGGCTACACGACCTGGCGTTTGGTCACAGAAAAGAAAACTATGGTTTCAAGGGCCTTTGTTTCTTTCAAAAAAAAACGTGCCCTGGCCTGATGACCCTCGGCTTGAACACCACCAGACATTATTTTCCGCGGCAGCGGAGGGTCTGGATACGGAGTACCCAGAGAGAGCTACAACTGAAAATACAGAAAATTCAGATGCCATAATGCTTGAACAGATGGAAACAGATAATGAAGACAACACAGTCATGGTGAAAGAAACTAATCCTCAGCTGCAAGAAATAATAAATTTACAAAAGGAGTATTACAAGGAAGAAATGATGGGAAAAGAAACTCATCTGACCAGAAACTTAGGACTGTTTCTCGATGTGGATGGACTCTTACGATGCAAAGGAAGAGTGATACACACAGACTGGTCCTATGAAATGAAACATCCGGTACTGCTTCCCAAAGATTGTGAGTATACATCGAAGATTATTATGGAAACACATGAGAAGAACTACCATGTGGGAGTACCTCACACTCTAAGCATCATCCGACAAAAGTTCTGGATACCTCAGGGTAGATCTCAAGTCCAAAGGATTTTAAAGAAATGTCCACAGTGTATAAAACATGGAGGTGGACCATACAAATTGCCTTCAACTCCAGCCTTGCCACCGGAAAGAGTAACGTACAATCACCCGTTTACATATACAGGTGTTGATTACTTTGGCCCCATGTACGTAACCACACAACAGGGAAAAACGAAGAGATGGATCTGCCTATTCACGTGTCTAGTGGTACGTGCCATCCACTTAGAAGTGGTAAATGACTTGACAGCCCAGGAATGCCTGCTGGCTTTAAGAAGGTTTGTGGCATCTAGAGGAACACCTACTTTGATTGTTTCCGATAATGCACTGCAATTTAAACTGACATCCGAAGTCTTTGCACACACGTACTGTAGCCAGTATAACATAAAATGGAAGTTTATACCACAAATGGCGCCGTGGCATGGAGGTGTTTACGAGAGAATGGTTGCAGTAGTGAAGAATTGCTTAAAACGAACTCTAGAAAAACACCTCCTGACGGACAACCAGCTGACAACGGTGATGAAAGAAGTCGAAAATGTCGTCAATACAAGGCCACTGACTTATGTAGGTGCAGAACAGGGACACATTCTGAAGCCTGCAGATTTCTTGTCACTAGGAAATTGCATAGTCATGGATCACATGGATGACGAAACTCTAACGGCAGGCACGTCAGCAAGACAAAATTTAGTCGAAGGGTGGAAACGCGGCCAGAGAATCCTATCAGAATTTAAGACCATGTTTATTGGACAGTATCTATCCAGCCTAAGAGAAAGATACAACCATTCTCACAAACAACCTCGAGTGAAATCGAACAGGATACCTCGCGTCGGTGATGTAGTCCAGTTGAAAGACTCCATAAAAAACCGTGAAATTTGGAAGGTCGGGATGATTTCCTCACTCATCAAGGGTCCTGACGGAGAATGCAGAGTGGCTAGAGTAAAAGTTGGTAACACTGAGTTTACCAGGTCCATCGGACATCTTTACCCACTGGAATCAGACATTACTGATGAATGTAATCACCAAGAGTTTCAAATCGAGGAACCTCATAGAAATAATTGTGGAAGATTGCAGATGCAAGACCAAGAGATGCTCGATCAATCTCCAAACCTGGAAGACGAAGTTGCAAGTTCCGTCGACAAGCTCCCGATCACTGGAGGAGATGAAAAGCGTCCGGACACCTTGTCCCTTGTTGAAGAAAATGAAGGAAGGCTGTCAGAACAACAAAGTGAAGCGGTAGAATCTGCGAGAGACAGTAGCTTCGAAGAGGAAGTTGTTGTGCCTCAAGTTTTGGATCCAGTAGCCATCGATTCAACCAGAGGATCGATGGAAGCCCACAACGAGACTGAAGTGCGAAGCAAAAGGGAAGCGGCCTTAAGAGCAAGAGAGAAAATTGCAGAGTGGACGCGCCTGCTCTTTGTACTACTCAAGTAAAACCTCTCTGCCCTCGGGAGTGTCGCGAACTGTCGCGATTACCTTCATGCCGTAAGTATGAATGCTCCTTATAAAAGGTGTGTATGGCAACCCCGCTTAGCTTGGTTGGATGGATGTATTTTTTCTGACAGAATAAAAAAAAATGGACGATATAGGCGGTAAAAAAGATAGGAGAGCAAAAGAAAGGGGGTAAGAGGGAAGAAGGAAAAAAGGTCGTGATAACTGGATTTTGGTGAGTGTAATTTTGATCTATTTATAATAGGGAAATCAGAAGACAAGGCATAATAACTGAATTGAAAACATGTTTGAATTGGCACAGAAATGAAATGTGGAAGTGAGCTCGAAGTGCCGGCTCGTGGTGGCTTGGGACGGACTATAAGGGGAGTTGGGAGGTCCTCCGAAGGAACCAGAAGGTTCCGCTGTTAAAAGGAATGTGGGTACCTACGTGAAATACACATTCCTACTCGAATCTAAATTGCCTTGTTTGCTGGTTAACCTAAACCCCAAAACAATTACTTGTCGCGATTGAAATTATCTTATGGACCTAGAGTAATATAAAACACTTGGCGACAGACCTTACCGGTTTAATCTTTTAAGTCTAAACTCGAGATCTTTATAAGCTCTCTTAAGAGCAAGACTTTAAGACTCTAGCTCTATAGAGCTCAAACTTTAAGAACTCAAACCTAGAAAGCTCAAGCGTTGAGAGTTCAAGCATTGATAGCTCAATCGTTTAGAGCATTATTTATTTAACATTGACTTTATCTATATTATAGTCTTTTACATGATTTGATCAATAATAATTATCTGTTCGGCAATTATAGGTAGGTTAATGGTTGAGTCTATTGATCTAATTTTCAAACAACAAGGCAACAAGCTCCAACAATGCTCTAAACCTCAATAGCTTGAAATTTTAAATCTTAGAGACTTAAGCTTGAGGTTTAAATACCTAAAGTTTTAAGGCTCGGCAGCAGCGACGGTCCCATTTTAATTTGAGGCTTATAAGCTCGAGTCTTAAAGGTTTGAATCTTCGAAGCTTGGCAGTTGCGGCTCGAACCTTGTAGGTAGGTTAATTCCGCCTCATCACTCAAACTCAAAACATTACTTTACGGTCGATGTGTTTCCGACAGGAATCCACGAAAACGCAAATATAAGTAGTTACCCCCTATGGAAAATGTTCGATAACAATCTGCAACAAAAACCGCCTGTAAATAATACAGCCGTAACTGAAAAAAACCTACAAACAAAATAACAAGTGCAAATTGGAAAGTGAAGTCCGTAATCCGCACGTCTGGAGTTTCCAATCAACAAAGAATTTAATATGTGCGCTTGCACTATAAATATGTAGATATTTGTACATTACTTACATAGCCGTTATATAAACGAGGTTGTGTTGTACACGAAGGATCGATTAGATGCGCGCGCCGCCCGCATATCGTTTCAGTGAGCTCTCCGTTGTCCGTAACAGCGCAACCGATCGCAAATAGTCAGCTGGCTCTGGAAATAACAAGGTAACATTGAAAGTTAAAAACCAAATAAAACAAGCTCCATTTATTCGAGGAAGACCAATAACCACAAGGCTTATCATTTGAATACCGTGTCCTAGCAAGATATTACATTCCTATAGGTACATTTTGCTACGCAAATTAGTTCTAATTAAGGACATATCTCTCAAACAATAATTGATCTTTTTTATATCCACATAATCAAATTCAAATCATTTATTCAGTAAAAAAGCTTCTTTCTTCTCTCATCGGGCTCCTTTAGTCGTCGGTATTATGGAGTCTTCTAGCACTATGGACAAAACCAACATGGCTAAGAAGAAGCCCTGCAGAAAACTATGCTCCTTAGGCTCCGTCTTTAAACTGTATCTGTTGTGTACAATAAATGTCATCTCACTTGCACAAAAAAAACTTTTTGATTAAAATTGTGTGTAAATTACTGTTAGTGTCCAAAATGCCGGGCGCCAGGCACAAGATCCTGGGGCACGTGCTCTCCGGCTTCTGCCACAAGATGAACCGCCGCAAGTCGCTGTACGGAGACATCTTGGACACCCCGCTTAACCGATGTCTCACTACCCTGGACATCACTCTTCTTGGTAAGACTCTCTTAAGTTGAATAGGTAGGTATATTAGGGACTTTAAATAATAGTTGGCTTAACAAACAAAAAATTAAGGGCCAATGTCGTAAATTAATTTTAATTCCAAAAGTAAGTAGGACACGCAAACATGTGACCAAGCTGAGACTAGAAACGATATTGCCTTTGATGTGTTTATTAGTATGATATTAGTTGATAGGTACTTGACAGTAATGGCGGCAGGGTTAAAAACAATACAGAAACACGTCAAAAACAATGGTTATTACCATGTAGAATGTCAGCAGCAGCGGCCCTAACACGACAAAAGTCAAAGTTAGCTCTTGCTTCCATTTCTAATGGCATTGGCGGTTAGAGGCGCACTTATAGATATTATCTCCTTGTGTCGCGGATGTTAAGGCCGCTGAGGAACTTTTTTTTGAAAACTATACTTTTTTTTTCGTTTACACTAGACCCACAATTCATAGTTACCTGTACCTGCTGCGGAAATATTATGCACCTATCCTACATAATATTTCCAAAGCGATATTCCATACATAGTTAGTAGGTATACTTAAAACTCTAGACAAGTCAAGCTGTATGTATTCATGCCTGACGTATTCGAGACTAGGATATCAAGAGCAAGCAGTGCGTATGACTACACCTGTGCCATTATGGTCGTTGCGGTAAAAATCGAGATCGCGATATCTAATGCACTTAACTGCCTACCTAACCTAACGCTACCGGATATCTAAAACCAGACATTAATCACTCTTTGTCCTTTCACCACTATAACGACATTAACGACTGTATCATTTCATTAGGTACCCATACCTAACAACTTGATAAATAATCTATATTTTTCTAATCTATCGTTATTTTGAAGGTGTGGGCCACATGGTCGGAGCCGGTATCTACGTACTGACAGGGGCAGTGGCCCATAGCATGGCAGGGCCGGCCACAGCACTCAGCTTCCTACTGGCCGGCGTCACCTCAACCCTGGCTGCGCTCTGCTACGCCGAATTCGGGACTAGGATACCAAGAGCAGGCAGTGCGTATGCCTACACCTATGTGAGCATTGGTGAATTCTGGGCCTTTATCATCGGTTGGAACATCGTATTGGAATATATGATAGGTGAGTTATGTGAAAATAGCCACTCCCCTGACGTAACTCTGTAACAGTCCTTTGTATTACCCTATACCGTATGACGGATGTAATTATCTACGCTTCATACGGCTCATTGATTAAGGCGAAATACGGCGCAACGGTTCATTTATCATGGATAAATATAATTCATAAGGGAAACTAGAATAGTAATTATGAAAACATTTATTTCCAATGTCAATATCCGTGGATATTGATAATATATGTACTTGTATTTTCCATTTCAGGTGCTGCTTCGGTTGCTAGGGCGTGGTCCGGTTACTTAGATGCGATCTTGGATAAAGCTATTACCAATGCTACTGAGTCAGTTACCGGGGAAATGCACGAGACGCTTCTCAGCAAATACCCGGACGTTTTAGCGTTCTTGATTTGCATTGTAGCCTCACTAATTTTGGCAGTAGGAGTGAAAACGTCGGCTTATATTAACAACGGCCTCACCGTCCTTAACCTTTTAGTGATATCACTGGTCATATTTCTCGGCTTTTACTATGCTGATACCGCTAACTGGTCGGCAGAGAATGGCGGTTTCATGCCATTTGGCTTTAGTGGCGTACTAGCTGGAGCTGCCACGTGTTTTTACGCCTTTGTCGGTTTTGACAGCATTTCTGCGTCAAGCGAAGAAGCTAAGGATCCGTCACGGTCTATTCCCATCGCGACCATCCTTTCCATGGCGATAGTCGCTTTTGGGTACATTCTCGTCGCTTTAGCGCTAACTCTGATGGTGCCATATCAAACTATTAATCCTGAAGCAGCATTGCCTGCCGCCCTCGGTGCCGTGCATGCCGACTGGGCTAAGTACGCTGTTGCAGTGGGCGCGGTGTGTGGTATGACTACAACTCTGCTTGGCTCCTTGTTCTCCCTTCCTCGTTGTTTATATGCCATGTCCACCGACGGTCTACTGTTCGGTTTTCTCAGTGATGTTAGTAATAAGTCTCAGATTCCGATAGCTAATCTTATTATTTCGGGTTTGTCATCGGCAGTGATCGCGCTGTTGTTTGACCTGGAGAAGCTGGTCGAGTTTATGTCGATAGGAACGTTGTTGGCGTATACTATTGTCAGTGCCGCTGTTATTATACTACGCTACAGGCCTTCTCCTACGCTCGATGACAAGAACTTTGGGATTCCGCAGTTGGATTCGCCAGGAGATCGCGAGGATAGTTCTGCAACTGGTACTCCTGGAACAGATGGCGGGTCCTCTTCGTCGGAGGTACGACATTATATTTAAAAAAAACTACTAATTGACTTTTAAAGAATCAAGGAAGATTATTAAAGTGTGTTGAAATTTCAGATGTTCGAAGCGTTGACAGTGGGTCGCCTCCGTCCGCAATATGCCTGGTTGGAGCCCCTGGTGGGCGGCAGGGCTCCGGGGGCCGCCGTCTCAGGCTGCGTATACACGCTGACGGTAGCCGCGGCAGCGCTGTGTGCCCACAACCACTTTCTGGCAGAACCGGCGGGCTTATGGGCGCTGCTTCCTGATATCGTGCTCACGTTCATCATTATTTCTTGTAAGTACCTAGTCATTTGATTAAACCCTATTTTAGTAACCCATTTAACCATATTTATAGGGGCTTCTAATATGCTTCTTGTATTTCATGAAATGAGACATATATTTAACATTGTTATCTAACGTGGTGCGTGTTTTGTAAATTAACTTAGCCTTCTTTAGCTGAGTTAGATGTGGTTTATGGTACGGGTATTAAATATCTTGTATTTATGAGTATATATGTTTTCAGGCGTGTTCATAATCTGGGCGCACCAGCAGAGCCCGGCTCGGCTGCCGTTCCGCGTGCCATTCGTACCGTTGCTGCCGGCCGTCAGCGTGCTGCTCAACGTCGAACTGATGGTCAACCTCAACGCGCTCACCTGGGCCCGGTTCGCTATATGGATCACCTTCGGTTAGTTTGCAGGCTGTTTATAATCTGGGCCAGCAAAGCCTGATTTAATATAAAAATATAGTATAAACATTAGTTGTTTAAACTATGTATATGTTTAATCAGCCGATGTAAGCATTCTGATGCTCTTAAGGCCTCAGAAAGAATTAGATAATTATGTAGGTTATGTTCTGTTCTCAAAAAACGTCTACGAGGTGCATTTTTGTGTACTTTTTGAACTTAAGCAATGACGTTGGCTCTTTTAGACCTTTGTTGCGGCAAATTTAAAACCCCCTCTGAATACCTACACATCAACAAAGAAAAGTAGGTAGGTAAATAAATTACGGGAGCCGAATAAGAAAACCGGTGAAATTACTAGCAAAGAGGCATTCCAGCTTTGTCCTTACAGTTGGCAACGCATTTTTGGGATTGTCTTGAGAAGAAAATGTTTATAAGCTTCTCAGATCCCACTTATGAACCTGTGTAAATTTGAGAAAATCTTTACGATTAGCCGCGCACCTAATTTTTTCCACGCATCAGTCGTACGTGTTGACCACCGTTCCAGGTCTCCTCCTGTACTTCCTGTACGGCATCCACCACAGCAAGCTGGGCGAGGGCGTGGCGGGGCTGCTGCCGCGCTCGGCGGGCGCGGGGGGAGGGGGGGGCGCGCGCGGGTGGGGCGCCGTGGACAGCACCGCGCGCCGCCTCGCCCGCTGCGCCCGCGACAAGAGCGACGACCGCAAGCCCATCATCAGCGACGACGAACTGGCACGACGGGATCCGTGATTCTAACTCCTTACTGTTGCATGTACAAATCTTTGAAGTTTGTGATCAGCTTTCTCGTAGGAATATAAGTCGGTTATAGACATCGCCTCGCTTTCGAATCCTCCCCGTTTCAACTGATTCATTTATACAAGTTATAGTTGACTCAGTTGTGAGGTACGAGTATATTCAGTTCATAAAAATCAACGTATGAAAGTTATATTGAAGCTGTTCATTTTATTCTTTAGGTTATGTTGGTGCGAGACGATGATTGTAGCGACTGACAACCCCGCATTTGTGAGTCATAATAACTATTTATGAAACTGGCTTAAACGAAAATACGATGGAAAAAATTAAGAAGAGGAAGTGCTAATACGACTAATCGTTCAATATTTACACTAGTTATTTTTAAAAAACTTTACATAAAAGTGTTTTGTAAGTGTGTCATTTACCAGCGAAAAAGGGTGTCTAGTGCGATACAATATTGCTTGGAACCAAGGCATCAGGATTATTTTCGCTCATTCATCCTACACGAAATGCAGAAAAAAAAGATTATAATTTCTTCAAACCTAATATTTTAGGGTCAATTACCTACTTGTTAATAGTATGACTGGGCAACGGCAAAGCGCATTAAGAAGGACACAAAGTATTCAGGCACCTTGAAAATATTAAATCAGTTGTCCATTGCAGTAATCTATTGCAATATAACTATTAAGCTAAGCGATGCGCAAGTCGGTTTAAAATTGTAAACGATGTTGATGCCAAAGAGTATTTTATATCTAATTATGCACAAAGTTAATCCTATACAATTATTAGCTTTTATCTAAACATGGTTAAAACATTTAATTACTTAATGTGCGTACAAATATTGCATTTGTTTTTCGAAATTAGTTATTAGTACTAATATAAACCGCATTTCTTGTGTGCCTTACATTTAAGCACGCAGTGTTGTTTTTCTAGTCAAAATAATAGATATAGGCAATATCAGTGTTTTATATATATAGTTAATTTATTGTAACCATACCTCCAGAAGTCTCCAGTGCCTAAAACTGCTGCGTAGTAGGAATTAACTCCTTGGGTGGGTACAGAGTAGCTAGTACGTAGGTACATATTTTTTGTAGCTAAAAATAGATATACCTTCCTACTGAAAATGGGTGTTTCTCTTAAATAAATTAAAAACTGTATTTTATGTAATTAATAGTGACACCAAAATGTGATCTTAAGAAATAGTGTGAAATTTACAGAAGACATATTGTTGTTTTTATGCATACAAGTTGCTTGTGTGGTCATAAACTACGAAAAACGTTTATAATATCTCCATATTACATTGTTAATACTCTAACGACATATTTTAAGAAACGTTGATGTGTATATAAATAAATTGTAATGAACTAGACTTTTATTTTAAAACCGAGCAAGTATTATTTTATTAGTAAACATACCTGGGTAAGGCTTACAAGCGTTTGAAGCGCCCATCCTGTGTTACGAAGAGTTCAATATTAAAGATGACAAATAATATTACTTTTCGAGAATTCTGTTAGTTCCTTTGCTTAACTACTTACCTTCATTGAATGGTAATCCAATTCATCATTTTCTAAATATATATCTTTTATTAACTCGTGGGATGGGCGGTTCGAACGTTCCTGCCTGACAAAGAAAACTTCATTAGTTCTTGAGTTATGGTTACGGTTGACTAAAATGATAATACCTTCCGAAAATCATCTTAGATAGATAATTTATATATAGAAAATTTGCTAATACACTTTACTGCTACTATACAGAATTATTTGTAGGAACGGGGACGGAACCCTCCTCCACTGGCAGGGCTCGGAACCGGTTTAAAAAATACCGGTTAGTACCGGTTTATTTCGGTTTTGCTCCGAGCTTTCTAGGGAACGCGAACGTTTTGAGAACTTTATTTTAACCATAACTAACCGGTTTAATCTACGAGCCTCTAGTCAAGAACCCAAAGTTTATCAGTACAAAACTTTGGGTTCTTGACTCGAGGCTCGTAGATTAAACCGGTTAATTATAAAATAATTTATACAGAGGTTCCTTCAAAAGCCGGTAATAAACGGGCGCACGGAACCGAAATACAAACGGTTTGAAAATTTAACCGGCATCCGAACCCTGCCACTGAATATGGTCCGTCATACACTGGCCCGGTTTTTACAGTTCGCGAACTTCGTATAAAAAACATCAAGGGGCCCCCCTGGCCCCTGGGGAGACCAGGGGGGCGATTTTTAACGCTCCCCGACGTAAAATTACTAACTTTGAAATCAATTTGTGCAGCGATTTAATCTACGAGCGGACCCACCTTTTGGATTTGATATCATTATCTTTATCGGTGGGCCAGCTCGTCGCCTATTTCACTAAGCTGACAGTGACAATTCAGTATACATTGCGCATAGATGAAACCCAGTTTTTATGAACTCATTGACTATATAATTTACCGTTACCGAATTGTCACATTATTCGTATAAAATATATTAAAATAAAAACTACAAGACAATTTATGTCACAATATTTTTATTTTACTCTTAAAATTCATACACTTTTTGTAGTATCACAACAAAATCCTTGACGAATAAAATAATAAATAAATACTTTACAATTGACAACAATCAAATTTTGGAAAACCATCTAAGCAAAATGTCTTGGTGTGCGAGAAAACTTTGTGAATGTACAAAATACAGCGAGGGTAATTTGGCAATAAGGAGAAATATTAGTACTGGTAAGCTTCCTTGTACATCGTAGTTTTAGATTTTTAATCTATAAAAAAAGATCACACTCTGGTCACTAATCATTAAGTAAAAAGGCTCTTTTTGTCGGAAAAAACAACAGCCAAATTGAAAATATAAAGATAATTGACAAGAAGGAGTGGACGGGGAGGCTGTTGTGTTCTTAACTATCATGTTTACTTTTTCAAGTTTGAAGGCCTAGAGAAATCAAACTGCGATTAATGGAAATACAAGTAAATTAAAACAGCAAACCGAATTTAACAAGTCGGAGCTGGTTAAATTCAGTTAAGGTAAACGGACCATAGTTAGGGACACCTTTAAAGACATTTCACATTTTGGTGTTTTGAAAAAAATTAACACTTAAATCTTAAATGGGTAAATAGTCAGTTAGTAATTGCATGAAATGGAATGATAATCCTTGTACTAAAATTGCAATAAACACAAACAATTTTTAAATACTAAAAAGTACAACAAAATACTTATAATTAAAAAAACATTGTCTTTATAAATTTTTCTATTCAAATAAATGTAAAAACGAGAACTATAGCTAGATACCCGATGAGGTCAGACTATGTGACACTGATCGACTGAATTGGTCCAGCGCACCCCCCCTCTAGTATCTTGCAATGGAAACCGTATGGCGGGACGAGCTGCGACTGCGACAATCGTAATCATAGTATGGCTAATAAATATTATAATAGTTTAATAAATAATACAATAGTTTATTGTAACTATGACTGAATCTTCTGTGTATATAACACATATATAAAAAAGTTGAAACGACTGTTCTGTAGGTATTGAAATTACCGTGATAAATCATAAGAAAAATGTTATAATTATAAAGCATAACCCTAAAAGCATACAACTCTGCCCTTTGAACATAGCTTTGCCCAAGCTGTTACTTTTGAAAACAACCAAGATAAATCAAAATATATCTACTGCACACTATTTTTTTCAGTCTGTCGTAGAAAGTTAATCATATTGCTGGCAACACCAAGTAACGGCTGTCCCGTATTAAGACAACAGTATGCTATTGTCGGCTACGAAGACTGTTGTGTATTTTGGTGGGCCAAAAAGGTCGAAAAAATTTGTTAGCTAAATTCATCTGCGAAGTCCAAACAGGTATACTCGTATATTTACTTTTGGCTGTTATAACACTTATAACCTACCAAATAATCGCTTAAAACAAACCTCGAAATTGTAGTTATGGCGGTGGGCAATATCCTATGCGTATTCCGGGGGTAGTGTTCCTGGCCAAAGCCAGTACAATAATATATTGCAGTTAGGGTCTCAACTCAACTCAAGACGTGATTCTGATTACAGAATAAAAATGGAGTTTGCTCACTAAAGTTAGGTGGAGAATCCTACGTCAAAAACGACTTATAAATGTATACCTACAATAAGATCATACTTATTGTGTATGACCTTAGTTCCTGATGATAAATTCGACAGTGCCAAAGTTATTAGCGTTTATACAAAATATTTTTGGATCCGTAATTTTGAGAGACATTTTCACCAATAAATAAAAGTATTTTTGTAGTAAATTCTAACAGACACCAAGAACAGTACACAAAGGCATAAGTAGTACATACTTGTGATTCTAAATGTTACGATAGATGTGAAAAAGAGCAATAATAGAGAACATACATTAAACTCAGAATTAAGTTTAATTGATATGATTTAGGAGAAAATGTGAAAAAATCATATAAAACGCTAAATATAGAATAAAACTTGTTAAAATTTTAAAGCTTCTGTTTTTATTGTTTTCCGGCATCCTCATTTTATTTACGTAATATTTTAATTCAACGATATTTAAGAAACTTATAAATATACGAAATAAATGGAAATTTCTTTATAAGGTCCTTATATTTTAAACATGGAACAACAGTTGTGACGTCTTGTCCTGTCGTCGATTATGTAGTGTTTTTGCAGGGGGTCTGAACTATGACTTTTTAAAGCTGCATATCTTATGAATAACTGTATTTGCGAAATTCGTCTCATTCCTCTCTTTCATAGCACTTTCCAGACAGCGTAAGAAAAAAAAATGCAAGTTCCCTATTACAAAAAGCGGGCAAATTTGTAAGCTTTTACGGTATTTTATTGATATAATTATGTCAAGTGATTACAGTTAACATCATCTACATACTTAAACCTCTAACACACAAAGTAGCAACAATGTTAAGGGGCATTTTACGAGTGAAAGCTATGCGAATTTTTAATAAATTAATAGTCATAAACAATATCTTTTACAACCAATGACAGAGATCTTAAAAAAATGTTCCGGGCATTTTGTAGCTGCAGACAAAGTAAAGCTACTAAGCTATTTGCGCGGTTACGCACTAAAGTCGTGATATAATCGTGAACACTCTTAGGCCCGTTCTTACCAACATTTTACGTTTAAAACGATTTTACTCTCACTTACAAGTGTTTAGGAGCCCCTTAAACTTTTTAACGCTATGTCAAATACAAAACCAGAGCGAATGTCAACTTTGCCTCATAGATACTCGGGTCTATTTTGCGCTGTCAACCATGACCGGAATATCCGTCAATGGCGTTGAAAAGGTTACACTTTTGTGAGAACGAGTAATAAATACTTAAACAAGTTCTGTTTACGGTCCCGTACTTAAGCATTAGGGTCTGTCGCACCTACTCGTAAAATACCGGTCAATATAATTTAATTATATTTTTAATTATAATACACTCGGCGTCAAAAATATCGCCCCTCCGCGAAAATCAGATTCAAGCTAATCTAGACCTTAGCGAAATTATGTTACATAATTAATATTAGTATCAATTAAAACCACGTTTAATGTGTTTTAAATTAATAATGTTTAATTTAAACAAAACGTAATGGCTTGTGAATCAGAGCGTTTCGAAAAAAAAGTGCACAAATACTCGTTTGAAGGGTCGCGAGTTGTGCCCTTTTCCAGGGGTATAAAATGCCTGTACAAGGTCAAATGTCAATCATTCACTATCCAGACGTCGAAGAGAACACGTCTAAGGAACTCAAGCAAGAAAACAACCCTCGAACATGGAGACCACCGCTGCTGAATCAGCTCAAGTGGTTGCACTACTGCAAGCAGGAGTTCGGCAGTGTGATGTCGCTCGGCAACTCAATTTAAGCCGTCATGCTGTCCGCCGAGTATTTCAGCGGTTCCAGGAGACTGGGGGCTACATCAGAAGACTTGGGGCTGGTCGGCGACGCTGCACATCCGAAAGAGATGATCGCTTCATCGTGACATCATCTCTACGCAATCGCTTCGCTAGTGCTGTTGAGGTGCAACAACGCCTCAGAGAAGCTCGGACAAGATCAGTTAGCATCTCTACGGTTAGAAGAAGACTGCGGGAGAAGGATATCGTGGCTCACAGGGCTGTTACAGGCCCAATGTTGACCGCACAGCATCGCAGAAATCGCTTGCAATTTGCCCGCGACCACGTCGATTGGACGTTTGAGCAATGGAGGCAGGTTCTCTTTACCGATGAGACGAGAGTCTGTCTTTATTGCAACGACAGGCGGGCCAGAGTCTACAGAAGGTCGGGCGAACGATTTGCTCAAGCCTGTATTGAAGAGACAGTGGGCTACGGAGGTGGCTCTTGCATGTTCTGGGGGGGCATGTCTATAGACGGCAAAACCGACCTTGTCTGCGTCTCCAGGACTGGAGGCACTCGCGGCCAAGGGTCCCTGAATGCTCGCCGATACATTGCCGAGATCCTGGAAGAGCATGTGATGCCATATGCGGGTTACGTCGGCTCTGGGTTTACATTAATGCACGACAACGCTCGCTCCCACACTGCATTAATTGTTCGGGATTATCTGGAGGAGGTCGGGATTCCCGTTTTGCCGTGGCCAGCCAGGAGTCCTGACTTAAACCCGATTGAACACCTTTGGGACGAGCTGAAGCGACGGGTTTGGTCACGAGATGCCGCCCCTACCACCCTGCAAGATCTTCAGGACGCAGTCATCGGAGAATGGGGCAACATTCCACAAGAGGACATCGTAAAGTTGGTGCGATCAATGAAAGACCGTTTAGAGGCAGTGATAAGGGCAAGGGGGGGTAACACTAGGTTTTAAGTTAATTTTAGGCACTTTTTGTAAAATTTTGTTATCCATTTATTGTTGTAAATTTAAACTTGAATAAACATTTTTCAACTGTTCGCAATGTCATTTCCTTTAATTTTTGACCCCAAGGAAAAATCTTTTTTTTTTAAATTTTCCTAAAAAAACACTTTATTACCTTTCAAATGATACCTAACAATCATATTGTTGTCCTTGATCAAATGAGTTTAAAGTCGGTTGTAATTATTTTCCGAGGAGGGGCGATATTTTTGACGCCGAGTGTAATAAATAAATAAATAAATAAATATATCAGCGAAAATAACAGTCCTCTTTGAAGAGTGACACAGCGTGAGCACTGGGTACCACGATTTCAAAACTTGTACGTCACTCGTCATTCGAACCAAATCGAGAGAAAGAGATGAAGCTAAAGTAACTTTGATTTCTAAATTAAGGGCTTTCAAAGGGAGGTTCCCTTTGATATGCTGGAGATTAAAAATGTACCAAGTTCCAGTCTCTTTAGATTAATATCATACTTATATGAAAAAATGTAACTAAAAAAAAGAAGATGTATGAAGGTTGAGCACTGATAACTGTTTCAGCATACCAAAGGTGACGTTTGTGACTATAAGTGTAAAGTACAGAAAAGCGACTAATAGTCCTATAAGGTAAGGGAGACTATTTTGACGTGTCTTATTAATATCATTTCTTTTAGTTTGTGCGTTATACTGATTCAGTTCTGTTATATTTTGAAGGACTAATAAATAAGTGCGCCGCAGGACTATCCCCCGTCTGTGAAGGCTTAAGAAAGGCTGCGGCTGCCCTCTCGGTTTACCCTGTGATAGATGCTCCCATGCCGGCGCTGTTTCAATGTCACGTCATGTATTATCGATACTATCTAATGTAACGAGAGGTTCCTAAAAGATTTGACTGGCGATTTAATCACCCTTATTAAATGTCTTTCACAAATATTGTTTCTTACAAAAAATATGAAGATAAACCAGAAATACAGATGTATTAGTATTATCATTATTCTCGAGAAAGATTCCACACTTGACGTTGAATCTACGTCTTAGATCATATTGCTAAAAATGCGGTCACTGATTATGCGAATTAATTATAAATATCAATTTATTTCGCTTGAGGATCGTCTAAAATACTATTCGGTTTCCCAGTATTCGTTTACCTTAAGTATACACTAGTTAATAACGTTGATGGTCTTATCTGTTGACCGCGCTGACTTGCCAGGCCGACGCCGGCCGCCGCTGTAGTCTGTTGATGGTCGGGCGGCCCCATTGGAGCCAAAGGAACCCGACAACGAGGCAAATCGCAGTCTCTATGTAGAACCCGTCGATTCGGGTAACACACGTCCCGCCACTGCTTTTGCACAGCTGGAAATAACGAAGAAAATGTAATAAATCATAATGAATTCGTAATGTTCAGTTTTTGGACGGTAATTTCTATGGACCTACTGAATAATTGCCATTAAAATACAGGCGATGGATATGGACTTCTAGTAAAGCGCAAACACACACAAAAAGCGAGCGCTTTTTGCCTGTTATCAACACGCAGACGACGGCGCGGAGTGCGCAGCTTGGAAGCAGGGCTATCTATTTGATAGTCACCACCATTTTAATGGTGGTAGGACCCTGTGCAGGGTCAGTCCGGATCGCTACCGCCATCTTATCCATTAACCTACCGCCAAGCAACAGTTTTCGCATTGTTGCGTTCCGGTATGGATAAGACAACCGGTGAAATTACTAACATAGAGGCATTCCATCTTAGTCCTCTGGGTTGGCAACGCATTTGAGGTCTTAGGATTGTAGTCTTAAGATTATAATATTGAGAATTCAAATGTCTATGGGTCTCAGATTCTACTAACCATCAGGTGGCCTGTTTGCTCGTGTGCCTTCTCCTTATCATAAAAAAAAACATATACATCGCCTGAATTCTACTGGATAGTTAGTTAAAGGTAACAGAACGTGTTTAGATGTTTTTGGGATCCTCGTTTGGTCTGTAAGGTGGCATTAGAAACTGTAATACATAGCTTTGCATACAAACAGTTTAAAAAAGTATACTTACTTCAGTTTCCAGTTTCGAAGAGCACGTGTTGTCACCCATTTCTGGCAGTGAGCAGTTCTTGAAAGTGAGGTGATCTATGGCCCACAGAGCCAGGGTGTTGGGCCAGTTGGTGCCGAGGTTGGACACCGTGTTAAGTAGCGTCATGTACGTGCCGCCCACCGCTGGGTCCGATACTTTCGCGAAGAATCCCATGACGGCCACAAACATACAGTAGAGGCAGGTCTGAAGTGAAAATATTATTAAGTTATACTACTAACTAATATTATCTTAGCCTACTTCTGCAAAATGTGGTTACAGAATTATCAACAAATCTTTTCAGATTTGTTGGTATTTCTGTAGCTCTGCCTACCCCACTCTGGGAATTAAGGCGTGATGTTATGTATGTATGTATGTAATATTATAAATGCGAAAGTTCGTATGTGTTACATTATTACTCTTTGGCGCTGCAACGGCTTTACGGATTTAGATGAAATTTGAAATGGAGATAGCTTATATACCCTGGATTAATTGAAAATGGCGTCGGACACGATGACAGCCGCTGCAGCGTTTATCATACTTCAACGAATTATTAACAAAAAGAAGGAATCGCCTCGGTGTTGGAACGGCTCAGCAACTTTATCAACACGCACACCGAGGCGCCTTTGAGCACGGTCAAAAGACCGACTCCCGGCGGCTCAACGCTCGCCGCTCGCGCGCTGCTTGCGCACAGTGCGTGAGCGCGTACGAATTTGAGGAAATTAGGCGAGCCGTGCATGCCTCAACCCGAGGCTGCTCTAATTCGTACCCACTTTTAGATTAGTTAATAATGTCGTTATATTGACGCATTATTGTTGCACTAAAACGAGTCTTAGGTCGCTCCTTGACTCGGTAGTAATGTAATTGCACTTATTACAGTAAGACAACCATCCAATCAAATCACAGCCAAGCATTCTTCTTTGGATATATTTAACTGTAAGTTTCTCACCTTCAAAAGAATTGTACAAAATATTATAATATAAAGAATAGTAATAAAGTCTTCAATTATTTAGTTAAACCTAATAGTAATTAACACTAAATGTAAGTACTACCTCTGTTATAATAAAATTAATGCCCACACATAGTTTAGAGTTATAGTCCAGACTTTACAATTCTGCCATTTAACATTAAGTAATAAAGACTTTAACTTGTTTTGTGAGCCTTAAATATATAAATAAAATAAAAATAAACCCACGCGCAGCGTTCATGCCACATGGAGAAGCTATGTCTAATCATACGCATTTTGATTTGATTTTGTACCATTTTGCTATCGAGACATTCATATAAAAGATTGTTTTTACCTGATGAAAGGTGTAAAGCGCCATCAACACCAGGAGGTACGAGTACGAAGGTCCAGAAGTCCCTATGAGCGATGGGGTTATGGCCACTAAGGCGGCGACGAGCGGGCCAACTATCAGGCGGAACGGGAACGCGTGGAGCCACAGGGACAGCGGAGCGGGGCCCGTGACATGCCGCGCTAACAACTGAAAACATAAATTATGGTACTGTATTGTATTTAATCAAAATAATACTAAAAATAAACGTAATATTAAGATATTCATCTATACTAATATTATAAATGATAAAGTAAATGTCTGTTTTTGATTAAATTGAGATTAAATTTGGTATTAAGATACCTTTACACCCCGAGACATATTATACTTTTTAAAAATTGGTCATTTACCGAGGGAATAGCATTAATCGAGTTCTACGCGGACAGAGTCGCGGGCAACAGCCGTCCTTTGTTATTTATTTATTTATTTATTTAGGATCGTATTAATAAAACCGATCTTGACGGAAATCCTCGTCTGAAGATGACGTTTACTTTGACATATCTCGTGACGGGAATCTCAGCCAAGATGAGTTTATTAATACGGCCCTTAATGAACTTATTCAGGGCTTTTGCCATGGGGATTGTGGTCACAAGTTGGCCGCTGAAATGCTCAACATTAAATGCGTTTAGGTTTGTTTAACTGCATAGTAGGACCTTTATAGGCGATGTGAAGTTTTCTCTTTGATCCAATGTTTAAAATAGAAACACAAAGTGTTTCTATAGAGATAACAGATAGCCGTCATGGACCAAACCTCAGAAGGTCCTTGTAATGTTTTGATAAATAAGCAACCGCGAATAATATTCCAAAATAAATGCATGAATATATAATTGTTTATTATGTTGTAACATAATGTTATTAAGCAAAATAAATGATTGATTGACTGATTGTGGTATTGATAATCTTCACAAAGGTACTTACCACTGGTAATACTATTTGGACCGGAACCAACGGCACCGCCAGCAGCGCCAAGTCCTCCCGCGGCACGCCAGCTTCCACTAATTTAAGACCTGATACAGCATCGCTGGCGCTAAAACCGAGCTGAAATATTAAACACCATAGTTTAACATCAAACCTGATACTTTAATTTAGAACCCCATGCCTATGAAGCCAGAGCTCAGACTAACTTTGTTAAATGTTTAAGAATATAATAGTGCAATAGGTGACTCAGTTAACTAGTTAAAGCGTTTTTTTATTGTTTACGTTTGTTTATATAAATTTTACTAAGCTTATAGAAATTAAGGTTAATTAAACTAAAAAAACAGGTTCTGCATTACTGGATAACTCTCCAAGTTAATTCTTTAATACAATAGAGTTGACTGATATTAAACTAACATTATCTAGAAATAATAATCCTTGCAGCAACAGGTAGCAAGTAACGAAATTCATTATTTCTACAATAAATTAAAGCATAATCTGTAGAAATATAGTAAATAAATACAACATCCGTATGTAGCTCCTATTTATCTTGCATTCTCAGTTGACTCCAGTATCAATCAATAAGCTAGTAAAGAAAGCAAGATGAATATGAACTTATCTGAATTATACATTTTTGTATGATTATGCACTACGTCTAAATCAAATTATCAAGACTTATTTTACATAATCGCCACATTTCATTTGACTACTATGAAACACAAATTTAAAATTCAATGTAACTTTAAAGTCAAAACAAAATGAATGTAAATTAGTTACCTTTGCTGTAAACAGCACCAGGGCCAATGTGCGCACAGCTGGCAGTTTCACAATAGTATACAACTGCTTGTACGCGTCTACAATGTCACTCATTCCCCTGCTTTGACTCATATTCTTTTGAATAGTTTCTTTTGCTTCATGTTTGAAGAATGCTATTAAAGTTGTTGACACAATGAACACCCAGCCCCAGAAAAATAAGAAACTGGCTAGTGTGACTAAGCCCGTTTCCTCTGGGACCACTCGCAAGTATTTGTTGCAGAAGTATGGAGATTCAAGGGCCAGGAACAGGACGTAACCGAGGAAGAATCCAGCAGTTTGTCCAACTGTGTTACATGTTGAGGCATGCCCAACATTACACCTGAAAAAATATTAAGATAAATTTTGAAGGCATTACATAAAAAATCAATTGCAAGTCAATTTAATTGACCAATAAACCTTTGACCAGCTAACTACTATGTTTATATTATTATTTGTTTAGGAGGCATTGTTCTCATTCTTTGCAATGAGAGTGAATAACATAGTCATGATTCAGCATTGTCATTTATGGTTCGGCAAGATTATGGCGTTGAGGTGGTGGGGTAGGAATATTGCTGTACCAGCTAAAGGAATAATGCTGCACCAGCTATAAATGATTTACAGTTACTTACGATAGTAAATAATTAGGTAAAAATGCAAGTGTGGAAAGAAGGTTATTTTTACCTTTTCAACATTGTCAAAGCCCATCCGTCAACAGCAATATCTTGAGTGGCAGCCAAAAAGTTCAAAAACATAAATGAAATAGTAAGCAGCACCATAGATGGTGCATGTTTATCAGACCCCAGCCAGTCTGTAATGCTGGCTGACATGAAAATCATGGCAATTCCAATCAGATATTGTACAGGTACCAGCCAGGTCTTGCGTCGGCCAAATTTAGGCCAAAATAGGGCATCAACTATTGGAGCCCATAATAATTTGACACTAAAGGGCCAATTAACAAAACTGAATTCTGCCTGGAATAAAAAAATAATTTAAATTAAATTACAACGCAAGACAAATTATACCTAACAACTCTTTTCTACTTGTTAGATAGATAATAAAATACCTCACCAACATAAATTATAAACTAAAAGATATCATATTAAAACACTAACACGAGTATTTGTGTGCAGTAAACAAAAATAATCGTCGACTTTAGTGCATGCATTTCATTTGATGAAAAATAGTCAGATCCACTTTAGATAGCAAAGTTAATCAATTATAAATTCAAGGTTCTTCAACAATACGTAGTTTATTGGAAATTAAGAAAACTTTTTTATGAGTTATACCAGGTATTAGGTACCTGCTGGGTGTAAGTGATGCCCCGATTCTGCAGCAGCATGGGCACAGCTCCCGCCAATCCAAGGGGAATTCCTTGCAATGTGTACAGAAATAATAACACGGCAATATTAAGTTCATCGCCTTTTATATTACTTTGCCCAGTATTTAAAACTGCATCTCCATTCTCAATCAACTCTTCCTTCTCCGGTACATGTTTTCTTTTAGTCACAGACATAATTAAAGCTCGTAGGGCCTAAAAATAAAAAGATATTTTTTTTATTCGACGTGCCACTCTTGAATGATTGTTAGAAGCGCGTTTAACACAGACCTTAATTTTTACACTCGCGAACGAGTTACTTTAATTTTACTTGTTACGCTTAGCTATACTGTATATATTTTAGTTGTGTTACGTGGAAAACAAGGATAATATTTTTAAAACCACGAACTTGCGGCGAGCAGCAGTAACTAACTACCACAGATTAGAAGGTATGTCTCTAACTACACGTCAGAAGTACCGTCAGTCAGAGTCGAATCAGAATACAGATAAAGTAAAATAATTAATTTTATTTACCCCCACTCCAAAGCTAAAAGAAACAAGCTATAAAGTGAAAAGTGAAAGAGGTAAGGCATCAAGGTTTCCGAATACACATAGGGCTTTGTATATTTATACAACTTATTTGCAAATTTTAAAGTATGAAAAGTTGCAAATCATAGGTATATTCTAGTCAAAGTATAAAGTATGCTTACTGTGATCTTATCGGAGATTTGGAGTCACATACCATTCAATTCAAGACAGGTAAAGCTGTGACTCAAACATAAAGTCAGCAGCTGTTCTGTCAAAATATACCAATTGTCGGCACGGCAGTCTAATCTGTGCGGCAGGCTTGTGTGAGGCTCAGGGACAGCCTACAAATTTACAAAACAAAAACACCCCCCTCGAAACTCTGATTAATAATATCAAGCTATGAAGGTAGAGTTACCTTCATAGCTTGCCTATTGTGAATAAGTCTGCTTTCTGTGAATAATTCTTGTATCATAACATTACATCCAGCGAAATGGTTCGGCAGTGCTTTTTGAGATGTTTACTGGACTCGCATGCGCCTATCAATTTGCCGCACAACGTCGAAACCGTATTGGGTCGTAGTAAAGTCACTAAAATTAAAGACCAGTCCTGCTCCCGTAAGCAAGGTATGTGGTTGGAGTTTATCATTATTTATTCATCATAAGTGTCAGTGTTTGGAGCACTTTTCAAAGTTTGGTTTTATCTTTTAACTAATCATTCGACAACTTATTATAAATTATATTTCAGTAAGTTTTAAACCTGACTGTGATGAATGTGTGGTGGAAGTAAAACAACTTGGAACAAATCCTTCTGGTTTTGATGGGTTTGCTATGAAAAAGGATGGGATATACAGGTTGGGGCATGGTACTAAAATTGAAATATTGCTCAACTTTTACTCCCATGTAATTGAGTTTGAACCACCCCCTGACGGATTAGAAAAGCCAAAAGCTTCAGGCAAGAGAAAACTAGAAGAGGACTCTCCTAGAAATAGGAAAAACCAAAAAACAGAGATGTCTCAAGCTTCTTCAGGTGTGAGTGAAGCTTTAGAAAACTTGTGGGAGGAAATAGACAATGGAGAGCTTTATGTATATACAGCTAAAGGTGTCAAGTCTAGTACTAAAATTGCAGCTTTTGATATGGATGGAACATTAATCAAAACTAAATCAGGCAAAGTACACCCGGTTGACACCAATGATTGGCAGATTGCTTTTGGTCCAGTCGGTCAAAAGTTAAAAGATCTGATCTCTCAAGATTTTAAGCTAGTAATACTAAGTAATCAAGCACCTATTGGGAATGGTAAAGTTAAAATAGATGATTTTAAGAAGAAAATTGAAAACATAGTTTCAAAACTTGATGTTCCAATACAAGCTTATATAGCTACAGGGAAGGGGTTTTATAGGAAACCTACAACTGGAATGTGGAATTTCTTGTGTGAAAAGGTATAATAATTTATGTTTTTTACATCTACTCATATATAATAATAATCAAGGTCAATTTGTGTTGGTGGCTCCAGAGGGGGACCCAGGGGGGCCATGTCCCTGGCTTTCAAAACAACATAACGACGGTGGAAATTTCAAATGTCGTAAGGGACATTTTGTCGTAAGTACACTAAATATACCATTGAAATCAGTATTTTTTTTTCTATCTATTTGTTGTATTTAAATTTCGATATGACTTCTAATAAAAAAGTTATGAGTCGGTCAAAGTTTGTCGTAACTTCCTAATATTTAAAATACTATGTTGTATCAGTCAAATATTTTTGTATAACGTCTTGTTTCATTAAGCGCAATATCGTATATCTCAATATTTTTAAAATTCCTATGTTGTAAGGCACTAAAAAGAATACATTTTGTCAGATAAATACTGTGTTTTCGGCGGTGTAACACACATTTTCTTCTTATTTTTTTGTTGTAAGGGACACTATTTCCTAAACCACTGTATTTATGGATGTCCAATTAAAAAATTAGGGTAGGCGAAGTTATTTGAAAAGTATGCTTCCAAGAATCATCTTAATTGGATGAGAATAGTTTCCAAGTTATGAATTTAAAAAAAGTGGAATTTTGTTTTCTGGCTCTCCTGAAAAGTAAGCGTTTGTCCCTTACGACATTTGAAATTTCCACCGTCGATAATTTTATACAAAACACATTTAGGCTGGTTTACAATCAATCAGTCAATTTATTCACCAAATAATATGTATATCTGCTTACATATTTGGTGGATCCAAGTGCCCCAATAAGTAAATTTAACTGACCAATGGGATGCTTTCAAAATATTGTACATACTTAAGGGCTATAATAATTAAAACAAAACTTATTTGACTAACTTTCGTTACACAAAGGGCGCAATCCTGATTTTTGTTTTCATTAGCCTTAAACAATTTGTATTTTTTTTTGAAAACAACTTTAATACAATTTTATAGCCTGTGTTTAAGATGTTCAAGCTCTTATGCTTCATTAAATCAACATGATATAGTACATGTCATTTGTATTTTTTATAGAAAAATGACAACCTGAATGTAGACATGAATTTGAGCTTCTATTGTGGTGACGCTGCCGGCAGGGTTGCTAATTGGGCTCCAGGCAAGAAGAAAGACCACTCCATGGCAGATAAGCTAATGGCTGAAAATCTTAATCTCAAGTTCTACACTCCAGAGCAATTCTTTCTTGGCCATTCAGTTGCAAATGTGCCTATGAGCCAACCAGAGTTTATCGCCAAAGAACTTCAGCCAGAACCCTTTAATGAGTCTCTAGTTGGTAAAGAGAAAGAGGTTAGTTAAGACAGTACAGAGGCCCTAGACAAGATGTGTAATGCCATGACATTGATGTAAGAGGTTGACTCAACCATCTGGCAGCTTAAATAAATTTTCGATAAAGATAAAGTCTGCAGAATGCATCTTATTTAGGGCCACAGTATTTTTTAATTCAAATTTTGTTATTTGGTCAACCTTTAAGAAAATTCATTCATGTTTTTTAATTTTGATTTATGGTATTTTGGGAATGCAAACAATAAAATAAACAAATGTTGCATGTTAAAAGGAATGATAATGATTTGTTCCAGATTCTGGTGTTAGTGGGTTATCCTGGAAGCGGCAAATCATTTCTAGCTAAAGAGATTGAAAAGAAGTCACATCACAGATATGTTGCTGTTTGCAGAGATGTCCTAGGAACTTGGCAGAAGTGTGCTGCTGAAGCAAAAAGGTTGTTGCAGGTATGTAGCCCTCAAAAAAAAAATGTGTTAGTTTTATTCAAGGACCACATAAAATTTGTCTGTGAAGATATTGCCCATAACACTACCTACATTCAAATTAATAAAAAAAAAATAAAAAAAACATTTATTTAGTGATACATGTACACAGCGTAAGTAGAGACTATAGAGGATAATATTAGGTAACAGATTTAATTACAATGGTGAACTTAATAATAAGAATAAAACTAAATAGGGTGCTATAATGGGTCCCACTGAAATATTTACTCAATGCATATATATAATGTTGTATGTTTACAGTCAAGTTATTTGTTTTTTCAGAAAGGCAATAGCGTCATAGTCGATAGCACCAACCCTGACGTGGAATCTCGCGGTCGTTGGACGTCGCTAGCGAAGGAGATGAACGTGGGGTGCCGCTGCGCGCGTATGGCCACGTCGAAGGCCCACGCGCAGCACAACAATAAGTTCAGGGAGCTTATGAAGATAAATCATTTGCCTGTCAATGATATTGTGTTTCATAGTTACAAGTAAGTATTTATCTGATGTATGCGCTGTTGTGTTCCAGTAGGGGTTTGCAGTACCCATTTATTTTTAAAATTTGAATTATCTGAATGGGTCACTTTTTTGTATTATTCGGATATTTTAGAAAATAAGACAACAATACATTTTAACTTTACTATAAAGAGTTATTTTTTTTTACAACATCAATTTTTTTGTGGTTAATTTAAAAATATCAATATAAAAACAATTATAATCTAGAAATAAAATAGGAACAGCTAAAACTACCCAGAATTTTATGCCCTAATAAGCGTAACCCAGTAAACAAGATCATTTATTTTGTATAGTTTAATGTTTATTGAACCCAATTGAAGTTTTAAGCGTCTTTGTTGTTATAACAACGAAATGGAGGCGTTCGAAATTATTCACCTTTTCAACGCCATTGACGGATATTTCCGTCATGGTTGACAGCGAAAAATAGACCTGAGTGTCTATGAGGCAAGGTTGACTTTCGCTCTGGTCTTGTATTTGACATAGCGTTGAAAAGGTTAAAAATGTGCCTGGATCAGTATTTTTTCTGTGTCATATAAAATATACAAAAATCTTTCAAATGCTTTAACACGCTTTCAAAACGTGCCTGGATATTTCCCTTTCTTTTAAGGTATCAGTCGTTAAGGTCGCTCGCCAAATCTCTGAGTTAAAGAGTAAAAACCAAAATTAGAGAGGACTCTCTAGAAATGTACTCATCTTGTTTTTTTTACCTTAATTAGATAGGATTATGTAACTAAAATATAACATGAAAAAAAAAGTTAATAAAACAAAATTTACACTTTTTATTCAGTTTCAAAACGGCCAGGGTGGCGATTTTTTTATCTAATCGACGAAAATTACTAACTTTAAAATCAATTTGTACAGCGATTTAATTTACGACAGGGCACACCTTTATAAAATCCAAAATGAGGGCCTAGCTGTGGATAAAATCGCTGCATAAATTGATTAAAAAAAATTTTCGTCGATCAGATTAAAAAATCGCACTCCTGTTCCTGTACGATTATGAAAAATCGCGGTTTACATTTAGAACATTTAAGTTTTATTTGGTTTTGTTTCTAAAGTTAAAAATTACAGATCCTGTAGTGTTGCAGTTCCCGTAATATACGACTGCTCCCTTACTTTTTCGTTTCGCCATGTCCGTCCGTTCGCAGCCTAGCCCAGAGATTCTTAGTACTAGAAAGCTGTAATTTGGCATGAATATGCATATTAGTCACGCCAACGAAGTGGTACAATAAAATGTAAAAAAATCATTTTTTAGGGTATCTCCCCTACTCGTCATAACGTGGGGATGTATTTTTTTTCTCGTTTACCCTATAGCGTGGGGTATCGTTCATTCAAAAATATTACGAGTTTGTGAAAACAGTTTTTTGATTAAGTAATCCGTTTATGAAATATTAAGCTTTAAAGCGCTAATTTTTGTTAGACTCAAGTGTGTGTGTGTGTCCCCCCCCCCTACAGCCAAAATAACAAATACTTAAAATCTGAAAAAAAACTTAAATGAAAGAACATAATTATAACGAATTTTAAAGGAAAACTATCACGACTAAGTAGACGTCATTGGTTCTTGAGATACAGGCGATTAAAGTGTTTCTACCTACTTAAATCATCTAAGACGGCACCAATTGACTTTAAATAGAAAATTAGTTATTACTTGTTGATTTTTATGTTTATAGTACTTAACGGCTTCGGAACCCTACACAGCATGGTCCGACATGCTCTTGCCCGGTTTTTATAGTTTGATAATCTATAATTTGTCCTTTTTTTCAGAAATAAATACACGGACCCAACACCGAATGAGGGTTTTACTGAGGTTATTGTTGTGAAGTTTAGTCCACGATTCGACGACAAGGAGGCAGAGCAATTATATAGGATGCACTTGTTAGAGAAGTGAAGAGTGTTGTCAATACAGTGATGGTCTGATAATTAAAAGAAGTTTTAGGGTCAGCAGATTTTTTATTGCATAATGTATTTGACAGATGGACAATGATACTTATGCTGATGAGGTGCGTTACAAGACTGTACAATGTACTTCAGTATTGATCGGATACTTAGTATAAATAATATAATCATTTCTTAGAATGCCAATATTGCTGAGGTACATTCTAGTGTCTGACGAACTTGACCTGTATTCGTATTACATCTAAATGTAATCAATATACCTACGCCTATAGTTGGGTCAATTTATGTTGATCCCTGTGACAGCTGAAATAAACTCGTATTGCACTTGTTTCTTTGATTTTTCATATAACTATATTGATATAAACCGCGCGACGAAGTTAAATTAATTATCAGTAGTATCACCTCTTTTTATATGCCATGATTGTAAGTAAAGGATGTGTTTGAAATTGCTAAATAGGGCTGTCATAGAGATCATACGTTGACCGAAATATAACACCAAGTAGGTCAAAGTGAGACGTCATGTCATTGTATATCCTCGCAAGGGCCACCATCTAACAGTTGCACTTCTAAAATTATGGCAGTTTAAATTATTAACCGAAAACATCAATATCTGTCGTATCGTACCGTAAGTGCATGGCCTGCCAACCTGACGCTTAATTCATATTGCTCGTCATAAAACAGATAAGGTTGACTTAAGCTATCAACTATCATTTCATTCATTAAAAAAAGACAATCGAACATAAAACCTCCTTCTTTTTTGAAGTTGGTTAAAAAGTGAAAGACCACTTCCTTGTCTTTACACACTGATGTTCATTGGACCTTCTGAGGATATGACTAATTGGCATGCCATCACGCTATAGTGGGTAAGGACCAAAAAGTTGGGCACGCTAACTCAAGCAATTAAATTTTCAATGAAACTTTTCCGGTGTGCGACGAAAATTAGCCATACAATTGTATGGATAGTTTTCGTCACACAACGGAACTTTTCTCGCCTTCGTCGTTTGTATGGTTAACTACGCCTAATTATGGACCAACTTTTCCCGTCGGACTCTTGGTCACACCAGTGTGATGACCAGTAATTTGTTTTCCTCGTAGCTACACCACTTTAAAAAAAGATCGCACTTTACTGAATATTATATTTCCTGAGTGTTGTGAAGCATTTAACAGCAATGATAATTTTAATTACAATTTTCCACTTAATATTAGGCCATAATACGTAGGTAGGTTTAGGTTATGTTAGTTTTGTAGCAGGCCCGGAGGGTCAAAACGCCCAGAAACAGAAGGTCCGCGGCATTATTGATTTGAAGTTAGACGGTGTCGACGGAGCTCCGCTACCGCGGAGCTCCTATTTCTGGATGGTTTGGACCTCCGGGCCTGCTGAAAAACTAACGTAACCTAAACCCACCTACGTGTTTTTCCGCACTAGTAGTGTGACCACAAGTCTCAAGTTTTGGTAACTTATTATTGGTCACACCAAACAGTGCGGCTACGAGGAAAATAAATTACTCGCCATCACACTGGTGTGACAACCTGGTGGGATTACGAGTCTGACCCGCAAGTTTTTGATCCTCACCCGTCTTTAGTATCACCTAGACGAGTGTCGAAATAGGCTTTATGTTTTATTTGAGTATTTCTTTAGGCCTACCTTATTGAAATATTCTTAAGGTATAGAATAACGGTAAATATTAATTTGCTTAACGATATCCTATGCAATTTACTTAAGTAAGGCAACTTTACATATAAGCGTAGTGAAAAATGGGGACAATTCGGATCACTGTTCTCTAATTTTCAATATCTGTAAACCTAATTTTATAGACGTCAAATTTTATTTTTGTTAAGACTAGATTCAAATTGAATTGACCCCAATATTGAGGTATAATTTCCTTTACTCCTGATTAAGTGAATTTGCAGTACAGCGGTGTGTAAGGCAAAGCGTGCCTTAATGAATACAATAAGAAAATGGACGGATATCGTGACTCACAAATTACCACACAGTTTCTCCGACTTCCTCAAGAGTTTTAAATTTTTTATTTTCTTCGTCTACGAAATCACATGATATCACACATTTATATATCTTTTTTAATAATTTAGAAATAACGTCAAGCTAGCGATTGGCATCTTATTCTAAGAATTAATAAATATAATAACGTTCATGACACTTAGGTATTAACGTTTAACGCGAATGAAAGTCATTATTAAGTTCGAGTTGATTGCTTTTCGTGACGATTATCTATTCTTTGTTTTTTAAACACGCCGTTTGAAGTAAAACTGGTTCGTGAGGTCAAACTTTATAGTCAGATGTGTCTAAATAGTTTAGGATATGTTGGATCTGTGGCGCCCATTTGGTTGTGTTTGTCATTTTATTCAGTGGTGATATCTTTATTACATTATATCTGAAGTTTACGAAGATAAGTTATGTTCAAACATTTTTAGAGGTAGGTAGTTCCCTAAAATATTCACATAGTAATTCTATTTGATATATGCTTTTAGCAATATGTAGGCACTAGAGACTTACTTTTCACTGTGGGCCAGAAGATATTGTTACCCGCAAGTTACTCTTTACCTTCTTACTTAGTAGCTAGAGTTCGCGTCTGTGTGTGATGGCGAGAAGATTAATTATTAATTTACATAGGGTTAACGTGCTAACTTTTTAGATCGAGTCCAAGTCGTTATTCCCTGAAATTGTTACTTATTTATACGGGCTAGATCCCGTATAAATGGAATGTTCTAACATTTGATCAATATTGCCTTTCTCTACATTCTCAGCCCCTCACTGCTGAGGATCGCGACTACAAGAAATGTTTTACCAATATGAGCCATCGTATGTTGAGTGCGCCGCACGGTGCATGCTGCCGCCCATTGCCTTCTTGATAATGTCATACCATCTTGCCTTGAGGCCTCTAAAACTCTGGCCCCAGAGTGACTCAAATGTCGTGCCACTATAGTGCCCGGCCGATAAGAAGTAAATCCTGACAGCTGTCATCGCAATACAATTTATAACCTATTCTTGGGTTTGAGGTTATAATTTATACTGGAACGACAGGTGTCAGGATTTACTTCATATCGGCCGTGCACTGTAAGAGTATACATGAAAAACTTAACTAAAGGACCTGTTGTATGTAGTTGTAACACATCTGTATAGACCGTTCGACATTCTATTTTTAAAAATTGACGTAAATTCCATATTATTTTTGTACACAACTACATACAACAGGTCCTTTACTTAAGTTTTTCACCTATAGGTACATTTGTAATAAAAGAACTATATTCTAAGAGGTAAGCCGAAATCTATAAATAGATATTGCACGTCAAGCTAGCCCTTGATTTAACAAATCGAAGAGAGTGGTTCTCCCATTCTTTAGAGATATCCTAAATTCATCAGAGATTACTTGAATGACGACTTTAGTTAAAAAGCAAGCCAATTCAGTAGTCTTAGTTCAAGGGTATCACTGCACGCGATGATTAATGAAATGATTATTACGAGGTGATGATGACGATGGCATCTGCTGGTCATTCGTCGGGATCTTCGTCGTCCGCATCGATCAGGTTATCAAGACTCGAATCCGAGTCATCCTCTTGTCATCTAAAACAATTGTTTTCGGGTTATTGACAGCTTATCGTTTAGCTGTTTGGTCTGTCGCCTGCGGTATTTCCGGACCATTACAACCTTCAAACCTTCAAGAAAAGAGCGTACTCTCATTTAAAAGGCCGGCAACGTACCTGTAGCTCCTCTGGTGCTGCAGGTGTCTATGGGTGACAATATTCGCTTACCATCAGGCTCATTTGCCTCCTATTCCATAAAAAAAAAAAAAAAAAAAAAAAAATGTGAATGTGCGTTGTTTGGATATAATAGAAGCTTATGAAGCACGAGATGTAGTTCGTTCAAATTATCTAGAGTGTAGTTACAACAGTAAGAGTTGACCAAACCATCATTAAGTCAGTCAGTCAGATTGTTATTAATTACTATGAAAATACTTTCACAGCGCACCATGTGCATCATGGAGTCAGATGCCAGTTTTACCCTGGTAAATTTAGATTGGTGTTCAGATACTTACGAATAACTCGGGAATCAATCGAAAATTGACGCTGTGGTTTTGGCACAGCATATTCCTTATGCTTATGCTGACTTGAGACCTAAAACTTTTGCTTTTTGTTATACTACGAGTATCTGTTTTATCCCTTTAGTTGTGTTAAAATGTTTTATATCAAAAAGTTTCTGGTAAATCTGTCGTGTTGCAGGCTGCAGCGAGTGCCTGTCACTAACGTGTGATATCTGTTACCGTTAATTATAATCGTTAGACGCGGTGATTATGGAATTACCTGGTTATAAAGACGGTGTCGATGTGAGCGACATGGGCAGTGGCCAGCGGAACCTCCGCGGAGATAGCTCGCATTTTACCCCGCTCCACCGCGCTGCGAGCTTGTTGGACGGCCAAGTCGCCACACCAGCGTTCGCAGCGGGCGTAAATAACCACACCTAGAAAATCATGAACATAGTAAGTAAACAGTTGACCAATATGTTCAAGATCAATTTATGTGCGGCGTTAATATTAAGTATGAGTTTCAAACGTCCAGTAAGTGCTCTTAGAGTTATTGTGGCTGCTGTTTTGATATATTTGCCCTGGTTAAGGTTAAGTCCAGGTAGTCTAGTACTCAATTGATTTTAGCCCTACCCCAACTTTACCTACAGAAACTTCGGAGTGGACCTACCTACACATATTACTAAAGGTAGAAGAGCGTAATGCACTGAAGAAAGAATGATAGGAAGCAAAGTTTCAGAAACTGCCTGACGCTAGTTTTAGATTCTAACTTTTTTCACCGTTTTTCAAGATAAGTACACAACAGTAATAAAAGGTACTTACCAGCTCCAGCGAACAGGATGATGGCAGGCCAGGAATCAACCAAAAGGGGCGTGAGGAAGAGTAGAGCTGCCATCAGAGCAACGGGTCCTTGTAGACCTTGGCCTTTCCACATTCCCAGGCTATGAGCAGGCTGCCAGCAGCATATAAAGGTCCCGCATATCCAAACTATAAATTGAATAATTTATAAAATTTATATCGCCCTAGCATCGCCCAAAAGAAGTTATGTTGTTAAAAAATAGAGATAGAGACTTAGATTTTCGTTTGTTTTACCTGGTATTCCAGCACAAAACAACGGCAATCGAATGTGTTCATTACAGAAGGCCACAGCAATTAAAGCTACAGCTACCACTTGAATGACGGCACCCACTGCGGACCATCTCGCGCCTTGCACGCATGGAGGAATGGGTGCGCTTGCTTCAGGAAGAGAAGTGACTACCTGTAAATTAGGTTGGAAAGTATGGATATAACTATCCAATAAGAATCGTTCCAGCATGCACAGATGATCCCGAATTTGTGTTTAGGTACCTGAATAGTATCTCTGTACTCCTTAACCACCGCATCAATGTCTGTAGAGTCATCGCCTGATGATAGGTCTGCTTCGCTGATATCAACGTCGGATGTTACTTCGTCAACTGCAGTTGGAGCTAATCTCTGGTCACTGCTACAGCTTGTCATTGGTTCAACATCTTCTCCTGCACCGCTGGCATATTCGTCTAATAAAAGGCACTCGCGTTCTTCCGTTTCTGGAAAATAAACGTTGAGAGGTCGATTAGGTTGATTTGGTCCCAAACTTATAAGGATGATGATTTTCCATTTTGTCGTACCTTTTGCTGTAACTTTAGATTTGATGCTTTCTAAAGTTTTTGTATGACGAATAGCGGAAGGTATAAACCATAGCCCTCGTTTTGTTTTTTTGCTGGAGATCTTGCCTGACTTCGATGCCCCTTCTGTTCCTAAACGTTTGTATTCTATGTCTGAAAGATAGAGCTGAAGTTAAACAGCGTCAATGTATAGAAACTTTGAAAGTCGTCGCAGAATTATAATTTCGGTCATAGTTACCTCCAGCTTCTTTCTGCTCAGCTGTTGGCACACATCGCATTATTATAAAATGGAATGTTTGTACTGAAATACCTATGAGATGACTCGCATTCATAAGGGTAATCATATGAGATAGCGGACAGGCGAATGCCAGGATCGCTGCTAGGCTGCCTGAAAAACAAATATGCCAGAACATAGGTTATTTTAAAAGGATACTTGCAAACAACATTTAATTTAACAAAATATTGGGGTAACGCACCAGCGGTAAAGACAGCTAATACTGGGCTGCCAGTGGTTGTACTCTCGTAAGTGATTGACCTGGTGAGCACCTTCCATTCAGGGGAAGCTAATGCTACTAGAACTGAGAAGAGTATTGGGCATAATTCTGTTAGAGCAAGGCTGATGCCGGCTACGGTCACCGCAGCCAGAACAGGGCACACCCAGCCGGTGGCTCTGGCCTCCAATAGGGTAGTAACTGGCAGTGCGGCATCTATTTTACTTCTGTGTACAAAACAATGTTTATCTGATATGTATCTAGTAGTCACTGCTATACTAACGCAAGCCTTTGACGTAACAGTTACAAAGATGTTCATGCCGTTTTAAACATAGAAGTCACTCCACTCACCCTTTTAACATATTTGTGTAGAGAAAACATAGACCAGAGAGAATAAGTGTTGGCAGTCCGATCATCAGCAAAAGGGTCTTCTTTAAACTTCCCCCGTAATTCTTCTGCGTGTTTACACAGAAAGCGTATGAAATCGGCGAACCAGCTGCGAAAAGCTGTAATAAACAAGATATTCGTATATTCATCTCCGCCCGTAACCCTCATGAAATTACTTTAAGTCAAAGGTTGCTTACCTCGTAAATAGTAATTGGAATAGGCATATTAATATTTGCAATATCTAAATTCATTAGACCAAAGATGGCGAAGAATTGACTAAATATGTAAAGTAGAATTAGTAGTATGAATGTAAACATCATGCTTTCCTGAAAGAAAGTGAAAGAAGACATAAAATAATATTGTAGAATTAACTTCACACCGAATAGCATTTGTAAGATGTGAGTAACCAATAAGTGAACCATCACTGTTGAACACTGAACTTGGAAGGTTACGTTTGTTCTGAAGTTTTTATTATTTTTGGTGGTTAGTGTAAGATTGCGAGCCGGTAAATGTAAATACGTTGTCTCAAAGCTTTATAAAATATGTAAAAAAACATTTGCAGCGTATTTCAGCATACTTACCTCCAATCCACACATGAACATGGCACAAACGACCATCACAACTGTCACTCCCAGTACGTCAGGCCAAGGCTCTCCCAAAGCCCTTGTCTCATAACCAAAAAGCCACCGCCTGGTGCGACCACTAGTCACGTGGTCCGCTGTAGCGCTGAGGATCCTCGCACAAATTGCAACCGCCACCAGGTGAGAGAGAAAAGACATCCAAACTGCCATGAAGTCGGCAAAAGACCGCAAGTTGCGCTCACGTCGACCTCTACTTGTTTTAGAAGGGGGAAGGACTTCGGCTAGTTTCTTCAGATCTCGACATGTAATCGCTGTAAAACACCGTTTTACGTAAGAAATAGTACAATTATGCAAATAGGAACACTACAGATGATTAGAAGAGCTGACATACTATTTTGTCGGTATAAAAGTGTATGTAGGTGAGGACACTTAATAGCGACGAGGATTGTGAAGCGATGCTTAAATCGCGTAGCTGTCAAAAAGAATCCATACAAATTTAGCTCTAGCCGATAACGTTTCTCACCCCTACTTAAATCTAATCCGACTTTCACGATTTTTTAATGTTTTATGTAGTTCTCATGAAAAACTAAGTTTGTACGTTTCAATTTTTGTTTTTTTTTATAATTTGTTTCTTTCCAAGAAATATTTTCTTGAATAGGGAAACGTACAGACCTGGTTTTTAGGGTTCCGTAGTCAAACTAGGAACCCTTATAGTTTCGCCATGTCCGTCCGTCCGTCCGTCCGCAGCCTAGCGCAGACTCTTAGTACTAGAAAGCTGTAATTTGGCATGAATATGCATATTACTCACGCCAACAAAGTGGTACAATATACAGTAAAAAAAAAATTTTTTTAGGGTACCTACCTTCCGTTACGTTTTTCGATTAAGCAAACCGTTTATGAAATATTAAGCTTTAAAGCGCAAATTTTTGTTAGACTCAAGTGTCGCCCCCCCCCCCCCCCTTCTACAGCAAAACTACAAATGCTAAAAATCTGAAAAACTCTTAAATGAAAGGACATATAACGAATTTGAAAGGAAAACTATCATGACTAAGTAGACATCGTTGGTTCTTGAGGTACAGGCGATTAAAGTGTTTATACCTCTACTAAAATCATCTTTTGGCACCAATTGACTTTAAATAGAAAATTAGTTATTACTTGTTGTATATTTGTTTTTTATATATTTGTTTGTACTTAACGGCTTCGGAACCCTATACTGAGCATGGTCCGACATGCTCTTGCCCGGTTTTTCATAATATCTAAACATATTCAACAATCGTACCGACCGTTCTCCAAAAAAAGTGTACATCGTTAAAGACAAAATTTAGAAAATTTAACTTTTTCCGTTTCGTCACGAAAATTAACGTACCTATCTAAATGTATGGCTAATTTTCGTGACAAATGGAAAAAGTTAAATGTAGGGATTGATTGAAAAGCTGGCAATGCAAATGCGATTCTTCGGAGCCGAGGAAATTCATCATAATTATATTAACGCTGTCTCATTTTCGCGTCTTAGATTTAAAAAAATGTGAGAGAACTTGCTGGCCACAGTGATAAAGGCATGCCAGTAATAGCACGGCGGGCGGGGCAAAGTAGCTAGAGTTTGCAGAGGCCAGCGGCGTGGACACAGTGTTCTGCTAGTTACAGAGTTGTAGCTTGATGGGGTAACTTACTGGCGACAGTAATGAAGGCAGCCAGTAACAGTACGGCGGGTGCGGCACAGTAGCTGGAGTTGGCCGCGGCCAGTGGTGCCAGGAGCAGCGCCGCCAGCGCCCACCGCGCTCCGCACGCCTCGCCACCGCCCAGCGCGCCTAGCTTACACCTCATACTGCTCTCGGACTCGCTCGACATCTTACTGCTAAATTACTGTGCAAAATCATAAGTATGACATAGGTAACTAAATAAACTCGCGATTTTGTACGTGTAGAATTCTGCGGGGATAGCGTACCGCCAGTTCTCCCGGTTTTCGAAAAAATATTATTACTTTGTGCACCTTCTCATCGATCATATTTCCGATAAGTACCTACCCATGGGTAGGTACTACTTAAAATTAAACAGTTTTGTTAATACTACTAAATTAATTTAATTACAATCAAATAAAACGGATTACTTAATAACAAGTGAAATTATTTTACTGAAGTGGTTTTAGCTACTAGTAGGCCTTAGTTTTGTAGTCACTCAAGTTATGTTACAAGCAGCTAAAAAATTTGCTACTGTTAGCAAATCTTTTTTTTCAGTGCAGGGGTGAGAGCTTGGGTCGAACACACGACCTTTTGCTTAAAAGGTGCATTATCACTATAATTTCACGAAATTATACAGTTGCGAGAACTTGAGTGTACGCGAGAACGTATCCGGTTATTATACTAACTACTTGCTTTTGATAGGCTGTCGCATTCATTACGCAATGCAATGATAGCTTACTCTAAAGCGACAAGTTATTAGCCAGTACATATTGAAACCATCTGAATAACTAGTTACCTAGCCAGATTAATTAGAATTTAAGGTTCATTTTTAAACTATGCTCAAAATAACACTTTGAAAATAAATCTATTTGCAGCGATTTTTTAATTCTTATTGGTGGGGTCACTGAGCTTCGTTATCTCGCTACCTTTTAAATAATCTTACTGCGTCAATTTTCCACTGCACGTTTTATAAGCGGTCTTAAACGGCGCATGTAAGTAGTTTGTTTACAATTAAATGTTTACGAAATTAATGACGTTACACCTGTTAATTTCATCAACAACAGCAGACCGTAACCGCTTCTTTAATATTACTAATACGTACTTCGGTAACCCATTATTTGATCGAATTTCACTTTATCAATTGTATAATTTCGTCGAATTTAATTTTATCGAACGCTATTTTCTGTTGAAACCATAATGTTTTCAGGATATCTTAAACATTAATTACGTAGGTTAGGTTAGACTTGTGTCTAAGTACAAAAAAAAATTACCTCTTGCGGCGAGAAATGCCTTTCGATAAAATGAACATTTTGCGTAATGAGACGTTCGTCGAAAGGTGTTTTAATAAAATAATGGGTGGTGTGTTTATTCTGCACACAACCAATAATATAAACAAAAAACAAAGTTTAATAATAGAATTGACTCACCATGTTAATGATTCCAAAAGTTCTCCGCTTGTTACCAAACATAGCGTTAGCGTAGCGTCACCAGTTCCACTAGAACACTACTAAATCTGCTGCAATAATGACTTTTTCGGGAAAATTTACTTATAAACGTCGATATTCCGTAAATAAGGTCGCTTATCCACGTTTCTGCGACAAACTAGAGCCGTGCCGAGCGATGTTGCCGTCTCTTTGGTTCTGTTTTCGATCGATACCAGCCGGGGTGACCGCTCTTACGGAAGGACGCATAGTGTATTAGCCTAGTAGGTTACTTACTTATTTAATTATGAAAAAAAATGGATGCCATTTGTTATGTGGCAATCGACCCTACGATTGTTTACCTATACCAAAATTTTATAATTAACAAAAATCTTCATGTCCTCTGGAAGTAGGTCGACCTCTTTGTACAAAAAAACGAGTCGTTTTCGTAAACGCAACTAAGTACCTACCTACCAACTAACTAATAGTAACCAACGACCAAATAATTTGCTTTGCTTGTTTGATATATAAGATAATATAAGTTAAGTAAAACAACATCACTTTAGAACAAATAATATTAGACAACTTTGCCACCGCCTCTGATCTGCTAAAAATAGTAGAGGGATAAGTACCTATGTACCAGTTATCGATTTTACACGCGCAACATTTTAGCGTTGGCTTGTCAACTGGTTGGTATTAATAGCCCCGACCCATGATAAGATAGTTAAGGGGTTATAAATAAAGAGGTTATTTATACCTCAGTAGTCCTGCAAATGGTTCTAAAGTGTGGGCACCCTAACAATGTATAGTACTTAATAAGGCTTCACACTAAATGGTTTTCTATAACCCCGTGTCCCTGGTGTAATTTTTTATTCAATAAAATTGGGTAGGTATATCTACTTATTGATGTCTTTATATCCGGCTAGTATTCACCTGCTTTATGTGCAGGTCGGTGGGTACTCAATGTAGTTATTTAATTAGAATTTAACTAGCGTCTAGCTGGGACTTCGATTTCGTAAACCACCAAGGCTTCGAAATTGTGACACTTTCTGCTACCTCGTTATTTAGTTTATCTGCATTAACTGATCCACGTCCTTAGTCTGTTAACGCCTGCGACTTCGAAGGTGTAGAATTAGGTTTCCACAATTTTTTCCTCAACGAGAGCGTTCATATAATAACTGATCTATGTTGCCTTTGTTTTGACTACGAAAGTATAAACTATAATTAGTTACCGTTGCCAAAATATAAACGTGGAAACGCAGCTTATAATATTTTTAATTAATATGCAGCTCTGGAAAGTACCTGCCTGATTAAACGTAGGCAGTCTTGCTCATACACACGGGAATGCTCTAATCTAATTATCTTCTGACTCAAAGCTGTTCCTTGCAGTTCGCGGAAGAATCCCGGGGGACAAATGACTAATATTGGGTTTCAGACAAAACTCAATTAGATATACTCGTAGTAGGAAGATGAGGTAATATGGAAATCTCTAGTAGGATTGTTATCAGGGTCCTATATTCCATATCTTATTCCTGTGACGTTTACAGTAATATCGGCCGGTTGAAAAACAATATCAAAACACGTCAAATGCAATATCGTTTCAACCCATTAGAATAGAGGCCCACGGTGTTGATTTTGTTGGGTTATTACGTGATTTAGTTGTTCTTACTGGACTCTAGAAGCGTAGCACTTCTAAGTACTGCTGGACGTTGGCCTGCCCGAATCCTGTGATGGATTCCCGGAGTTTCATCATCCTCGTTTTCTATTCTTCTAGTCTACTTCGAGTGGAAAACCCTTTGTCTCCTGCTATGCGTTTGCCACCCTAGGACTGTGGGACTTCTATTTATATTTTATGCGACGTTGTTATGTAGAATGTTTGGTTTGGGCTTAGAGAACCAACTGTCCTCAATTAAAATACAAAAATATATTTTTAACTCAAGGTCGCTAGCTTTTAATGATCTACTTTATTGTTCTTTCCTTCTTTGTTAATTGTTTCATTACATTTTTCGGCAATTAAAATATGGTATAGGTCGCCCTTTTAATAACTTTCAGGCCGTTACTCGTAGTAATGGCGACACTTCATTAAGAATTGCTAAATGTTTCTTTATATCATAAAGCTTTGTATCGTGATCGTCAATGTCATTAATAACCTTTTATGATCATATTTATGTTGTCTAATTATAATTATCCAAGTTTATTCTCATTTATTAGCCGTGTGCGAAAATGTCTTTTCCGGTAGCGGAATTAACTGTATCACCACCGAACTGGACATGGGGAATACCATGTACAGTCACCAGCAATAATATTTAATCCAACATTGGCCTCAAAATTATCTGACACGTCTTTCCTACTGAAGACATATAAGAGCGTGTCAGATATTTTTTTAGCGCATATTGTATAATATATTATTGCTGGTGACTGTACTGCCTTAACAGCCATGCCAGGAAACTTCACCTTACGTTTCGAGTCGACACTTGTGGTATGTGTTTCAATGTTGCTATGGATTATTTACTGAATATTGTCGCAGCCCTTAGCCACAATGTTTGGTGCTATGGATTTGGAATATTATTCTGGTTGTAGACTGACTACTTGTGGGTTACTCTGCTTACAGTATACCTAAGCTTTGCTCTCAAGTGGTATCTTCTAACCTTATACCTAAGCCGCAGTATTTGTTTAGGTAAAAAATTGATCACGTTACCCTTCACTACGAGCAGCGTGGCCTCTCAGGAACTCCGTACTATAAGCTTTTAAAATTGAGATATTTTTGTAGTTTCTAATTTTACCGTCATCTAATTGCAGTCAGGTGTTAACTTCAGGTGGGCCTTAGTCGGGCAGTAAGTTATTTATGTAGGTTACAAACAGTCACATCACAAAAATAGATCCAAAGAATAAGACCTTAAAAACCATAAGTAGCGATGCATGAGTAAGTATATATATGTTCCTTGATGTGCCAATCAATGCAATACTGCCGACCTACATAAGGAATTCTAATTTTAGTACATATTCATCTAAAAATGTATACGCATTCGAGAGCTGTGAATTATAATAAGTTAATAAGTATAATTGGCTTTGACTCTCGTATCGGCATGTTTATGATCTTTAATTGTTTTACTTGCAATTGAACTGGGCAAGAGCATGTAGGACCATGTTCAGTGTAAGTAGAAGAACTCGGCAGGGTGAGCTGTTTTCAGAGTTTGCATAACATGGACGTACAAAACAAACATACATAATTCAATGGTAAATGTGGAGTAATTTAATAACTAATGAAATTATTTTATTTAGGCTGCCTTTTTACTACAATCTTAACGTCGCCATCAAAACAATTGAATTTAATAGCAAGCCTTTTACGAAAACCTCTTTAAATAATATATTGGTATATCCATATGCTACCATGAAAATTAATCAAGTGATATGAAGATACACGTAAATAAATTAGAACATAGATAAATTTATAGTTATTTATTACAACAAAAATGAAAATTTAGATTAAATAATAAACTTAGTAGCTACTCGTTTTGTACAATTATAATTAATACAGATTTATTATAATTTAATATTTATGTTTAAGGCATATCTATATTAACATCTACACTTGACATTAATGACGTTAAAATGGCTCCCCCCTTGCCGAGCTCTGGTAAGTAGGGTTTCGAAGCCTTTACTATAAGGGTTCCTTGTTGACTACCGAACTCTAAAAACACGATTCTGTATATCTCCAAGCTGTTGTCATCCCTCTTTAGTACAATGAAAGCGTTATCTTTTTAAATGAGATGGCTGTGGAAGATATAATCGTTTGACATTTGTAGGTAGGTGTTGTGTTATCCCGCGGCGACAACAAAAGCCGCTTGCCTTCACAAGAACCTTTATCCCCATTTTGTTCTTTAACAATTGAATAAGATGGAATGAAAATGTTGTACATTAAACGTATAAATGTAAATATGCATTTGTTGATTGGTAAGAGTGATGCACTCTGAAAATTATTGTTCCGGATATATATTTTTTAAAGCATTATTGTTGTAATTTTTACATTAAAGCGACCAACAATATAATGTTATTAAGCTTACTAGAGGAAAAGCCCCAAATATGGACCACCATATAAATTTTATGAAATAAAACACAGGATTTTCAAGTTAAAGAAATGCAATAGAAACCAATCAGTCGGGAAATTATCTGGCAATCTTCTAAATATAATAAAAATGTCATTAAGTAACAAACGTTTAACAAAAACTTCGTAATTCTAAATAAACTCAAAATTAACCCTTTCAAAATAGGTAACATTATATGGACCACCATGTTTATAATACGGCCTAGGGGTGCGTAATATGGACAATCATAATTAAGGTATGACAATTATCACATGTTTTTCCTATTTTAAAAAAGGAAACTTGTAATCACTAATCAGCCTTATATGTGGAATAAATATTATTTTAAGAGTCCTTTAAAATAATAAAGTTAAAAATTGAAATAAGGCTCGAGTCCATATTACGAGCATGTTCATAATATGGACTACTAGTCCATATTTGAAACTAACTATTGGTCCATAATATAAACAGGTGTCATTTGTCGTTAAACTTTTTCCAAAAAGTAACTAGTAATACGTGTCGTCACACGCTACAACAACAAAGTTCACTAATAATATAACGTTTCTAGGACACCAAGGTACAATAATAAGCGGTTGTCATAAAAGAAGCAACAGCCTTACAAAACTCACCGAAAATTTCCATCAAATGTGCCTAAAAACTTCAATCGACGATAACTGACACATACGTGCACTGAGCTTGGCGGCGAATCACTGGCGGGGAGGCGCACCTCAATGGTGTCCAAAGCGAACCTACTTCACTTCGATAGGAACGCCACCTAGCGAGATATTCGTGTGGTCCATATTATGTACCTAGTCCATATTTGGGGCTTTTCCTCTACTTACTTACTTAAACGACCAATTAAGAGGATTATTAGACAAAAAATATCTGCTTAGCAATTCAAACAGGGAGCAAAATTCGTTTTTGCTGCGAGAGAGACAAAATAAGTTTTTAATTAATAAATAATTTTTAATATAAATGCTTCGTCAATATAATTGGGTGGGAGGCTGCTAGGTAAATCATGTTTTAATATATTGAGGTGAAAAGTTATATGTGCATCACAGTATTAAAGTTATTTGCATCTCGTGTCTTTGGATCCCTCGCTACGCTCAGGACTCTTACCTAGAATCACTCGCAACTCGCAACGCTCGTTAAGCAATTATAGAATCCTTCGCTTACTCAGGATTCAAAATCAATACTCGCGGCAAAAACCAACTTGACTCTCCTGTTGCACAAATCACTATTGAAATGATAGGGAACACGCATGTTATTTTTTCTTAGGCTCTCTGGAAAGTGTTATGAAAGAGACGAATAACTGTATACGCGAAATAATTGTCGTGTAATTATTCATAAGATACGAAGCTGTAAATAGTCATAGTTCAGACCCCCTGCAAAAACACTATACAAAATCGACGACAGGAATGACGTCACAGCTGTTGTTTCATGTTTAAAATATAAGGACCTTATAAAGAAATTTGCATTTATTTCGTAAATATGTGTACCTAAGCCAATATCGTTAAATTAAAATATAACAAAAATAAAATGAGAATGCTTAGAAAAACAATCTAAACATTAAAAAGAAGTTATAAAATTTTAACAAGTTTTGATTCTATATAAAATGTTAATAAACGGGTCAAAACTTAGTGTAGGTATTGCGTTTTATATGCTTTTTTACATTTTCTTTTAAATCATATTAATGAAACTCAATTCTGATTTTAATGCATTTTCTCTATTTCATCCGTTCCTGGTACTGCCTGTTGATCCTTAACGTCACATATTAAAAACATGAAACAGTGCGTTTTATCAATAACGTTACTAGGAAGAGTAGAAAGAGGTTTAGCTTTAGCTGGATTATATGCATACCAAACTATCGAGACATTTTGTGTTAATTTATATTTACAATATTATTCGATTTATTGGTTGATTAAATATTAACGTAGACCCCAGGCCTTCCATATAGACGTATTTTGTATTGTATAAGTATATTCACGACACGACGCGACACCCATTGACTGACGACACGTTGGCCTAGTTGGTTGGTAGGGTGCCTACGAAGCTAGCGGTGCTGGGTTGAAATCCCGGTAAGGGCAGATATTTTTGTGATGAGCACCTGAGTCTATGGTGTTTTCTATGTATTTAAGTATATATTTCTCTATAGCCCAGAGCTTAGTTTGGGACTAGGTCAATTTGTGTGACATTGTCCCGTATAAGTCGATACTAATTATGACGTTTCAAAAGAGTTTCTTATTTGTAAACCTACTTGAATAAAGATTATTCTGATTCTGATTCGGATTCTATAATTTATTTATTATATTCCTTTGGGCTTCGATTGTTACCGTATTGTCAACGTTCCGATAGTTCTATTTACTGTATAACTTGTCTAAGGCAATAAGGCAATATTTTACCCAGTAGAATAAAGGCTCTGGGATCATACCCGTCATCGTAGTAATATTTTGATATTACTAATTTAATAAAGTATGTGACAGTATAATATACGTCTGCTAATTAAATCTTAGTGTGTTCAGATATCTGCCAATACCAATCCGTTTTATAATTACAATTGGCAATTGTGTTTGAGCCGAGAGGGTTGACCAAAAGCTTAAAACTTTGGTATATGCTTGCTTGTTACATGTTGCCTCATTTTGAATGTTATGACGAACTGTATGCATTACGCATTAAGCTCGATCTATAAATCTTTTTAGGGTTACGTAGTCAAACTACGAACCCTTATAGTTTCGCCATGTCCGTCCGTCCGTCCGCAGACTAGCGCAGAGACTCTTATTACTAGAAAGCTGTAATTTGGCATGAATATACATATTAGTCACGTTAACAAAGTGGTACAATAAAGTGTAAAAAAAAATTAAAATAGGGTACCTCCCTTACACGTAACGGGGGATGTATTTTTTTTTTTCTCGTCTACCCCATAGTGTGGCATGTAACGACATGCCACACCTACAACGTTTTTGAAAGACCTATCCAACGGGATAGGCCTTTCAAAAACGTTGTAAGTTTGTTAAATATTTTTTTCGATCAAGGGATCCATTTATGAAATATTAAGCTTTAAAGCGCTAATTTTTGTTAGAGTCAAGTGTGAGTGTCCCCCTTCTCCCCTAGGCGATTAAAGTGTTAATACCTACTAATATCATCTAAAACGGCTCCAAATGACATTTAATAGAAAATTAGTTATTACATGTTGATTTTATGTTTGTAGTAAGTACTTAATGGCTTTGGAACCCTACAATGAGCATGGTCCGACATGCTCTTGCCTGGTTTTTTTACGTAGCCTTTCTTCGTCAACTTCCCATAAGTGCACCGCACATTACATCTCTAATCAGCGGAGTACCGTGCAGTGACAATGCCTGTTGCGTTCCCGTAACACCGCGTGGGCGGGCTCCCTTATAAACGCGGTGATGCCGGCTCCCGCACACAGCTTGTCGGGATTCAGAGCTCAGTGGACGCGACATGAGGGTCCAGGTCTTGTGCTTGTTGGTGCTCGTGAACCAGCTGTTCGTGGCTGAAGCGTACCCCTTCAGGCCCGGCAACATTGACTACGTGAGTATTATAGGTACAATTACCTTAAGTGGTTCGTGCGTGAGTCGTGTGACTAACAGTAGCATGTTTGATTTAAACTACAATGGGCCATGTTATCGCATTGCTATAACCTAATTATGTACCTACATTATTCGTCATAGTAATTAGTTTAATTTCGATTGTGATAATAGATTGTAAGTTCACAAATTAACTGATTCTTTATTGATTTGACATGAAAATAAATGCGCTATGTTAAAACCGTAGTGGTGCGTCTATATTGTGTAATAAATTAATGATGATAATTAAATTATATACTTATACAATTCTTCCTTCTAAAATAAATACCTACTTAAAACCGAGGGTCGATACAAGAAATTGGAGTGCTTGAAACGACAGGCTGGTTAAAATAAACTGCATGTTAAATAACGATACAACCACAACTTGATAAACTGGACTTCTATTAACGTTAAAGAAACTTTAAAGATTATATACCTACCTAAAATCTTTACAATTACAGTAATTAAATCAAACAAACGCGGGTAGAATTTGAATATCCAACTAACGATTTTAATTGTCTTTGTCGTGTTATGGACATGGTATTGTTTTACTCGGCCCCATGGCAGGGACGTCGTGAATTCATAAATTCTCATCTTTAAAAATAGAGACAATTGAGTAAATATGTCCCACTGTCAAAATATTGTGTTCTCGTATGTATGGCTAATATCAGAATGATATAAATAAGTATAATAATTTTAGATTTGAAACATAATGTTTAAGTTTAAAGGTTTAACTCGATACTAAAAACCTAGCTTCGCACCTATGCGCAACTGGCGGTTTATAGCTTTCCTACTTTAGTCCCTAGGTACAAAAAGTATCGCTTTAGTCCGCCAATAGATGTAAAGTTTCTTTAATAATTATAATTGATACATACATACATAACATCACGCCTTCATTCCCAGAGTGGGGTAGGCAGAGCTACAGAAATACCAACAACTCTAAAGACTTACTGATATTTCTGTAACCACATTTTGCACTAACAGGCTAAGAGGTTTACTAGTGTATTAGTGACAGGTTGCAAGCCCATCGCCTAACAGTACTACAAGCCCTTACTCCCTTAGTCGCCTCTTACGACATCCACGGGAAGACAAGGAGTGGCACTATTCTAACCCGGCAACCACACGGGGGAAAAAAGGGATTATAATTGAAAGTCATGTATAACCTTCAAGACTTTCAAAACTAACTTTTTAAGCATAAGACAAAATTAATAATATCTTTTAACTTAATGGTTTTGTTAAACAATAACACACGCTTAGTAGAAAGAAACTGTAATAACTAATAATATAGGCCAGTAAAGTGCAATTGTGTGTTTTACAAAGAAGACGAGACTTTTATCTGTGCTTCATCCATCTATCTATGCCTACTAATCTATACTATCATACTTAATATTATAAATACAAAATTAGCTCTGTCCGTTACGCTTTCACGACTAAACCTCTGAACAGATTTCGTTGAAATTTGGCATGGAGTAGGTAGCTTAAATCCCGAAGAGTGGAATAGGGTACTTTATACCTGCAAATGACGACTTCTATGCGGACGGAGTGGCGGGCTACAGCTAGTATAGGTACTAAATAAATTAATCGATGTTACTTACACTACTCTTAGGTTTGCGCTTTTCTTGAACTGCGGTCCTAGACAAGGTGCTTGAGAGAACGTTATTGTTATCTAAAATATAATGAAGAGCTACGAAAACGGGTTACTTAGTACAGAATTTCCATAGAAAGTGACCTGTTTTCATTACTCCTGAGTGTATATAGGATTGACGTAAGTTGCCAGATGGTTGCGTCGAATAGGTACTTATGCCAATTCATATTTTGACAGTTTTCGAAAATCGTTTACGTTACCTTGCATTTCTTGTCTAGGTTCTCTTTTGTTCAAAGCAAGTGCATAGTTAGGTAAAAGAGGGCCCCTCACTAGAGAACCCTCACAGTAAGAGCGTAGCGGGAAGTTCGGCCATTGTCTGTTTTAACAACTAAACTGACACAACAGTTAAACGTATGAGTAGCATAATAATATAATATCGTGTAAAATTTTGATGTGAAAAAATATATATAACGTAGATACACGCTCTTAACGGCAAATTCCAAACAAGGAAATATGATTTTTTTCTGCCACTTTACTTCTGCGGTAGACCCAAATATACCTAAACTTCAACGGTCAACGATTAGGTACCACAACGGAATTTAAGCGCTAAAAAAAGTTACGATGACAAGGTTCTACGACGCCTCAACACTAAACATGTTCCTGATGCTACGTGATACGAGTAACTATAATATAAATATAATATGAAGTCGCCACCACATGTAAAGAGTTTGCAGCTCAGCGCCTTGCCTTGCGGCCGCGCCGTCGCAAGTCTTCCATAGCGGAATTTTTTACTCAATATGTTTTTTTTTGTCGTAGATGGAGGCAATCCGTCAAATGCAGAAGATTCCCCAATGGCACTGCATGCGGTACCGCCGGTTCCAGTTGCACGGACCTTGCACTCGTTGGTGGCTGATGCGGCGCACTTGATTCCTTGGGTAACCGGCATTCGGAAACAGAACTATGTCGGCCAGTGTCGTATGTAGGTTAGGATCCTAGGCTGTAACCATACGATCCTAGTACCGTTTAAATGCAAATATTAAGTGGAGAAACACATTCAAAATTTAGAAATCGTCTGGTAAAGAACAAGGCATATTTGCGCACCCTCAGTTTCATACGAATTGCGTCCCATCTTGCCACTGCCGTATCGCCGAATTTCCGCTAGCTAGATAGGTACCTATTCTTTCCACTCGCGGTAAAGCCGGTCATTTGCTGTCTCAGTCGGGACTACTCGGGACGCAACAATCGAATAGGTATCAATGTTAAGTGGATGGCAATACGTAGTGAAGCGCGCCGCTTTTGATATGGTTCTATCACCACCAAACATATTTCTAGTCAAGAGAGTAGTCAGATATGGTACTGGATTCCGGTCGTAAGGTCTCAGCTCTAAGATAGTGTAGCACTAAAGATGTTTAATGTAAAAAATAGCAAAACTCTGTAGTCGCTATCACAGAACACAGATTCTTTCCTTGGTTCTGTGTCTGCACAAAATAATGGACTTATGCATTTAATCGACTGAAGATTTTGACTTTGTTTCTAATGTTAGTAGTGGAGTTACGTACATTTAGCTTTAATTACATGGGTACTTATACATTATAGTTAAGTACTTATGTATTGTGTATTATCCTTATAGATAGTTATAGAAATACAAAAACAGTAGTAGAATTAGTATTTCTTAAACCAGAAATTAAACAAATTGAAGAATTCATAAATTTGTTTTATTAAACCTTATATGAAAAAGTAAAGTTACTTAAATCTAACTATGTTCTACTACGTACGTTTGTACAAGGCTTATTCACCAGGCTACCGCGAGATAGGTTGAGCCTAGTATGGAATTACCAAACTATTTATTTAGGTTAGATAAAACTTAAAATGCGAATAATAAAAAGTGTGACTTTTGGAGTAGGTATTTCATATTTTAGTGTTTTTTTAACTCGGAGCGTATGGGGAAATCCAAAACCATAGGAGATAGGTAAGTACTTGTACCTACAGGTAAACGGCCTTAGGAAACATGGGACTTTTTGTTAAAACATTTTTGGCATAGTTTTTTTTGGTGATGAGTGAGTTTTCCGTAAAAATCAACAAAAATGATTTTTTTTTTAATATAAATCGTCTCAGCTTCATATAAGGATCTTAGTTCCACTTTACTAATCTATTATTTCATACAATTTGTAAGTAGTCTGTTAAATATGTCATTTTTTTTAGCTTTATCTGAATAACACTAGTGCAGGTTTAACAGGGCCTCTATTCAACTGCGTTATAACGATATCGTGTTTGACGTGTTTTAGAATCGTTTATGTCACAGTCGCCATTATTGTAAATGACATAAGAGTTATGAAAACGTTGACAATACGGAAACACGTCAAATACGATATCGTTATTGCCGTGTAGAATCCCAGCCCAGTATTCGCGACTTTCGCAAAACGCAGTAATGTCCATTAACTCCATCCAGTTGATAAACGCTAGTCTACAAGGGCAATTAATATGACTCGGTTCTTGCATCAGCGGTAACTGATGGTATCCGGGAGAAACTGGGCCATTTCCGGAGACCAAGGGACGATGCGTGTGACTGCACTTTGAGAGACGCAGGCGTTAATACTAGACTCAAGATGACGCTATATATCCCTTTTACTTGGGATGGAAGTGAAAGAGAACCGCTATAAGTCGTGGTATGAATCATATATAGGGCTGTCCTGGTTTGTTAATTGGGTAAATGCCTAAAATGGTGCATAGTTATGTAAAGTAATAGTGGTATGTATCGTGCGAATACGAATTTTATTGTTTAGATATAAAATAAATAGAAAAGTAGAAGTATTAAATGTTTACAACTGTAAACAATTGTGACTTCGTGTTGGCTTAGTCGAAATGTTTAGGATTTCAGATCGTGTCGACCGCTTATGTCAAGTCCATAGATTTCGAGTCGAGAAAACAGAAACGTTACAGTGGGGCCAGACAAGTTGCATTCGACAATCGTTGGCGATTATGTTTCGATTAAAAAATATGTACTTATATGAGATTGACGTGAGCCATCGAGATAGTACCACGTGACTATCTCGGTGGCTTATGTACGACAATTCCATACGTTTGTCTATCGAAACTTAAACGCTAACGATTGTCGAATGTAACTTGTCTAGCCCTACAGCAGTGTTTGTATCTTGGCCAGGCCTATGCTGACTTAACACTTTTTATCGATTTATCACAATTATCAGTCAATCTAAAATCACTGTATAGAGCAGGGACCGGCCCGCTATCCCATTCAAGGGGTTTCGAATGGGTTTTACTAAGAAAAGCCGTATCGCTTAAAAACCATTCGATTGGCTTTTAAAACTCGCTATCCCATTCGAGGGGTTTCGAATGGGTTTTATAAGTCTTTTACTTAGATAATCCGTACGATATGCTTTTTAAAGCGCTATTTATAAGGGTTATCTGTGCTTTAGCGGTTAAGGTTTCCCTTATAGTGAATGGTTAGTTTAACAAATAACTTCATATATTTCGATTCAAGAGGTAATTATTTTAGTGGGGTACCTATTCTAATGAGAGGAAAGTCTTTCAAAGGCTTTTATCGGTGAATGGGTGGCCCTGGTATAGAGTACTAGTGGTTTTCCGCGGCTACGTCTGCATTCAACTTTTCGGAATAAAAAGTACCCTATGCCTGGGACTCAAACTATCTTCATACCAAATTTAATCTTAATCTAGCGTTTTATCCGTGAAAGTCTAACAAACGGACAGACGACAGGGTTACTTTCACATTTAAAATATTCGTATAAATATAGATATAGATACGAGTAGTTTTTATTAATGTAGTAAGAATCCAAGAGTAAACGCGTAGGATATAAGTAATCTAATCTATTATCATGAAGTCAAGTACAAGTGCTGCATTAGAACGATTGAGATATCAAGAATATTATATGGATTCGCATACAGCTCTAAATATGTGAAGCAATTTAAATACCGATTCAACAATGTTGATATGATATGCCAAAGTTAACGTGCACATTTGTTCAAGTATTGCAAGAATGTAAGGCAACAATAAAATCCTATTTTTAACTCAAATGAGAGGCAATAAAATTAACGACAGGAATGTAAAGCTCGCTTCATTGTAAACGCTTTCTCTTTGTTATGTATTCAAGTGAGAATACAATTGATCATACTCGCCTTGGGCGTATAAAACTCCACTGTTTGCGTATGGGCCCTCATTTTGGTTGGGGCTTGTCTCATCTCTAATGTCCATGATGTTTTCTATTGGAATGTCATCCCGACTTAAGGTGATAAAGTTGGTTCTTCGTGCTTTTCTTTTCAACCAGATGTTGATCGTGAAACGTATTGTGAAGTAGAACATAAGCTCCACGAAACTGAGGAGGCTGGCGCCGACGAATAGGCCGGTCGTCCCGCCGACCGAAACTGTCAATATGAATAATAAAAATTAACGCACAGGTTTTATTCTTTTTCGGTAAAATCATTTTGGTTTTGACATGTTATTGTATTACCAACGTTGTTATGATAGCTCTTACTTGACAGTTATGACGGCCGATTTAAAAACTATACGATCAAATGTCAAAAGCCATACGGTTTTACAGAGTAGAAAAAAGCTCTTGCTCTTGTCGACGCCACAAAACGCTGATCTCTACCAAGCTGCAGACCGTTGTTGCAGATTTAATGACTGGGGGGTGATTCTGTCAACACAGCGCTGCGTCGATCTCAAAGATGAAGTTTTATCCGGCAAGTTTAAGAAGTCCCGTCGTAGCGTACAAAACACATTTTAGCGCGTGCCTTCTTAATTAGGCATCTTTATACGACACTGAACTCTACTGCCTGCTGCCTAATTGAGAAGGTACGCGCTAAAATGTGTTATGTACGCTCCGACGGGACTTCTTAAACTTGCCGGATAAAACTTCACCTTTGAGATCGACGCAGCGCTGTGTTGAGAGAATCACCCCTGAGCTTTACTCGGTGTAGCCGTCGGTCGCCGCAAAAGTATGTAACTTGGTAGCGGCGTTTTCATATCCCGTATACGGCAATAATAAATAAAACAAACTCAGGGGACTTTCCATTGTGTTGAACCATTAAACGGACGGAATTTAAACTAAGCAGCAAACTTTATGTATACGTACACAGCCTTGGTGTTGCCAGATAAGTAAACAATAAGATTAAGTGTTAAGTTTTGCCGATACTCCAGCAAGCATCTAAGGGAGATCTGGTAACCTTGACACCATTCCCGTGGGTAAAGAGACCCATGAAGAATGTAAATAAAATATCTAAGTTAATCTCTCCCATGAGCACATTGAGTGAAGCCATCTCACCGACTAGGTCAAGGCGGCTTCTGACCACATTCCGCCTGAACCTCTCGGTGGGCAAGTAGGCCAAGTCCATTTCCACGTATGCCTTCTTCTTCACCTTCTTGGATCGAAGTCTAAAAGACGAATAATTTTTCAAAGTTAGACGTGGTTATTATCCACTGTGGCAAGAATTACTTATTACCAGCGACTTCGAGTTTTGATTATGACATGTACGAGTAAGTCCCTAAATATCAAATATTCCAGGACATGAAGTTCAAACATGAACAAAGTATCTTGAGTGCGTGCGTGATTTGGTTACAACACCGGTGTCAAAAAATTCAGAAAGTTCTAATACTTATAACTAAATTTGAAGGTTTGTACGTGTAGTGTGTTTGCTGCTCCTTCAGAAGGTATTGTAGCTTGATAAGTAGGTATTAGAAATGGAATAATAAATGTTGTTCCCGTTTACCTACAAACATTTTGATGTAATAAAACTGTAGTCGGATCAACATTCGTGAATGCGACATGCAAATCAACGGTGTAATAATATTTACCAATGTTCCTTTTAGCACGAGGCGTATTGAACTTTTGAGCCCATCATTCGCAACGCGTACTGACAGTAATTGATAATATTATGATCAAATTTATTAACAGCTGTCAAGAAACTGAAGTGTGAGTTAAATCAAGCGCGTTTTCTGAAATCCGATTTGCATTAGTTCAAGGTCTGTTGTTTTTCTATTTCTAGTTTTTTTTATGATAAAGAGAAGGTACACGAGCACTCAGGCCCATAGAAGTTTCCAACCTCAAATACGTTGCCAACCCTAAGGACTAAGATGGAATGCCTCTATGCTAGTAATTTCACCGGTTGTTGTAAAAAGTCCCTAGACAAGATGCTTAACCAGCTTAACGTTAACTAAAATGATTTTCTAAAAATGACAAATGTAACGAGTGAAATTGACATAAACACTCGATGCGAACGTCCGGCAGCTTACGTCAATCACTGCAATCGTCAATTTTGGTAGCGGTAATGTTCTCGCAATACATATTGTCTAGGGCCCCAGGGTGAAAATTATGCATGAACTTGCCGTCTTCTTTCGTTTGAGTATAGTACTGACGCAACTTGGTATTGATGAAATCCTTCAGCGCAGCCAATATATGTATGTATGTAACTATGTATGTATGTACCTAAACATTTTATTGTACTAAAATTTTAAATACAATTGCAAGAACAAGGCCACTTTCTTTTTGGCTTTTACGAAATTCATAATTATGTTCATAGTACGGTCAAGGACTTTAATTGTTATGCCACTATGGAATCCTGTCATAATGACAGCGTTAATCATAAATTTTAGCTTTCTTTCATGTGGTTTGTCGCTATTATTATGACAGGGTTCCATAGTGGCATAACAATTAAAGTCTTGACTGTACTCTTTGCCTACCAGTGGCGCAGGGTCGTATCGTATTGAACCTAGAACAAGCTAAAGAGGAAAGCTAGATCTTATACCTAATTATTTATTTTTTATTTGGTAGGCAAACACTTGACCTCGATCTGTCCTGATGGAAAGTGATGATGAAGCCGAAGATGTAGCATGCACTTACACAGACAATTTTATGAGCAATATTGCCCGACCACAGTACAGGCGTCTCATTCTATTATCCCAAATTAAAGAAAAGCAGCCAATGTAGATGCAATTATTGCACAAAAAATTAGGCCGTGTAAGTGCACCTTAACTCCAGTAAATGTTTCAAGTGGTGTTTTCATCTAACTGTCCATTACTCACGATGTATCAACGTCTTTAATGATGGTGATCTCAGTCTCATTACAGGATGGTAGGCAGTCGCAGGACAGACCGGGGCGGCTGGCCCAGGGAGGCTTGAGGGTCGTCAGGTGGCTGGCGTGAGCATGGACACACGCCATACCAGATATGTTGCACCGGTCTGAATCCGCTACAACATATTTATTTTAATTAATCTTTTTAAGAACCTAGACGGCAATACATATATGTCACCTAATTTTCGTGCCGTGGATGCACAGTGGCGCTAGACAACATGCATTGCGAGATCGTTATCGTTATAGAAAATGTATAGGGATGACGTAAGCTGCCGAATGGTCGCGTCAAGCGTTTATGTTAACTTTATACACTTAGGGAATTTTCGAAAATTTAAGATAGAGTTAAGATAGATAAGAAGCTTTCTCTCAGTGGGTGGTTTTACGCCCCTTACGATTTACGTGGGTCTATGACGTCCTGTGCCCTTACCTTACCATGAGTTACAGTGACTGTAGTCTCTAGCGAGTCGAATGCTCTGTCTCTCACAGTATTGTAATAGGCACATAGCATTCGACTCTCTAGCGAGTACGATCACTGTAACTCATGGTAAGGGTACTGAACTGGGTACGCAGAGATGTCGTCAGCTGTCGCGTTAAAAAGGTTAAAGGTATAAGGTAAAACCCATCAAATGCATCATATTATTTAATAGTTGACGTACCTTGTCAATAATGACAATGACGTCATTATTGACACGGTACGTCAACTAAAAAAAACTTCTAGACGATTAGATTTTAACTCCGCTTCTGGGGCCCTAGCCAAGATGCAAACGCTCCTAACTTTTTTCTTTTCCATCGCTCAAATGTATGGGGTGATAGTCGACCACGTGGTTTATCGAAACGCACGAGAATGTCATCCCATACATTTAGAGCGATAGAAAAGAAAAACGTTAGGAGCGTTTGCATCTTGGCTAGGGTTCATGGTCGTATAGGCACAACAATTTACAGCGGGCCTATTATGGTCGTGTTTATCGATATGGATAAACGTAAATAAAAGATCTGTTCATTATTCCCTGACCAGTACGTACCTAAGTGGGAGAGCGACAGATGCTTTGTCCACCGAGATAAAGGCGACCATAATTAATACGTACGGGCCCAGGTCTTGCGCTCTGTCAGCCAGAAAATAAACGACCTTTCCGGCTTCCCTTAAATTGGCATTGTATGAAATAATACACGTATCTACCATAATGATAACTTTTTATTTTGTTTCGTTACTATTTTTTTATGCTGATTTAAAATCAAATAGTGTTTGAATTCACGATTTTTTTTAATTTTTGACCATTTAAGGGTTAACTGAAGTCTTTTCATAGACTTATTTGTTTAACATACTTACGTGTGCCCAACATAAAATGGTCGTTGCACTTGCAAATATCCAGTTGCGCCATCTTGCGGCACCGCACGGTGCAGGCGCTGTAGGAGTATTGAGGGTATAGGCCATCCTCGTTCTCCGAGTTGAACTGGCAGGCTCGGTGAACCTGGTCTGTCTCTACTATGCGAGGGTCATTTTCAATGTCCCTCACCGCAACCTGGCGGCTTAACCAAAGCATAAGTTATAATGTACAGTTTAACTCAAAAGTAGCTGTACGTTTCAGTACGATTGCAGTAACATGTTAAAGTGATAGTGGTTTGAAAGTACAAAACCATTATTAAGCCTTATCGAGAAAATTGGAAGCTTAGTGTGTAAGACAAAATTACCGATATGAATGTCCCAGTTGAAGCTTCAAAGTAGAGGATTGCAAAGTGGTTATGCTCGGAACTTCATCTTTACCCAGCGTATACATCTAAAAAAACGTTTACTTAGATATTCTTAACTATATAGCATTTAGGCAATACAAGTTCAAGAGCTGATTAGATTCTTACCGTAGAGTGCAACATCACTTCAAATTTTATGCTCGATCGTTTGTTTCTCATGTTGCTTACCATACGAAACGGCTTAGGTTGCCTGAAAATGGCAACAATATTTTTTTTTTTTACTAACTACTTACAACTATCAAAACGCTTCATGTATTATCCGTAAGTACTTAGTTTGAATGGAGTTGATAATGAAACAAGTTCCCATGTCGGTGTCGATAGGCTGGAAGTATTCACAGCAGTCGAAAGGAGCATCGTTGTAGGAGCAATTAACCAGAATGTCCTTGCATCCACTGCGGACCAGACTCGCGTAGTAGCTGTAGTTGGACATGATGCACAGAGGGTCAGGGTCGCTGACGGCGCAGACCTCTGTAAGGCTGTACGACAGGCCGCGGAAGTAAGTGATGTCTTTCAAAGCGTCCTCAAGGTCTAAAAGATGTCCTGGCGGCCAGATACTGGAACGAAGAGCGATAAATAAGTAACAAACCGGGCAAGAGCATGTCGGACCATGCCCAGTGTAGGGTTCCGAAGCCGTTAAGTACTTACTACAAAAATCAACAAGTAACAACTAATTTTCTACTTAAAGTCATTCGGTGCCGTCTTAGTACTTAGGTATAAACACTTTAATTGCCTGTATCTCAAGAACCAATGATGTCTACTTAGTTGTGATAGTTTTCCTTTTAAATTCGTTATATTTGCTTTCATGAAAGATTTTTTTCAGATTTTTATTTTTATACCGCATTAAATCTAATCAATCATGTAACAATAGATACGCAAGCAACGTTAGATTACAAGGTTTTGAAAACTGAACCAGGTAGGAAAATTGTAGGGGATAATAGATACATGCCATTTGACCGCCGTCTGGTTTTGCCCGATTTTCCTCTCGTAATGCGCATTAATTTCCTTTGTATGAGTTTATTACTTACGTATCACAAACGTCGTATAGTTTGTCATCATTGGAAACTTCGCAAACAGCTACGGAGGGCAGCTCGGTATTCCATTTTGTGTAAGTAGTCTCTACACCGAAGCTGATGGGGCTGTCGAGGAAGGATTCCCATGCCGCTATGATGAGAACCGCGGAACCGTACCATGACAGAATCACAAGGGCTAACCAGAACCATCTAGAATTGTACAGCGAATCGTTATATGCGGTTCTCATATGTACTTATTTATAAGCATAAGATAAGAATGAGACCAATCAATTCTCAGATTCGTGAGAATAATAAAGAAAATTTTCCATATTTACCTCTCAAACCAATGTTTTCTATCGTCGGCAATAAAGTGAACTCCAGCAAATGAACAGTTGGAACAATAGTCTTTTATAAGAGCCTTGCACGTTGTTGGAGGCATTATGAAGACTACTTATCTCAATGCCTCTCAATTTTATTTTATTGCTTAATATGAAAGTAAAGTGCTGCTTAACAAGGCCTAGTGAGGAATGGCTGTTGGGAAATAGGTAATATAGAGTACTTAATCATTAAATATTCAAATTAATAATTGCTGTTATATCGATGTAGTCAGTGGTGCATTATTTTATTATCACGTTGCACAACCCGCTATTATGCACGAGCATGCCCAACATTCAAGGTTCCACCAATGCCAAACAAAAAAGCTTTTTACCATGTAATTATAATTTATTTACAATCGTGTTGTTTTACAATCTACGTTGTAGTAATTGACTTAACATGTATGAAGTAATGTAAACATATGGATAATTATGTAGGTTGATGGTATGGTGCAGGGCTTAATTGCCAAGTACATAGGTATTTGAGGTACAATCGTTTTTCATAAGTTTGATCTGTGATTGGTTCCAAAACGTGTTCTTAACATAAAATATTGCACGGAGTTAGGTCTTAAAATTATTTATAATATATAGACTACGGACAATAATTATGCACTACGATAGAATTGACGGTACAGACAAGGACTTTAATTGTTATGCCACTATGGAACCCTGTCAAAATGACAGCGTCAAACCATATGAAAGAAAGCTAAAATTAATGATTAACGCTGTCATTATGACAGGGTTCCATAGTGGCATAACATGTATAGGTGAAAAACTTAAGTAAGTCACCTGTTGCATGTAGTTGTGTACAGCATAATACATTATATAAATATTGAGTATAAGTCGTACATATTAATAACATACTGTAAATTTTTATACCTCAATCACTCGCCATTTCGTCATCCTTATTTTCATCAGTGGACTGTACAGAAACAATGTCACTGTTATTATCTTCCGAGGAAACACTTATAATGAAACTCTCCGATCTTCTTCCTGAGTTATTGTACTAATTTTTTCCTTTGCTAAACTTTTAATTGACTCCATATTCATTGAAACGTTTTTTTTGGCAACAAATCCTTTGACTATTCCCCAAATGTTTTCAATTGGATTGAATTGGGGATGGGATGATATGGTGGTAAGCGAAGTGCCGTAAGTCCGTGATGACTTAAAAAAACATCAATTATGTATTCAATGAATTTTTGCTTATTTTTGAGTACAAGGTCGTATAGTTGTGTCTTATACATAGTTGGGGTATGGTCAATATTTCGCTGAGTGAGCCAATCCATCATGACTTGCTTTCGCGAGTTCGAATTCGGTGCCGGATTTTGAAGTCAATTATGGTAACATGCATTATCCAAAATGACAACACTGTTTGGTTTTAGGTTTGGTATTAATTGAGTTTGAATCCACTTGGAATACATTAATAATGCGTTAGGAACGAATCCCTCCATTCCGCCTGCATGGACTATCACGAGACGTTTTCCCTTTGAAACTGGCTGCTTCATACCGGAAGTACTTCCATCAGACCATGATTTTTGTGTGGAGTGTGACGTGTCAATGCCGCCCTTGGGCACGGTATTCGTTAATTTTGCACAGAAAATTGATACGTAAATAGCGAATTTCATGTTTTTCCATCAGGAGCCTCCTGTTGTCTTCAGTTGTCTTCCATTTGAATCCCAATAAAGACATGTGTTTCCTTAATGTAGTAATGCTACCTCGATAATCAATATCATATTTTTTTCGGTACACCAGATATTTCAATGACCAATTGTTTTGGTGTTGATAAACAATTTGAGTCTTTATCGCAAACCTCCTGCAAATGTTTGTACAAATTACACAAATATATTTCGTTTGAATATGCAATGGTTGTCCTCTACCAATTTCAGGAAATGGTGCCATATTAATTTGCCAAGCTGAATTCAAAAACGATGTTTTACAATTTACTTATGTGGTAAACTGTAAGTAAAATCGTTTATTCATGAACGACGCAAAAAATACGAAGACAATTACTTGACATTGACAACTAGTTATATCTTATCATGACAATAGAATCATAAGTGGACAGGAATAATCAAACTTGAAAGAAAAGCAAATAATGAGTTTGCAAACCATACGATATTTAACAAATTTCAAAAATGGAATTTCTATTCGCACACATTACTCACACATACAGCAGGTGACGTACTTAAGTTTTTCACCTATAAAGTCCTTGACCGTACATAAAACATAGGTGTAAAACACATTTAAACTTTAACATGAGACTTTGACTCCTGTATTGCACATCAAGATAGGAAACATGGTACTTATTGTTAAGAAACAGGGTACTTATTGTAAATTTACATATATGCTATGAAATGCAGAGTCTATTAGGAAACACACAAAGCGTCCGTTTAACATTCAAGACATTTTTACACAGATTTACACTTGAGTCTAACAAAAATTGGCGCTTTATAATACGTAATATTTTTGAAAGACCCATCCAAAGACACCCCACAATATAGGGGAATATACGGACGGACGGACGGACATGGCGAAGCTATAAGGGTTCCTAGTTTGACTACGGAACCCTAAAAACGATACCGGACACCTTTTTTGCATGTTTTTGGTCGAAGCTTCGAAACCCTACCACAACAATGATATTTGATTGTATAGTTAGTTGATTGAGTTCTGGCAACTTCTCCATTCTGGTGTACTCACGGTTTACTATTATTTGAATTAGACGCTGCAATCAAGCGGTTGGCATATGTTAGTTCTTCGCGCGGGAGCGCATTAGGTAAGCCATCCCTTTTGATTTTTGTGTAGGTGTCACAATTAGCCTCTTAAATTTTAGGGTTTTTTTTACTTTCTCAAAATTCCAAATGACTGTCAGAAAGTCGAAAACTGCTAATAGCTTAGACGCACTACAATTCATCTGTTCTCTACAAAAAATTCAATTTATTTACATGACATGTAACATAACTGGCACGCGAGTCTAATAGATTTACAAGTGCTGTAACAGTTCTGGATTAGAGTAGAAGGGTGGGTCAGGAAAATGCTGCAGTGGACGATGGAAGCTTTGGTGGGCTGGGGCCCTGTAGAACTGCTGCTGATGGAACTGCCCCTGGAACGGGAAGCGCTGCCGGGAGACCAGCCCCGAGTGGGTCAGCAGGTTGTAGATTTGCCGACGGGGCACCTTGTCTGATTCCCTTTCGTACACCTGTATGTGAAGATTGTGAAAGTTTGTGATTTGAGAGTTTTATAGGTACTTTGCACAAACGTAGGTTTAAAAACAATGTCATAGGAGACAATTTCACTTACGAGTGTTGACGTAGGTATTCGCTGTAGGCTTCTACTTAGACATTATATTATTACCAGTGAAATAATATCGGCGTTAAAACATTATCTATATGTATAGATTATATTATGTGCAAAAAGTTGAATGGCTAACAAATAAGAAAAAATTCTAAACCAAGCGATCCTAGACCGTAATTTTCAGTAAATTTCCAAAAACTTAACTCTGTGTCCTTGTTATTTTCTTAAATCGAAATACAGCTTTTTATCACGATTAGTTCGTTAAACACTCAAACTCGATTTTATTGGTGAGCTTTAGAGTTTTGTTATAAAACTGGTCATCAACGCAACGGTAAAATGGATTTCAGAGATCGATATTTAGACACGGGATTCAAAAATGTAAGGAATAAAAATATCCCTTTTTTTAATTGCTGCAATTAATTGCAATGCAAGATATGAAATTAATGTATATTTGATGCTTATATTTCACGGTAAGTTAACAGTTACTACTAAAAGCGTAAATTATTACACATTTCAACCAAAAAAAACCTAATATACCTACTTCACATTTAAATCTTCAAAAGTCCTTCCTTACCAACTGTTCGCCGCTATGGAGCAGGCTGGTTAGTGGCAGAATTTCCCTGAGATGAGGGTTGTAGAGCGCCCGGCTGCGCAGATGATGTGGTAGGAACTCCTCCTCCTGCCGGACCGCCACCACCTTAGGGTGGGGGGGAGGCAGGCTGTTCGCCACCCAAGTACTCGTCAACAACAGGAACCAAGACTTTAACATGGTGCTGGAAAAAAATATTCTACACTTGTACGGTACCCAAAAAGAGGTATTTTTGGGAAGGAATCAAGGAAAATCCGTCAGGTTACTCTAGGTACCTACTGTAAGAGTTAAATAATAAAAAGTTTTAACGATCACACTATGAAACTTATGTAGTTTCTGTTAAAGTAGGTACAATGTCGATTGTTTTATTTTAAATATCGTAACCTTCGATCAACAATAGGTACACAACTATGTCGACGATCGTAACCTAACCACACACACGATTACACGATTTAGATGTACTTAGCTACGAACATTAAAGTTATTTTAAAAAGGTACGGTGCCACATAAAACTAATTATGTAAAATATAGCCTTTTTAAAATGTTTTTAATTATTTTTGTAAGCTAGTGTAGAATCATTTTTTTTTGAGTAGAGGTATGCGCGCAAAAATAGGTAGATAGTCACTTATTTCGTATTAGAGATAACATTATTATATGTTTCATAGTTATAATGAATTCGCAATAAGATCGTCAGTGTAAAATTAAAAATGAAAAATCAAATAATGTGAAAGTGTGTGTAAAACAGTACAAAAAATTATAAAAATGGGATCATTCTGAAAAAATACGCAATCAAATAAAACAAAAAAAAGAATCGGTTCTTAAACATCGGAGTTATGAGGTTTGTTAAACGTAAAAAAAAAAGAACTGAAATGAGAACCTCCTCTTTTTTTTGAAGTCGGTTAAAAAATATAGTTCGAATGGTACAGTCAGAATATACTTAATCCCCTAAACTTCATCATCATATTTAGTCCTCTTTACTACTTATTGTTACACGCGGTCGTGCCGAGATGCGCATGAGTCCCACGCAACGCGTGCGCACAATGATTTAAGGTCAACCAAACCAAATTCACTTTCAAACAAACGCACTACGACCCGACCGCACGTTGGTCAACGTTCTAGAAGATTCCATTACGCATATTGTATGATGCATTACACGGAATACCCTTGACTCATTGATGTTTTAAAGTTGTTTCGTTATGTGTTTAAATGCTAACGACCGTAACTCAAGTATGACAGAGTACTTGGAAAGAACTCATTTTTTTGAGTGATACTATTATGAACAGAATGAGATCAATTACTCAAATTTCAATTACATAAACCTAGTACGGGATCTGATTGCAAGTTTACCTACGTCATCGAGTACCACGTGCCGATCGGCCTTTATCCACCCCTAACTTTAAAAAAAACCGGGCGAGAGCATGTCGGACCATGCTCAGTATAGATACGGTTCCGAAGCCATTTTGTAATACAAACATAAAAAACTATCCGGAAAACAACAAGTCGGAACTAATTTTCTATTTTTTTGGGTGCTGTCTTAGACGATTTTTAGGGTTCCGTAGTCAAACTAGGAACCCTTATAGTTTCGCCATGTCCGTCCGTCCGTCCGTCCGTCCGTCCGCAGCCTAGCTCAGAGACTCTAGTACTAGAAAGCTGTAATTTGGCATGAATATGTATACATGTTAGACATTTTTGTAATAGTTTGAACATAATATACTACTTAAAAAAATACAATTTAATAGCGCTATATTTTTTACTCTCAATAAAGCAATAAATAGTTTACATACATACATACTCTCAACCCGTCACTGTAATGCAGGAAAAGACAGCAACAAGGTTGTTTTTGGGGTAAGAACATTACGAGTAGTCCATAGACAACATTTCCGAAACGAAGACCTTGGCGGGTAGAGGTTGTATGCAGAGTTGCCACCCGTACTATAATATATAGTATTGTACTATATTTTGGCGTTATGTCCTCAATAGTAATTATATTTAAGACATAAAGTACGCTAATACTTTATTTTTAAGAACTTGATACTTCGTTTTGACCTTTAATTTGCTTGGCGGTTGCGTTACAGAACTTGGTTGAAAGAAAGTGCTATTCTACTGACTGATAAGTTAATTTTGCTAACTAAAATATTTGCGAGCGATCAGAAATTTTTGCTGTGTGTACTATATTTTTTGGCCCTGTAACTCACCATATACTATAATCTTGATAAGAAAGGAGGCAACCCTAGTTGTATGCCCAGCCCCAGCCTGTCCTCCACCGACTCCACCGCGCACTCTGACGTCAAGGGCAACATCATCAAATGGCAACATGTATCTGGCTGTTTGTGGTTTTTCAAAGGCTTTTTGTAAGGAAATTAAGAAGAAAAAGTTGAAAAAAAATAATTTTCAAGGTCTGTCTATTACTTACGCTGTTATTTCAAAAATCTTAAACACGCCTTAGACATGTGTAAAGTGTTGTTTTTTTATGAATTGATATTTAGTAAACAAATTTTAAAAGGTTGTTTCAGTGTTTGTAATAACAACATCTTAAATTATGATTTATTTTTCTCGCCATCATCGAAGTGATAAGCAGTGCTTAACTCGAGACTAAAAAGCTATAATGAAATGACACTCGAAGTTCATCTACTCTCGCTTAGCTCGGGTGGATAAATGTCTCGTGTCATAATGGCTCACTAGACCCTTGTTGAACAAACTACTGTTTATTGCATCAATCAAATAATGAGCGCTAAGTACCTACCATCTTTACAAACACAAACATTTAGCAATATTACACAATGTAAATCACACATAAAACATTGATGTTGGCTGTCATCAATGTTTTATGTGTGATTTACATTGTGTACCTATTCGTTTGTACAACAAAAAACCACCTTTCTTTTTCAAGATAACACTTTGGTTTATTAGAAAACACAATTTCATAATAGTAGGTAATGACGGCGCTCCTGGACGTTCGGCGCCCTCTTAAATGGAGGACGGATAATCCCTTTCGACTAATATCATAATAATCATCTTTGACTATAAGGACTTGTACTATCATCTATTCTGTGCTATAAGCGGACTTTAATGAGAAAGATGAAAATATTTTTATGTACAATATAAACAACTAAACACATTATTCATTAAAAATGGCACGATTAGAAACTTCTAAATCAAATTCAACCTGGGAATAACTACTTATCATCATCCGAGCGTTCTGAGTTATCATCCCTATGTCAAGTCTTCGAGAATAAGCGGAGTCGGGACACGCTCATACCAAAATGAATCGAGGTTATTTGGTTGTTCATTTAAATGCAACCCATATTTTTGTGCGTCTAATTTAATTCAATTGTTTTCTGTTTTGTTTTGCCACATCGTGGTTGCGAAAGTTATACGTAAGATTGTTTGTTTCAATAATTTCGCGCACGGTGGTAATTGTACACGATTTAAAAGAAACGTTTTTTTCTGTCAAACTCCCACTGTCAGTTTACATTGTGTTGCGTACGTTTTTTGAAAGGTTAACCCGTGAATTATTATTTTTGCAAGGTTTTATTTCGATTTAAAATCTATCCGAAAATGAAATTGTTGTTATTGCCGAGGTCTTCCGGCTAGGTGAGAAGTGAGTGGCAGACTTATTTTTTTGACGAGTATGACGTCATTTTCATCAAAAACGAAGAAAACCGTATGACTATACCTATCAACCCGGCCAATGGAACTAAGACTCGGTTTTTTTAAGTAACTTTGAACTTTTGAGTAATCTTGAGTCGAAGGTGCCAATTTGTACGACGAAAATGTCTGATCATTTTAAGAAACTAATTAGGGTTCCGTAGTCAAACTAGGAACCCATATAGTTTCGCCATGTCCATCCGTCTGTCCATCAGTCTGCCCGTCTGTCCGCAGCCTAGCGCAGACTCTTAGTAGGTACTAGAAAGCTGTAATTTGGCATGAATATACCTACATATTAGTCACGCCAACAAAGAGGTAAAATAAAATCTGGAAATAAACATTTTTTTTAGTGTACCTCCCCTACGCTTAACTAGGGAATGTATTATTTTTTTGCTCGTCTATACCATAGTGTGGGGTGTCGTTGGATAAGTCTTTCAAAAATATTGCATGTTTGCGATTAAGGGATCCGTTTATGAAATATACATATGTATATATATGTTTATTTTTAGCGCTAATTTTTGTTAGTCACCTACCTACTAAAATCATCTAAGACGGTACCAAATGACTTTAAATAGAAAATAAGTTATTACTTGTTGAATTTTATGTTTGTAGTACTTAACGGCTTCGGAACTCTACACTGAGCATGGTCCGACATGCTCTTGCCCGGTTTTTCAGTTTCAATTTCATAAGCTCAGTGAATTTACTTCTTTGCTAGTAAATATTGTGCGAAGTTGTAGGAAAAAACGACACGGTCAAATTCCAAGCTCGAAAAATATGAATGTGGGCTCTTTACTGACCCAATGTATCCGTCGAAATGGTTTACTTTTGGAATGACCATAGGAAAAATATTAGAAGAATTATTTATTACCTATGCACTAGTATATTCAAGCCTTAAATTGTTTCTACAGGACTAATTAAACATGAAGTCATACCTACTCTTAAGTGAACGAATCTAGAGAATACCAAAAGAGTTACTAAATAATCTGGTTTGTGTAACACGGGCTGCTACCCACTGGAAGTAATAAAATTCAAATTTAACATGGGCAGCGCGGCGTCGAACTTCGATATTGGGTGTATTTATGGCTTGTATCATCAACAAATGCCCACACTTAAAGATGGTTTTACCATTTATCAATTTTATCACGTATTAAAAATTTGCTAAATTGTATTATAATTGTTTCTAGGAAACGCCAGCACGGCAAGAGCAGATCACTATAAACATATGATTCTCTAAATGGGTAGTTCTACAAAGTAAGGAATTTTCGACAGCTCAGCTAAAATGTCATGAAAAAATTGTTACAACCAAGTTTATTTTCATAACATATTGTTTACCATACCTATATCTACCTAGTCTCTAAAAATAATTTAGATACTAATATATTATCTTAGGAAAAAAAATACTCAAAGCGTCAAATTCCCAGGATCCTGGAGTGTCCCACGAGCAAAATTGAATCTAATGTGCAGTATTATTTATTTTCTACTACATTGAGCCCATAAGTTAAACCAATATAAATGACATCCTATTATTATTGTTACCTAGGTGACATATTACTAATTTATTGTAACAAAAACATTATAAAAACTTTGTCCAGAAGTTGTCCCAACAGTTTTATATCAGGATCCTGCCCAATGTTAAATAAGCGAATATTCAATATTCTATTAGCCGCGCGACCTTGACGTTTAGCCGAGTTCGTTGCCGGTACGAAAGAGACAAAGAATACCACCTATCGTTTTGCACCCAGTGTGTTGCTTAGTCTGCCCGGCACATTTGATGGAGGAAGTCGCGTCATAATCAGTCGAGCTCACAGAATCCTGGTAAGATATTTAATTACGAAATTCATGTGGTAATATGGTAATTGTAGCATTTTGATGTATAAATTGCTTACACAAAGGCTTAATGCTGCTTGATTTTGGTTGAATGTTATAAATAGACGTTATTTTTAAATATTATTCCGAAATTTTCAGGAACCTGGTCTCAGGATCCTGTCAAATAAATAGCCAGGACACTCAGAAAAATGCAGGATCCTGAGTGTTTATATTGAAATATAATTTATGTTCAACATCATATGTTACTTTTTCTGCTATATACTATGTCAGTCAAAATAATAAAGCAAGTTAGCTAGTTCAAATAATCAATTTTGTAGATTTAATGATAAAAGTTCCTGTTCAAGACTGATTTAGATAGATAATTAGTATTAGTCAAGAATAGACTTAATTATCACGATAGTTCAAGATATTTGGACAATTACAAACTAATGGTTAGAAGCATAGTTTTTATTTGTGAATTTATTATTAAATAAACGTTGATTTTGATTGATATTTGTTTTAATCCTCAGTCTCCTGGTTACAATCTCAGTTTCCTGCTGCTTGATTTCTTAAAATTGCCATAACTCTAATATTTTTAAATATTTTGTCCGTTCCACTTAACATAGGCTAAAAGACTATGTAATCTTTATAATAAACTATATTTTGTAACCATAATGAAAAAAAATCGTCGGGCCGGAATCGGACTCATTTTCGTCCTTAGTTTGTAGAACAACCCAAATACCATTACGTAAGGTAAAAGCACCTGTTATGGACAGTGCTTCAGTAAGGAACATTGTAATTTTTTGAATGAATACTTGGCAATACCGATCATTGTAATAGTGGTACCTAATCCCGAAAATTTCAATATAATCTAATTGTAGCGCTAAAAGCATAACAATCTCGGAAGCTTATATTTATGGGATTGTTCATAACTGGAGAACTGTCCATAATACTTAGGAGCTTTTACTTAATTAATTTGTATTACTCTTCATTTACTCTATTATTTTTCGTAATTACCGCCTTACTTCTGATATAAATACCAGATTTTTCCGTCCGGCTTTAGCTTACCGTATTGTGTAATATACTTGGGAGCAAAGAAATTGAGCCACTTTCTATAGAAATTCAGTACAAAGTGGCTCGAATTCTTTGCTTACAAGTGTATTTTACGAGGAAAGTAAAATATTAGTAAGTAGATGTAATCAATACTGTAATGTAGCCTAATGTATACTGGTGCCAGTATTTTCAAAATTTGTTAAAAAAATACAATCTAATTGAGAACCTCCTCCTTTTTAGGGTTCTTTAGCCAAATGGCAAAAAACGGAACCCCTATGGATTCGTCATGCCTGTCTGTCTGTCTGTCCGTATGTCACAGCCACTTTTTCCGAAACTATAAGAACTGTTAAAACTTCGTAAGTAGATGTATTCTGTGAACCGCATTAAGATTTTCACACAAAAAAAGAAAAAATTTTTGGGGAATCCCCATGTTTAGAAAGTCTGTGGTGGAAAGAAAGTGTATTCTGAAATTCAACAATTTTACCTATTATTTCAATGATTTTGAGGTTTCTAATATCATTTTTTTTATAAACTGAACAGTTTCCGCGAGAGACACTTCCAAAGTGGTAAAATGTGTCCCCCCCCTTTAACTTCTAAAACAAGAGAATGATAAAACTAATAAAAATATGTGATGTACATTTACCATACAAACTTCCAACAAAAATTGGTTTGAACGAGATCTAATAAGTAGTTTTTTTTAATACGTCATAAATCGTCTTGCTGCCACGGAACCCTTCATGGGCAAGTCCGACTCGCACTTAGCCGCTTTTTTGATAAGTCTGTTAAACAAAAATGATACCGGACAGTTGAAATATTTTAATGCAGAGTTAACAATACCTACCATGTTAACACCTAGCTTAGTGTTGATATGTATTTTGTAAAAACCCAGGTTTAGAATAACGGGCATTTATGAGTGCCTGCCTTCACGAAATCACAAAAAGGAAGTTCGATAGAGCACAATAGTTAGCGATGATTCGTGTAGACCATGCGCAGGGTGCACGTTAACACCATTTATCCGAACACCCTCCCGATGTGGCTCCGGCTGTATTTTACAGTTATTAAACCATAAATTAGACCTATTTCATAATTCTATAATAAGTGTGTAAGTATATCGGTACTGACCTGTAACAGTAATACAAATAAAAAATCCAGAAATATATTTCACAAAAAATCACAAGAACACAGCACGATTTACAAAGCACTATCGTGTGAAATACTTATATGCTTGTACGTAAATAATAAAAAAGCTAAATCAGTACTCTTCACTACAACGCTTGCTTCACATTTGAGGTGCAGATCTGGCCGCAGAGGCGAGGAGCGACCGCCGACCACCACTACTTCGAGCGATAAACGTACATTCGCTTGATCCGAGGGCAAAGCGTTTATCGGCTCAACAGAAGGAACTGTCGGTGGCTGTACACCTATCAATGAATCTTGACCATTAGCTTATTAAATTTAAATTGATAATACGGCGGTTTTCAAAAAAAGTGTACATTATTAAGGACAAAAAATAAGCAACTTTAACTAACGAAAATTAACGTATCTAAATATACAACTAATTTTCGTGACGAAATGGAAAAGATAAAATTCTTAATTTTTGTCCTTAACGATGGACACTTTTTTTCAAACCGCCCAATTACCTCTCTGACCGCTAAAGAGAACAGGGGCCCTAGCCAAGATGCAAATGGCTATCGCTCAAAATGTATGGGATGACATTCTCGTGCGTTTCGATAAACCCATACAGGTCGACTGTCATCCCATACATTCTGAGCGATAGAAAAGAAAAACGTTAGAAGCGTTTGCATCTTGGCTAGGGCCCCAGAAGACATTGCTCATACACCTCAAGCATACTAAAGCTTATAGAAATAACCTTGATCAATCAGTTTTAAACTAGTTTAAAGAATTTTTGCTGTACGAACACCGATTTCTGATGTACAGTTTTGAGTGGTTGCTGATCCGGTTCAAAGGGCCATGACTATTGCTCACGTAAAAAGGTTCCCTAAAATCTTAGAAAGTATGTACATAGTCTGTCAACTCTTTGTAGTATGTACAATGAACAAAAATACAGAACACAGGCATTTAAAAAACCAAGGAGTACTACAAATGCGAATTTATCCGTTAAAGTCGAAGTCAATGCCCTGTTATTCATACCTCACGTCATCATTAACGTAAAATAGCTAAACCGTATTAAAGTATGCTTTGTCCTTATCTTTCAATGTGACATTTGAATTTGAAAGAGAGTGACACAGGATACTAAAACTAAAATAGGTTAATTGTATGTTTATAAATAGGGGGATGCTATATACGAGTAGTATAAGATAAAATCAACTTTTGTATTATCAAAAGCTCGTAAAGCTTTTAGGTATGTATATAGCCTATAAGTTTATCAGGGCTTGTTTGCTTTTAATAATAACAGTACAGTGCTCTTAGGATATCTTTTATACATTTTAAAACTGTACAGTCACCAGCAAAAATATCTAGACACGCGGCAGCGTGTCCAGCCAAGTTCACGCCAAAAGGAACTGGCGAGCTGCAGCCGTGTGTTATTTACACGAACCGTTTGGAGCCACTTTTGACCCCTCAATAACTCCAAATCCATTTAACATAGAAACTTGACATTTGATATGTGTAATAAGACCCTTTAGATCAACTAGAACCCCAAATTTCATAAATATAGGTTAAGCGGTTATTGAGATATTAACGTCCGAAAATGGGCATTTATTCCACTGACTGACTCACTGACTGACTAGTAATCAAAAACCTAACCCACTTCCAGGTGACCTAGAAAGGTGAAACCTGGCATCCAAGTGGGTATTTATGTGTATACAAATAAAAGAGTCTGAAAACATTGATTTTTAAGTTTTATTATTATTATTATTATTTATGCTTGTTACTTCAGAACTCCGTTATTTACTAACCGATTTGGAAAATTATTCTTTTGTTTGAAAGGGTATACTTCCGGAGTGGTTTCATCATCATCAGGTCCAAATCTGATGATGGAGTCCGGGAGAAATCGAGGGAACTCTTCAAATATTTTAGGTACACTTATAGATCACTCCTGAAAAGCTCCATTTGGTGAAGTAGAATGATGATGAATGTTGATCTAGATCTGGTATTTAAAGTCAAATAGGTCGTTTATCTCAATTTTTTTGTCGGCGAAGTCGACAACCGCGCATCGGATATTCTTAATATTGAACTTGGCTTCCATTTTACATTTATGTTTTTGATGGGATTATATTATACAACATTGCACTCAAAAATATCTGACATGCCTCTGTTACTATAGTCTGTACTATTAGGCATTTAAAAAAATGTAAACAAAAAAACCACGTGACATTGACAGATGACAGTTTGTCAGCCAATAGGAGCACAACACTGATACGTCAAAGCTCGACCAAACAGCTTGGATTGGTTGATGAGCAGAGCCACGTGGTTTGGTTTGTTTACACTTTTTTAAATACCTAAAAGTACAGACTATAGAGGCAATAAACAGAAGCGTATCAAATATATTTCACTACATTGATGTATAAATATATTATTGTTGGTAGCTGTACACTACTCGAACAGTGTCACACGATACTAAACATCAATATAGTAAATTAATCAAATATGAATAGATGAATATATTATTAATTCGTGCTAGCAGATACATAGATCATAATTTTAAAAGTAAAAATATTAATTTCTGACATTCTTGAGGCTTACAGAATGACATAATGATAGTGAGAGGTGCAGTGTCACGTTTGACTACTATCTCTAAGTACAGATTCCAACTAATAATTACGAAGGTTCCGTACCACGTGTTGTAATCATCATAATAAAATACAAGTTTTGATGACATTAATATGATTAAAAATAATGTCAGCTAAATGACAAAAAGGATTATAGCATGGTTTTTCGGTGAATCAACAATTAATTCCATGATTGCACATCAGCAAATAGCAAAATGGCTAATCGCAACGCATTCTAAATATCTCAATCGATGAACCTCTGGCATTTATCAGCATTATTAAACTGTCATTAGGTTTCATCATGTTTGCATCTGCAGGTATTTAATTTAGAACTGGTTTTAAGTATAGACATGTTACTTCAAAATTTTATTACTGAAATGTTTAATTTTAAAAACATATTTTTATTATAAACATCTTTGTTCTTTATCTTTTATCAACCTAGTTATAATATGTTTTGTGGTAGTTTAGTTTTTATTTATGCTTTCGTCATTTAATTAATCCCATTTTTGTACCTATGTAAAAAAGACACGAATTCTAACCATTTATTAATTTAGCAAACATTGAATTGTTGTTACATTACACACGCGACATTATGTGTAATGTTATTTTAATTAGCTTCTGCGTTATGAATGAAACATGGAATAGATGTGTAGAAATATTTTTGTTTAACCAACGACTTTGAAAACCACAGATAGAGCGAAGATTAGTATAAAATTAAATATGACCTCGTGCGGAATGCAGTTTTCTAAAGTTTTATTGTTCTTGAGAATTTAGATTAGTTTGCGCAAATCCACGTGACTGGCGCCCGGCGGGAAAGGTGAGACCTCGATGCTGCCCGAACAGCCGGCCATAACATAATTGTCTGAAATGTTCGTTATGCAGTAATGAATGATGTAACGAACTATGTAAGTGTACCAGCCGCCCGCAAAACAGCCATCTCAAATTTCAAGTTTGGACCAACTTTGAAATTATCTATCCATCCGAATTATATCAATAACGGAATTTTACCGGGTGCCGTGATCATAGTACTTGTATGACTTGTATGTATTACTGAGGTACCGCGCCGTAATACAAGGTAAAGCAACACTCGAGAGAATGTGGGTGGTTACGAAGATGGTTATTTTTGTTTGGCAACATGTTTTGCAACCGGCTTTGCGAGCAGAGCACGTGATTAGTTTAAGATAGGTCGTTGCCTGCGGATAAATTATTTTCCTTGGAGAATTAAATGATTAAAAACGGCAATTTCAAGAATAACATTGTAAAGATAAGGTCAATTAAAACGAAACGAGTATTTAATATCCATCAACACGAGAAAAATCGATCAATCAACACAAATGACCTGACCTCAAGTGGAGCTTTGATTTTTATCGTGAAAATAGAATATTTAATAACTGCTATTTAGACTCTACCTACGCAGCGCGTTTAAAAGCAATTTGTTCATTTGAATTGCATTTATGTTTCTTCAAAGTACTAACTTGTGTACGAGAGAGTAGTTTTAAAAACTACTAAGCATGATGAACGTAGAGAATTCTCCTTATATTTTACCCTACCGGCGCCGGCACCGTAATAAGTCTCCTGTTTACACTAAATATGAAACAATAAGGGACAGCTTGAAAACAGTAGGCAAGGAATATTGTTCCGAATCATCAATTTGCGGCCTAAAGCACCTAGTGAACGATAACACTCCGCGTATCGAGAGGTTGGTGTTATGTGAAAGTCTGGAGATACCTGTTCACGCTTAAGCTATTGCGAGTCGTCGTGAACTTGTTTAGGTCGCTGCCGGCTTAGCCTTGTTTGTCGTAATTGCAGCCTTTTGCGGGCGGTCGGCGGTAACGTTACTTAACGCAGTTATGTCACGTAAGTGCATTTATTATAGTTTCGCAGGATCATCTGGGTTATTAGCTTGATCAGCGCACTGCTCGGTTCCGCATCCTTAGTGTGGATTACGTTCAGCAAGTACTATAAGGCTCCCCTGGTAACAACGCAGATGCCTGAAGGAGTTCCCGTAAGCACGATCATCTTCCCCGCTGTTGGCATTTGCTCTAACAACAGAATCAGCAAGCGGGCCACCAGTGAGCTTGCCAACAGACTGTAAGTCAGCTGTTGCAAAATGTGGATAATTTTAGGTTTAAGCTTTTGTAGCATTGAATTTGTATGCAGGTTAAGGGAGGAACGCAACAAAAAGTACAACAAAACGGAGATGATGAGACTCCTTTTTGGTTTAGGCCAGTTATACAACCTACAGAACATGACCGATAACGAATTGGGTACAATGAAGCTACACGAGGCTTTGGGTGAATATGATGTCACGGAGCTGATGAGAAATGTTAGTAGGTACGCACCTTTAGTTAAATTGTGATCAATGTAGAGGGTATTAACAAAAATCCACGATATTTTTTTCAGTTGACACCCCGGTGCGAAGATTTGTTGATGAGGTGTGCGTGGAATGATAAAACAGAAGATTGTCATCATCTCTTTAACTTCCGCCTCACTATGAATGGCTTCTGCTGCACGTTCAATTATCTTCGGCTGTCTGACGTTTTCGAAGAGTACGAATGTTATTTTCTTTATAAAGCAATAATTTGATATGTAATATTTTTAATAAGATCATGTGGGAAATGAGACAAATAACCTAAAAAATCATTACTTACAAGTAACACGAAGGTTAAGGTTAAGGTGAAAGCAGGTATGTGGTAATTAGTTAAAAAATATTAATGCTTGCGACTTACAGTCTATTTTTTAGCAAAGATAGCGGAACCCGAAGCATTGACATGTACAAGTATGGCAACAAATCCTCCTATGACTTCGACCAGGGATTAAAAGTATTGCTCAAAATAGACGATGATGACGATTTTTATTACAAAATTCCATCGCTCGGTTCCACGGTAAGTATTGTGATGATTGCTTCATTCACTTCAAAAGGTTTAATAATGATTATTTGATGTTTCAGCTACAATTTTCTGATGCTTATGATTTTCCTGATGCTCCAAGCGGAAGTTTTGCTATGCAAATTATCAGCCCCAGTGTACAAGTAAGTTAACCTACAAACATAATATACATAAACCTACTTAGTAGTTATAATGGTAAGTAGCTTATTATTTTTGCGCGTACACGATATGGTTTTAGGATCGTTTTACATTTGGAAGAAAACAATTGTTCAATTATGACACCTCTTTCTGATGTATATAGATTAAGTGTTCCACAGATGACGGTGGTGGTAGCGGCGAGCTTCACCGAGGCCTCCCGCGACATCCAACACGTGTCCGTCAAGCTCCGCAGCTGCCTGTTCTACGACGAGTCCTCCTACCTGCCCTTCTACACTCACAGCGACTGCATGCTTAAATGCCGCATGCTGTTCTTACTGGAAAAATGCAACTGCACACCCTTTAACATGCCGAAGATTAAAAACGGCAGGACTTGCGACATGCGGGATGTTCCTTGTCTTAAAATATTTTACGGTAAGTTACAGAATTGCGGTCGACGTGTATAAGACCTTACTTGAGTACATACAAATATTTGTATGAGTTCTGAGGCATAGATATGGGGAGAAATTAATTCAATAGCCACATTTATACTTTATAATAAATATTGAGCTCTAACTGACAAGCGATAGGGGCAATGTAAAAGGATTGTTAAAATATATCTCAAACCATACTAAGAAATGCTGTTACGCTTCATTATCATAAACACAATCCTACAAGTAAAAATTTAATTGTTAGTAGTTACGAAGCAGGTATAAAAAGGACAGTGGAATATTAATTACCTACTTTTAAGTGCTATAAGGTGACGATGCATTAGCATGAACGCATTCGGTGCCAAACATTATACAAAACAAATAATATACAAGTTTTTGGATTTAAATGTGGTGGTGATGTTAAAATCGAATGACTCTTAAAGTGGTATTAAATTGCTCGATGTGAACTTATACTACACACCTTGAGCAATGTCGTGGAGTTTCAGTTACCTACAATGTTTCGAGTAAAAGTTAAGGTTTCTGTCTAAGGGTAAATAAAATATCGAAGTCATTGGAGTAACCGCGTATATTTTAGTACTCATATGTATAACAACGCAGGAAACAAGCTATTACTACCCTTTTAAAATTAATGAAAATAACTTAAGTCGTAAACGTAAATATTGCAGAAAATATCCCCATAGGTGGCTATTTAAGAAGGGAGGAGTTGACGTTAGCGGGTTCAGACACGACACCAAGAACTCAGCCCGTTTCAGCCACCCTCGCTCCGCTCGGGTGACCAGCATAGATTTTCAAGCATATGACCCGAGGGTGCCTCCCTCGAAGCCAGGGTGACGCTGTCACGGTGGACAGACACCAACAGCAAAGGTCCAATTAAAAACAAAAACTTCTACTCGTATTTAACATTTCAAGTAATAAAGTAACAAACTATTCAATTTATTTAGTCTACCCGCAACAAAATACATTGATTGCTTGCACTAAAATTTCATAATGTAAAAAACCTGTTCAGTTATTGAAAATGTATTAATAAAAACTTCTTTCTACTAAGGATCCACTTCTAAGGAGTTTAGAGCTTGAGAAGGTCTTTTGTTTCCAGCTCAGTCAATCACAGTGAGACCCGATGTTGACCCAATCCCACCAGAGCTGGAGCTAGACATGGTTGGCGGCGGCATTCGTTGCCCCATGTGCTACCCTTCCTGCTCGAAGACCACATACAGCTACGACTTTAACAATGTCAAAATATTCCCAGAAAATTTGAACAACGTGCCGGATGACGAAAGGGATGACTGGCTGTAAGTTCTAGTCCAAGCTATTTATTAAAAGAGAGTGGAAGGCAAAGGTGAGCGGCCTAAAGCGGCGTCTAGGTTTCAATTACACCTAACACCCTTACCTATTTGCTTAACACGCCGCCGGCTCGTCAGCCAGTAGCCGCACGTAATTGTAGGTCTAACATACTAGTGAGACCACTGCTGGACCCGCCGCCGCCTCCACGCCACGTGTCGCACAAAATCTCAGCTTGGTAATAAACCAAGACAATAAATGGTGAAAAATGTAAGCCTTTAACTCGTATAATAGGTAAACGGATGAAGTGTATTAGAAAGGTAAACCTAAAAGCAGTAATGGTATAGGTATGAAACGGTAGCCCATCATTTCATAGAGTTTAATTTCATGGAACACTATTTTCTGCAGAAACCACGATGTTTTCAGGATATCTTTAAGCAATAATTTTCATTTTATCGAAAGGCATTTCCCACTGTACGAGTTATTTTTCCTAAACTATTATGCAGTGGGAAATGCCTTGCGATGACATGAAAGTTCTGCTTAATGATACGTTTGTTGCCGTTCAGACCCACCGTACCCCTGGCGTTTCCACCAGAGCTATGCGAGGTAGCGAAGCGGTGGGCCAAGAAAAAATCCACCAATCCAGCTGCGCTGAGCGAGGCTAGAAATTTTATTGGTGGATTTTTCCACGCACACCGCTACCCCGCGCAGCTCTGGTTCCTACGTATTTTGGCCTAATGTGTAGTGTTTCTATAAAATAATAAGTAATATAAGTAGGTACCCGGATGAAACACTTTCAGAATGCGTCTTTGGGTGTCCCCAGTGTCTAGTTAACTAACAACCGCTCGTTCCCTAAATAGGTATCAGAACTTCAAATATAATTGCCGATTCACCCGATTTCTGAAATATTAAATTCCCATAATACCAGACTAGCATAGAGCCATTCCATCTAAGTCCTCAGGGTTGGCAACGCATCTGAGGTCTTAGGATTATAGTCTTGAGAATTCAAAAGTGTATGAGTGTAAGATTCCACTTACCATCAGCTGGTTGAGTGCTCGTGTGCCTTATCCTTAACATAAAAAAAACTTTATTTTTACCGTGTTTATTTTTATATCGGATTATCAAAGCAAAACGTGTTCTTGAATACCATGTTCCCTTTGAAACCGAATTCCCTTAATACTAGATTTTGGGTACGTATCACAATAAATATAGTTCAGTATACATAATGGTCAATATGGTCATCATTACTTCATTACATAGTATAAAACAAAATCGCTTTTTCTGTCCCTATATCCCTATGTATGCTTAAATCTTTAAAACTACGCAACGGATTTTGATGCGGTTTTTTTTTAATAAATAGAGTGATTAAAGAGGAAGGTTTATATGTATAATACTTTAATCCGGAGCGAAGCGAGGGCGGGTCGCTAGTAATATGTAATGGTTATTTTACTGAAACCGTATTTTTTCGGATTGTTATAAAACAAACCTAACCTAATGGGTTCTAAATAACGGCCTTTTAATAAATCATGAAAAGTTTACGGTTTCAGAAATAAAACTATTATATATTATGACCATTATGTATTATGAACCAATATGTATTTTGAACTTTATATATTATGATACGACCCCCTAGATTTTGATAGCACTAGGCCGGCAAAACACAATGTACTTGAAACACCCAGTTTCTTAATCTACCAGATCCTCAAAGTACCAGATTGCCAGTTTACAATTCAAAACACACCAGATGCTGATTATCTTACTTATGCCTAAATTCCTAAAGCACCAGAGGCCCTAGCCAAGATGCGTTCGCTAACTACCGTTTCTATTCGTTTGGTTTTTAAACCAATCACGTCACGGTAGATCACGAGACTTTTCGTATGACATGATCTACCAGTGACGCGATTGGTTTAAAAATAAAACGAATAGGAACGCTAGTTAGCGAACGCATCTTGGCTGGGGACTCAGATTTTTAACTTTGGTAGATTACATAAATACGGTTAGACAACAAAACCAACAGTAAATATCAAAATTGTATTGTGAACTACATAACTAGTTATAACTACTTTACTTTATCATTAACAATTGGCAAATACAGTCTACGAATATAAAAATAAGTTATGATTAAAAAATGCATTAATTAGCGAATTCAAAATATTTGTAAGTATATAAATTAATTAAACAGGTAAAGGTATTTCAAGCATTTTTACAACTCAACCCCAAAGAGAAAAGGAGTGACTAAGTAAGTTGGTATTTAACGCAAACGAAGTCGCAGGGCAAACCAAAAAGTACCTCTATGTCTGGTATACGAGTACTATACGTAGCGAACTAAGAAAGACCAATTAAATGACTTTAGGTGATTTTATACACTCAGCTAAAGGCTTGCGTAGGAGCACCTGACCGTACTTGTTTGATATTTGATATTCTGGGGATCTGGTGTTCTGAAATCTGGTATTTCAAAAATCTGAATTTATCAAAAATGCTGTTTAAAAAATATTACATAAACATGATGTTTCGAGAAAATTGTGCGTTCCGAATAAGATTTGTAAAATATTTCGGGGTTTTGAGATTCTTGTGAATGTCTCGTTCCAGTAGGTATATCACGTACGTATTTATTTATTTATTTATTTATTTGGTTTGCCAACAGATATAACACCAGTAACTTAATTTAACAATTACAGTGTAAAGAAGAGTGACAGGGTGTTTACCCAATTATAGGCAAACTCAGCTTGCGTTTAACAATCGCTTTTGTGCCAGAGTGGCTCAATAACACAGATAATGACTTAAATTAAAGCAGCAGTCTTATTCGGCTAAAAAAGGAACTCTAAAACCACAAGTAACCGTGCAAACATAACACGATTAACATTAAATTATGTATGTGATGTGATATACCTACCGGAACGAGACATTTAGATATGAAGACACATGTACCGGTACTCATACATATATGCCGGTTGCAATTAGTAATTAAATAGGTGGGTAAGCTAGGGAAGGTACTCGCGACTTTACGTAGTTACATTAATGCACCCTGCAACCACGCGAAAACGTCCATTAAAGCTAACGAGCGCGCCTTTGTGAATTGAAAACTGGTATGTACCCTTATTTGTGAACGCTTGGGTGCCTGAACACACCGATGCAAAATGATTTAGCTACTTATGCAAAATTGAATCATGGTTGAAATGAGACACTGGTTTGGTTTTAAATTTAAATTGCTATTTATATGAAAAAAGATTTAAAAAATGTACACCGTACCAAATCTACAATAAATAAGTCTAGCGACGTATCTCAAAGCCTCTAAAGGCACACGAGTTAATCGGTCCCTCGTTCCTGAAAGCAGCTTTCTCGATTTTGGATTTCGGGCTGCCCACCTTCTGCAACCAGAACTTCATGTCTTCAATAGCACCCTGCGCACCCTGAAGTTGGCCGATGACAGTGCCCTGGGCGGTATTCATCACCCATCCCCTCAGACCCAATTCAGAAGCCTTCCTCTGGGTATGTTTCCTGAAGAAAACACCTTGTACCTTCCCAAATATTTCAAAATCTGCTGTGGTCAAACCCGCTTTTTTGTTCAACGCCATCGTTTTCCAATATAAAAAATATTTTAATTTTCAGATAGAGCTTGACAACGTTACATCTTTTTCAACTTATTTTTTTTTCAAATATATATGAGTGTTGCTTGTGCCTGCTTACAAACTAGCAAAAGGTTGCTATGCAACGTTAAACTATGCAAACTTTTGGTTATGGGCTGTCATAGATATCCCCCATTTCCCCTTGTAAACGAACGAGGGGCTGGAGGTTGGAACGAATGTACCTACAGTTAATTAAGTCACGTAGGTAGTATCAGTAGGTAGGTAGGTAGGTAGTAAGTATTTCAATCAATACATTTTAAATTCTATACCACATGATATTTTTAAGGGTATTAAAATAGATTAGAAGTAAAAACAAAAATAAACAGATGATAATTTTGTAATACAATCTAACCTTAAGCTAGGGCGGTGTTGAAACAAAAAACAATTAAAAACAAAACGTTTCCACGAGGGTTTATTGTCACAAGTTCAATACAAATGTATATTAAACCACAATGGGCGTGCACGACAAAAGCAGCTTGTGAGCACCTCGTCGTTGGACTAAATATGTGGGACAAACAATATTATGAAAGGCAAATTATGTTTCGCAGAGTCGGCGCCAACTTCACTGGCACTTCAATTGTGCATATAAAATACGCAAAGGAAGTTGCGGACTGCTACGGGAAAAACGTCATTATGAAGTGGTTCGATTTAATAAGTAAGTTGGCATCTAATTTTCGAAGTGTTACGTAATTGTCTTTCCAAATATTCGCACTTATAAAGTGGAACAGTGCAATGGCCTTTCTTGATGCAGTGTAAAAGATGGTGGTTTTTAGGGTTCCGTAGCCAAATGGCAAAAAACGGAACCCTTATAGATTCGTCATGTCTGTCTGTCTGTCCGTCCGTATGTCACAGTCACTTTTTTCCGAAACTATAAGAACTACACTGTTGAAACTTGGTAAGTAGATGTATTCTGTGAACCGCATTAAGATTTTCACACAAAAATAGAAAAAAAAACATAAATTTTGGGGGTTCCCCATACTTAGAACTGAAACTCAAATTTTTTTTTTTCATCAAACCCATGCGTGTGGGGTTATCTATGGATAGGTCTTCAAAAATGATATTAAGGTTACTAACATCATTTTTTTCTAAACTGATCAGTTTGCGCGAGAGACACTTCCAAAGTGTTGAAATGTGTCCCCCCCCTGTAACTTCTAAAATAAGAGAATGATAGAACTAAAAAAAATATGATGTACATTACCATGTAAACTTCCACCGAAAATTGGTTTGAACGAGATCTAGTAAGTAGTTTTTTTTTAATACGTCATAAAAACATTGATCAAAGCTACAACGAACTTTTATATTATGTTACTTGCTGCTACGGAACACTTCATGGGCGAGTCCGACTCGCACTTGGCCGCTTTTTGTAATCTTACCCTGATTTTCGTAAAAATAATAAGTGAACGTTTTAACGTAAAGAAATTTAACTTCAGGCAAAAATAATAATACAGACAGCAATAAAAAATGTTATCATAGAAACCTCTCGCAATGCATAAGTTAAAGAAAAATAAATAGCTTTAAACTTAATTATTATTATGCTACAGGGTTCTATGATGGTTTAAGTTGTTTGTACCTACATTGAAAATTGTGCGAATCTAGGATGTAATTGCAAAATTGATTTAAATCGTTTTAATGTTATAGATATGATAACACTTGCAAATGCGATACACTGTATATCATTATTCCCAACCAGTGGGGCGCTCCTCCCTAAGGAGGCGTAGAAAGATAGTAAGGGAGGCGCGTAATGCTTTAAATTTTCGGAGAGTAATAATTTATCGCGTAAATATAACATCATAAATAATATAATAACACATTGATTGCGATACATTAGGTCTGAGGGGCCACTACGGGTTAAGATTTCTGCTTTCAAAATGTTCGAAGCAGTGACTCAAGTCACCCTCGTTTAACCAAGTTTGATTCGACTCTTAAAAACTTGTGTTTCAGGTAACATTGGCTCCACCTGCGGCTTCGTCACCGGGTTCAGTTTCGTATCAATACTGGAGTTCTTTTATTTCTTCACTGTGAAGTTGTTCCGGGAGGTGCAGTCTCGGCGGCAGCGCCGGCGCACCCGTGACGTCACCGCGCTGCAGCCGCCCACTCCCGCGCACTTCAGTCCCATCACCCGGTACCGACCCATATACTGGAAAGAACTGGGCAAAACCGCTGTTAGGAACAGTAACGAGAACCATTCAAATGCGGGATACTAACGCGAACAGAAGCAATTTTAATTACGAGTCTATACTCTTGTGTTGTGTGTTAATCGAAGTTTCTTAACTGGAGAGCTTAGGATTCGAGACGGGTTTGATGTAAAATAAAGTACTACGTAGTAAGTAGGTACCAATGTAGGGTAGAAATTTTAAAACATGAAATGTTTAGTTCTAGTGGCAATTATTGAATAAACTGTACAATAAACACTTATCTATCAAATTGTAGCTGCAGAAAGGAATTGTAATAACGCTCTATACAAACATCTGCGTTGTTTCCACGCCGATAGGAATCTCTTCATTTTTACGTTCCAAGCTTCAACGGCCGTGGAATGGGAGGCGCAATTAGTGGACGAATTATTTATTACTCTGTATTGTACGAATATTATGTAACGCAATAATAGATATATCTTGTTCAATATTAGTTTGTATTTTATGTACTTGGAATCGAGTTTCAAGCTACACTAACCTGTCTTCGGTAGTGCCCGCAAAACGTATTAAACTACGTACAGCCATTTAATTAAATTATTGGTCCAGCATAGAACCTCGTCACCGCAACTTAGTGATATGATTTTAAATTGACTTGACTTGATTTCTTCTTGTTATTTAATATTGCGCCAACGTGACAGGGCTATATGGCTAAGTAATCATTCAAATCAAAGTTAAAGGAATTACGGTTTATGCCACAGCAAGAAGCTTGAGTTGGTCATGGATCCTAAGGTAACGATGAAAAGATATTTCGACATCTGGTGGAATGGTATCAAAAGTATACCAGACACCACCTCCATACATGGGTTTAGATTCATCGCAGACTCCAAAAGACATTGGGCAGAAAGGTAAGCCTTTTATTTTTCTATATTACGTTGAAACTTAATCAAATCAAATAATTTATCTGCCATGGCAGGGTCTACTGTATAGTATTAAATTTATTTACAACAGTTTCGAATAAAAATAGAAAATATATTCACTTGTTACGCCATTGTAATTATAATTATAACAAACAATAAAATAAAATAAATGAAAAACATAGTAATATTCTATAATATACATAACTGCTTGAAAACCAACAGCAAAAGTTAAAGACTGCATTAATGAAATAATAAGTTCTGAACTTATTCATTTTATGTATTTCAATCTTATCTCGTGCTAGGATTTTTTCCGCTAACATAAAAGTCTCAAAGTTTAATATAGGTTGTGCATAGTTATTCATCATTGTAATATAAAACCAACGAATAAGGGAGCGACCACACTGGAGCTTAACAGTGCGTAAATTGTAGACCGACAAAAGTGACGCCATGTAATTAGTATGTATTTTACGCGTCGGTGTGGTCGCTCCCTAACTTGGAAGATAGATGTTGAACTTTGATACCGTTTAATTGATACAAATAAGGTTCATCTTCAGCGCCGGGAAAGCCTTCGGTGTCAACTACAGACCAACTTACTTTGCAACTAAAACCTATCTGTGCTTTCTAATTTTAAAAAATACTGAATTTTGAGGAACATGCAAGAAAACGTATTTGCATTTGTTAGTACGATAAAGGCTGTTTGTAAACATGTCCCTAATCGAAACTGGGTCCATTATCTTGAAATTGTGATTCCTTTGACAATAATATGTCAGCTTAACTGGCCTTTCATGGGCTTTCCATACGTCACCACAGATCTCTTAGAATTCTAAGTAGGCAGTCTTTACTATCCTGTTCGAGCCTTCAATCTCAGGTTGTCTTAAATGTTAATTAAATTATAATACTTCCCTGCGTTCCTCTTGTTCTCTGAAATTTTATATTTCTTCCCAGCATAATAAAGTAAAAATAAATAAAATATTGCCTTGTGACCATATTTTCTGTTCTGTTTTCTCTCTAGGAGAATGCAAAATGTAACTCATACATTTATCCAGATCTCAAGAAATACAATTAGTATAAGTACTATTTCCCTTCTATACATTTAGGGTTATGGCGTTAATACTTCATAGCGATTTTTTCTCGTGTTAGTAGTCGCTTGAACTGGAAATACAAAAAATCCCCGAAAAGCCTTGTCGGACTAAACTAGGTACCCTAGAACCTTGCAATGGCACTCCAAATGAGTTAAGTTTGGGTTATGTCGACTGAAACGCGGTCACAAGCATTATATTACACTAATTCAATATAGTCAGCGCTGAAAATTAATATTTCGCACGCTCTTATGGCGTCTAGTAATAGAGACGTTCAGTTATTTTTAAACCCGATGTTGGGTAATATATTATTGCTGGTGACTGTACACTCGAATTCATGGGTGTCCCTTGTTTTGCTGACAAACTTTTCGTCGAATTTCATTTCATCGAAAACGTTGTATCACTGACAATAATGTTCAAATTTACATATTTATGATGCGACGGGTGCGTATACCTTCGACTGTGCCTAAGCATTTTATATAACTTATCTTATTTTTTATATTACTCCAGAATTCATATAATCTGGTCATTCAATTATTACTAGTAGCATTGCTAGTACTTACAATTTAAATGGCGCACGGATCGCCATGTGGTTGACGTATTGAAACGAATTTTCGATTCAATAGGTGACACGCTTCTTTATCCTTCTTATAAGATGTCACGTAACGAATATAAAGGTAACATTGTTGTTAAGAGTGGCCTCTTAACAACAATGTTACCTGTATAGTAGCTCACCACGCTGCCCTGTATCTTGAGGCCTACACACAAGATGTATGTTTTTTTTTATAAGCACTCGACGCAACCATTCGGCAGCTTAACAGCGTAAACGATAACGTCACTAAAGTAAAATAAATAAATGACGTCCTGTTATACTGTCACGAGCTCTGTCCAGTATGTAAAGACTTAAAAGAGCCTTTGCTTTAAAAAAGGTGGTGACTCACGCCCCACAGGTCGAGAACTTTAAACAGTCCCCATGCATTACTCAATAATCCACCTTTTGTCTTTACAAAAGCAGAAACCGCTACAGACTAGTGTACCGAGTAGTTAAAAGCGGTAAAAGTGCAATAGATTTACTGCTATTTGCAATTGTAGGATCTTCTGGCTGGCCTTCGTGTCGCTCTCCTGGTACGGCTCGGCTCTCCTAATAGCAGCTCAGTACGACGCCTTCCAGAACAATCCAATATCCTTCGTGGTCGAAACCACGTACAAGGACTGGGACACTGACTTCCCTTCTGTCGCTATCTGTGAGCATGACAACACGGCGCGAATTGAACATGTTTCAGACATGTAAGTCAAGGTTTGCAGTGAAGTCAGGGAATGTAAATGACGTGTAGAGTACGCATTAAGTTATAAAATACATTAAGATATAAAATACATGTATTTTGTCATATATTCACATAGCCTGATAAGTTACATAAAGGCCCTAGCCATGTTTCTACACTCATAACTAGTAAGTAACATTCTAAAAATATGAGCATAAGAAATGTTTACTAACATATTTTTTGTCTTAAGGTTGTGGGGGGAAGACCACGAGTTCAATATGGAAGAGGTTTTAAAGGAAATAGCCTACTTTAAAGGAATAACGTACTACACGTCTCAGTACTGCGGCTTAGAGGACCCGATGCCCGACTGCATCAGAACTAACCTCAGCTACTATGCAAACTTGGTGAGTAATGAATTACTATCTCCATCAATTACCTACGTAAGTTGTGTTAAACACATTAATTTATAAAATGCTATGCATTTAAAAAAAAGGAGGTTCTCAATTCGATTGGATATTTTTATTACTGTTAAGTGCTATTATGTAAACACGTTGGCCTAGTTGGGAGTGACTCTGCCTCCGAAGCCAGTGGTCCCGGGTTCAAATCCCGGTAAGGGCAGATATTTGTGTGATGAGCACGAGTATTTGTTCCTGAGTCTTGGATGTTTTCCATGTATTTAAGTATTTATTTCTCTATCTAAGTAAGTTTATCGTTGTCTAGTATCCATAGTACAAACCTAGAGCTTAGTTTGGGACTAGGTCAATTTGTGTGACATTGTTACGTGATATTTAAACATCATCTAAATTGTGTCATACGATTTAATTTGGTAGATATTATGTTTATATAATTATTATCAAGGATCGTCAAACGCCCGTCATTTTCGAAACATAACCCTGTTCCGTACACCAGAGACTTTCTTAAATAGGTATGTTGTATAAAAAATATTATTAGGTATTTTATAGATTTATTATACTATAATTTATATGTGAATACATACGACAATTCTATTAAAATAATGACTATATTTTTAATTTTTTTTATTTGTGAGTCTATAACGACGTGAATTTAAGACCCATTTAATAGATATAATGTATCGATAAATGGGAAACTACACTTGCTAGATATTTGGTGTAAACGTGTTAATAAATAAATAATATTAAATATAATATCGTTACATCATACATAAGGAAGTCTTTGCTGTACGGAACAGGGTTATGTTTTGAAAATAACAGGCGCTTGTCTGATCCTTGATTATTATTAAAATATGTGAATTAGGTGTGTGAGTTAGTATGTGTGTTACTCCTTCACGGCTGCATGGATTTCTAGACAATATTTCTAATGGAGATAGTGTATACTGACTGAATTAACACAAAAGCTGGTTTTACTCGGAAATAAAACTGGTCCCTGTTGTTTATACCCTGAATTAACACATAGGCCTTTTAGCCCGAAAAAAAACTACTCCCGTGGGATGGCCAACGCGGAAAAAGGCGCTGGCATAATTATGTAGAATAATGCCTTATATCAAAGTCTTTTTGTGTAAATGCATGTAATTATTAATTTTCAGGTCAGGAGCCCATGTGAAGAAACGCTTTCCAACTGTACTTGGAATGATATTCCTTTTACTTGCTGTGATTATTTTAGACCAATGGACACAGAACTCGGGAAATGTTACGCAATAAATACAATACAAGGAAGGCAAGTCTGACAACAAATATAGTACCTACGGTGTCAGCCAAAGTATTCAAAGCCCTGTTTTACTTTTCAGGGAGACAAACCCACCAAAATTAGCCATGGTGAGCAATAAAACCACTGGTCCTGGCGCCATCAAGTTCAATGTTATGATAACTGGCCATGTTTACGTGCTGAATGAGGAAGAGGTACCATCACAAACGACTCTTGGATCGGACGTGTTGACTATCGGACCAGAAGTATCCCAAATGCAAGTACATTCTTTAAAGATATGAGAGACGAGTATGCAAACTTGTTTGGTTTGCTTTGAGTAATACAGATTTACATTTCAGACGTTACATATCGCTAAGAAACATCGCCAACGACCTCGGTGCTCGCTTTATTTCTCCAGAAAAAAGGAAATGTCGGTACACGGATGAAAATTTCCTGGATGTGTATCGACACTATTCCTACAGTGCTTGTACCGTTCAGTGCAGGAAAGACGCCCAACTGAGGCTTTGTAATTGTACCAATTACTTCATCCCGAACGTGCCTGAACATCTAAAGTGTGATATAGATGGGATTATGTGTCTGAATGACCACATCAACGAACTGTCTGTAAGTTCCTGTTCGTGTTTTTTTCTGAGTTTTTATTACGTCCACCAATTAATGTAATTATGGTCATCTGTCATTTAGGTATTGAAAGCCAAATGGTCAAATCGCCCCGGTTTGTACTGCGACTGTTTGCCTTCTTGCACTGAAGCGGAAATATCAGTCGTCAAAGAGTTCAAAGTAACCGCTGCAACAGAGTTCGCTACTGTTCATATAGAGCTGGCATTTTTGCCTAGTGAGCGCTACAGACGAAACGTTGTACGTGGGATACTTGACCTCGTGGGTGCGTATTTATCGGTCTCCTGTACTCTAACTTACGTAAGACCAGTAAAGTTAAAAGACCTTTTAGCCAAAGTAGCTGCTAATAGTGGCCTCAAAGTTCATTACTTGTTTATCCATCTCACGTTGGTTAACATTTTCAGTATCTACTGGTGGCACGGGCGGCCTGTTTCTCGGCGCCAGCATCCTGAGTTTCGTAGAGCTCTTTTACATTTTACTACTCCGTCCCTTTTGTGATATATATAGCCAGAAGGGCGTAGACTACTGGCATCGCAAATTCGGTAACCGCCGCCTCGAGGACAACAAGTTTGTGCCGAACAAGGAGTGGAGCTACAACGCCCGGGATCGTTTAACTCAGGATCGGGAATTTGGGAATCAGTTGAAATTATCACGTAAAGTAGGACTACTAAATCGTTAAATTTATTGATTACCTTGCACCTTGATTGCTTTATGTGTTATCAGTAGTTATCACTGTTATAAATATGATTAATAAATAATAACGCTTGACAATATTAAATGTAATTTGATTTCAAGTATAAATTATTTTAGGTAACTTTTAATTAAGCCAAAAATCGTTAAACCATCAAGAAATAGATAATGTATTGCTTCAGTCATTTTTGGTTTATACAGTATTCTTCAATGACCTCTTCAAATATATCCATCACAGCTTTCTTGTAACGTTCGTTATTTTCCATGAGTATTTTAATGTAACTCGATTTGTTCGAAATCATAAAATCGGTAAATTTAGCAGCGTCGCCAAATAATTTACCGGTAAGCTCGTCATCTACCCAAGTCGTTTGCGCTAAGCAAGTGTACACGACAAGTCCCCATTGATTTTGTTTCTTGGCTGAAGAGACAAATTCATTTCGAGTCATTATGTCCTGAATATTAATGTCATTATCCCAGAGAATAGCTTTAAATTCATCATAATAAAAATTCAATAATTCATTTAGATTATCTTTTCGGTACTGAGAATCCAGGTTGGCATGGAGAAGGAGCATGACATCCGACGCGGGCGGCTGGTAGTGGATCGCTTGGAAATCCACCAGTACACAATCGTCTGGCTCCAAAATGTTGTCTTTAAGAGTGCTGTAGTGAAATAAAATATTGTTATTCCATAAATCTCGATGACATATTACGCTTCGACCTCCATTGTTTGATGCATTGTTTACTTCTAAAGCGGTGTCAAAAACGTTGCACCAATATTTCTCGATGTTCAGCATCAAGTCATGATTCTGCCCGTATTTTGAGAATTTTCTGATAGCATCCAATGGTGCAATTTTACATTGTTCAAACCATGGATTATCTTTTACGTAACCTCCTTCAGTAAAGTTTTTCGCATATTCCTCAGCTATTGTGTAGGGTCGCCGTAACTCTTTACTCATTTTTTCTTCATAGATGATAGTGGAAGCATGAAATCTGGCTAACGTTTTCAGGGCTTGCTGTATGTGTTGCTTGTCAAATTTATTATATCTACTGCGTAGTTTATACTGTAGTGCAGATAAATCTTCGAAAACCACTGCGTCTTTGAGGCAAGTTATAAATTTCGCACTCCACGGTTTCAAGCCTATAAAAAACAAGACATTGATAAATGAAGTCTGAAAGTTTGAACAACGTTACAGAGATATTCCATTGGAAGAAAATAAAGCAAAAATAATAAAGTAATATTGAATTTTCGTGGAAAGAAGAAGGTCTTACCTGGTACTTCTATTTTCCTTTGAATAACGTCATAAAATAATAATTCCATATCAAAGAGCCCCATATCTTTGACCATTTTTGCTTTGCCCTCATTTGTCTTGCAGACCGCTTTTACAAAGCAGCAAAGGATTTTTTTCTCATTATTTACGGTAGCATGTATTTGCAGTCTTAGGTAGTCTGCTAGGAACCCCAACATATGATCAGGATCGCTGGCGTGATGCACTACATAATTCTCTATTATAGTGTCGTTGCTTGTATATCCGTAATTAGCTAGTATCAACTTAACGTCTTCTTCTGTGATGTATTGTATTTGACTGGTTTGTGCATCTTCAAAACCACCACCAACCAACAATGAACCACCATTCATTATTATCCCTCTAATCGACTTTTAGTGTCGTCTCAACTCTAATAGCTCCTAAGCACTGACGAATTCATAACAGAAGTTTCTTATCAAAATTCATGTAAATATTTAAAAGGAAATGTTGATACAGCTAGGCAATTAGTGGCGAAACTAATGTACAAATGTAATTAACAGACTACGGCGAAGCAAAAAGGAGGGTTATGATTTTGACCGGTATGTATGTATGTTCATCTGTTCCCTCATAACTTCTAAACCTCATATCATAATTTAACAAATGGGGTATCGTTGGAAGCGTTTTGATGGTCCGCTGGCGTTTGGCTATTTGGCTAGAGGACATAAAGTCATAAACGTGTGTTACTGTTCTGTTCTGTAAACATCTTCGCATGCTTGTGCAAAATGTGGTTACAAAATTATCAAGTCTTTTTAGGTTTGTTGGTAATTCTGTAGCTATGCCTACCCCACTCTGGGAATGAAGGTGTGATGTTATTTATATTAACTCAGGTACACGCTGTTAATTTTGAGTTAAAAATGTTATATTGACATAGTTCCGATTCGGCTTTTTTAACTTTTTTTTTTCATGAATTAAATGGAATATTTTCACTTCCACGGGAAACAAAGTCTAAGGACGAGCTGGCAACGCTTTTTTAGTAATAATACTAATAATACTTGTTACGGGAAATTCCCTTAAAAATTATGAATGTGAGTAATTTGTCCCTTTCGCACTTGTAATGTTGGAAGAGTTAATCGAAGAAAGAGAATAAACTGTGACATGAATAAGAAGATGTTTGCGTAATACATAGATAAAGAAAGAGAATGGATATGGCACGTTGACATATACAAATAATCAGTTATGTAAATACTATGCATTCCGACATCGAACACTCAAAAATAGTGTTATCTCTTTTTAACTTAGTTCTATCGTCGGCAGCGAATAAAGATAGGTGATTCTCGATCTTCATGGTGCAGCACGCTGGCCGGCGTTCCGCAAGGTGGCGTGCTGTCTCCGCTTCTTTTTTCTATCTTTATTAATTCCATTACACAAAACCTTCTCTCTTCTTATCACCTTTATGCTGACGACCTTCAAATTTATACTCAGGGTACGCTTGACGATCTTTTTTCTGTGGTTGACGCTGCCAATGAAGATTTGAAACGAATTTTGAGTTGGAGCAATGCGTTTGGGCTAAAAGTAAACCCTTCTAAAACTCAAGTGATCGTCATTGGCAGCTCCCAACTAATTTCTAGAGTCAACTTTGTGAATCTTCCCCCAGTTTTTTTCGACGGTGTTCTGATACCTTACTCTCTCCAGGTTAAGAATCTGGGTGTCATCATGGACTGCACTTTGTCATGGGCACCTCAAGTTAGTGAGACTAGCAGGAAGATGTTTGCAGCTGTAGGTTCTCTCAGACGGCTTCAGAACTTTCTGCCTCTTGCCACGAAAATTGCGCTTGCTCAAAGTTTACTGCTTCCTATTCTAGATTATGCTGACGTGTGCTATTTGGATCTCACTGAGGAGCAACTAGATAAGCTTGAGCGTATTCAGAATTTGTGCATACGGTTCATATTTGGGTTACGCAAGTATGACCACGTCTCCGTTTTTCGCAATCAGCTCAAGTGGCTCACAATCCGTGCTCGTCGTAACTTTCACATTTTAAATCTCCTCTTCAGCATTCTTTTCAACCCTGCAACCCCGCGCTACCTAAAAGAGCGGTTCAATTATTTTAAATCTATTAGAGCGTCCCAAAACCTTCTCCTGTCAGTTCCTTTTTCTTCCTCTAAATTTTACACAAATTCTTTTACCATCAAGGCGATAAGGTTATGGAATGCTTTGCCTGTGGAGGTACGACGTGCTAAGTCTGTTGCCATTTTTAAAAGCAAGCTAAAGGATCATTTTCTGTCACTTCCGTAGTTTTTCTATTATCTCCCTTACTTTTTTTCTTTGTTATATCTCATGCTTCGTCTGTTGTCATTGTTTGGCTGTTTTTGGAGGATGTATGTATGTATATATTATATAGATGTATAATTATATGTATTTAGTATGTATTTATTCAATTATTTATTTTATGTATTTATATTTAGTATATTTATAAATAGTTCTAATTTCAAAATTGAAATAATTTAATTGTTTCGTGTAGTTATTTAGTTTGAGTTCTAAACGAATTAGTTTACACCCCCTGCCATGAATATGTGTCCTCAGTTATTTCTCTTACAAGGTTGTCTGGAAGAGATCGCTATTTAGCGGTAAGACCGCCTGTTGTATACCTATGATTTAAATGTACTGTTCCATGTTCTGTTTTTATTTTTTATTTTTGGTGTTCAATAAAGAGTATTTGTATTGTATTGTATTGTATTCTATGTTCCTAAGTAAAAAGAGATGACAGTACGTCAGCCAGTGCAATAATGGCTACATTTATAATTTGACGTTCATACAAATACCTAACGTGCCTAGTTAGCCATGTTGAATTAGTTTGTCATAAGTATCTGATGTGTCAACCGTGGCAAATTCACTTAAAAAATGAAATATGTCTTGTTTTGCGTATCATATATTGCCAAAAGTTACACATGGATTGAAAGAGAAACTTCATCGTAATGTCTCTTAAGTGTAGTTTATTAGGATGTGGTGCAAGAAAAAGCAAAAATCAGAAATATTGAACATTTCATCGGTAAGTTTAAGTTTTTGTTAAAATATTGGTCAGTTTTGTCATTATTGGGGGACTTAAATATGTAGCACATTATTATTAATCCATAGATCAAGATTAGTTCAAGATTATAATATGATTTGCCTTTTATTTACAATATTTTGAAAGTAAACAAACCGGAGAATTTGACAGCTAGGGTTGTTCTTAAAATATCGAAAATAACTTGGAAATTTCTCATTATGACAATTAATGTTAAAATAACATGTTTTTTGTAATTGTATCATATAGAACGTATATGGAATATGCCAAAGAAAGCAAAGAACCATTCTTTATCATGGATTACTATTTTTAAAGATTTTGGGAAAAAGTATACGGAGAAAGTTTCATTCCGAAATTATTTAAATAAAATAATATTATTCCGAAATGAGTAATGACTAAAGTTTTATACCTACTAATAATCATCTAAGACAGCACCAAATATTTTTATTTGTTTACTTGACGACACGTTAGCCTATTTGATAGTGACCCTGCCTACGAAGCCAACGGTCCTGGGTTCAAATCCCGGTAAGAGCGGATCTTTGTTACGGTCTGATAATATAACAAGTCATATTTGTAAAAAATGCAGGAGTTAAGACTTGTAATACACGATTATTTAAAATTATTGGCACTCTCACACTATGGCACTGTTTTGAATAAAAACAAAAGTAAATACTTACATCGTAATTTTTCTATATTTTGCGTTTTTCAACTATTGATAATTATGGTTTAAATTTTTGATTTTAAAATAAGTTGCGTGAATTTTTATTTGGAGTAATTACATAATGATTATTTCGGTGGCGATAATGTTTTTTATTTATGGTTATTTTTCAGAATATACTGTGATTGTGACAGAGTGGCCGTTTTCAGAGGAGAATAAATTTTGTATTTCCACTATGTCACGCAATTCTATGAAAAAAAAACTTATAAAAAAAACACTGGATAGAGAAAGTGAAAGATTATTTAGTACTAATAGATGAATAAATGTTTGGACGTATATTCAAACACTAAAACATTATTAATCAATACTCTAACTGATAACGTATGGTAAAATGAGGACAGGCAATAGTCGATAAAAAAGAAGAATGACCCATTTACCTACTGAACTAGTCTTCATCATCGGTTCCACTTTACGAAATAAAGAAGCTAGGTTGACACGAACGCGCTTCAACGCGCGGTCGAAGCGTTGAAATGACAGGCGGCTCGTGTCAGGATCTTGCCTGCGATGCATGGCGGCACGCGCAGTCATGTATACGATAGCACTACTTTGTTATAATCTTGTACCGCGCGCCGCGTCAACCACGCGTTCATGTGAACCTAGCCTAAAGGTTTTGGAATGCAAATGCTGAAAATAGCAAAATATGTCCGCATTTTTTGAGGAGTTCCGTCGTTTACTCATGGATTCCATCATCAGATCACTTTTCTATGGGACCATTTCCGACCTTTCCTTTCCTTTACGGTGGAAAGGACCCACTGTGCTGGTTGTGCTCAAGACGACGTTTTGCAAGCCCTTCAGGTATCCCACTGCTACTGCATCTTTATACAGGACATACGAAGTACTGAACGTACAGAACAGACGAGTTGAGAACCTCCCACCCATATGGTTGGTTTATCGATAACTTTATTATTACTATCGATTCGGGGCAGCACATAAACATGTGACAGTCCGCCATTTTATGTTTGCTATGGTAGTTTAGGTAGGCACGTTTATTCTGTAGGTATGCCATATCCATTCTCTTTCTTTATCATTAGCGTAATAGGCATAGACTATTTCAAAGCAGGATTTAGCTAGAATTTTATTTATTTTATTCTAGCTAAATCCTGCTTTGAAATAATCTATGCAACTCGTCTGTTCTGTACGTTCAGTACTTCGTATGTCCTGTATAAGGTACCTATCAAGTTCATCCCGGTTACGTTCTCGGTCGCTTAGTTGGTCTGCCGCGGTGGCGAATTTTATTGTACGGAGCCAATATGTAGGCATAAACTTTTGGCCACAATTCCTTTAGGACGTTTAATAAAAATAATAAATATTATCCGTCCATTATGTGCACATTAGTTTTTGTATTTCAGCCACTTTAGTTATTGACATGGGTTGACTCCCGACATAGACTAATTTACCTCTTTTATCGGATCATTAACATACTTATGGTACCTCTCGCTGTTATTATAAGTAGTACTCATCACAATTTTCGTTGCTCACATTTAATTTTAGTCGTTTATATGAGGTTGTATGGTTTAATTTTATTCACTTCTCTCGCTCTAAAATTAATCATTACAGCCATGTATAGGCGGACTAAAGTGATGCATTTAATCCCTAAGGACTAAAGTGACATTTTAGTCCCTAGTAACTAAAGTACTTTTTCTTTTAAATTTCCTTATAAAAAGCCTTGGAAAAGCACAATCAGCCAGATCACGTTGCCATTTGCTGATGTTGCCCTTGACGTCGCGTTGCGCGTAGGAGCCGGTGGAGGGCAGGGCAGGCTGCGGCTGCGCATACAACCTCCACCGCATCAGTCTTCGTTTCGGAAATGTTGTCTATAGATGGGCTATTTGTAATGTTCTAACCCCTAAAATAACCTTAATGTCTTTCGTTCTGTATTACCGTGACGGGTTGAGAGTGAAAATGATAGCGCTATGAAGTTGTAAATTTTTAAAACTATTATGCTGTTATTACAAAAACCTTAGACACGCCTTAACATATTTTTAAGAGACAGTTTTTTATGAATTGACATTAACTTAATAAATTTGCCACGGTTGTTTAAGAGGCCGTATACGAAGTTTTGCCGATTTCTCTTATTTACGTGATTTTACAATTGAAATACTTTTAATACCATTTTAACGCGCAACACGAAAGAAAATTTCGATTTTTAACGAATGTATGAGCTACTTTTTTGTTTTTATTATTTTATTTTGAATAATCGACCTGAAACCGGCGATTGATTTGTGAGTTTTGCTGTCAGAGGTTTAGAATATCGGATATTCACGAATCGTGTTGACGTCTAAAAGTTATTTAAAAAAAAATTGCTGTAAAAGTCGTCTAAAAAATTAATGAATGACGTTTTACCACCTTCATATATTTTCTTTGTTTAAAAAAATAATTAACTTGTTAATTTTTAATAGAAAATGGGCAAAAAATTGTTCTTGACTTCGGCAACTTAACAACAGTAATAATGATCAGTTTAAAATTTATCTATTACCTTAAAACCACATCCAAAAAATAAAAAATAAATAGCAGTATAATATAATGTTTTAAAACAACCTAAATCTCGCATGACAATTCTCGACAAAAATAAAAAAGTAGCTCACTCATTCGTAACTCATTTATTCGATCGTAACTTAAATGATATTGCATGATGTGCATTAGAACTTATAGAAAAGCAGTATTTTAACTGTTTATATCACGAAATAAAGCAAAACCGGCAAAATTTCTTATGCGGCCTCTTAAGTTTTTGTAGTAACAACATTGTAATACGAGATTTATTTTTCTCGCAATTGAAGTAAAAAGCAGTGTTTAACTCGAGACTAAAAAGCCATAATGACGCTCGAAGTTCACGTATAATTAAGATAACAGTAAGAAATAAATAAATACAAATACAGACCCTTAATTATTTACTCTTCGCTGAGATAGTACTTGTCAACAATGTCTTCAAACAGTTCTTTAAGCCTAAAGCGATAAGCAGCATCTTCCTGCGCTATTTTTATGATTTCCTCACTTCTAGACACGTCATTTATTTTATGAATAGATTCTGAATCGCAGAACAACTGCGCTCTTTTCTCTGCACTCATAGCGATGACGGGCACGATAATTGCAGCTTGAGTCATTCCAAACTGAATACTTTCCTTAAAAGATGCCCTAAAGTCTTGTTTACTTAAAATTGTATCAAAGTCAACTTTTACCGTGCCCTCTACTTCTTTGGACAATGCTTCGTAATAAAATTCTAGGATAGTATTAAGATGCTCATCTCTAAAACTCTTTGTAGTGTTAAAATATATCACCGAAGCCAAGTCCATGGTGGGAGGGCAGTACAACACGGTCTGGAAATCCACAAAGAGGGCGTGGTAATTTTCATTTTCAGATTTTAGGAGAATGTTATTGGACCAAAGATCACGATGGACGACCGTATTCCGGTACTTCGAACTGGGCTTCGTTAAGTTGTATGCGTCATCAAACAGTGTGTTAAATAGATTCGCAATGTTTGTTGAGAAGTTGGGTTGAGAGTTGTACTTTGAATATACCTTCAAAAATTCAACGGCTGCGTTTTTCCCAGCATTACGCCAATCTTTATTATTAGTCTCTTGAAGATATTTACTGTAATCGTCCCAGATCCTGTATGTTTTTTTAAGAATGTAAGTCTTATTTTCCTCAAATATTAATGACTGTGCATGAAATCTCGCTAATGTTTTGATTGTTGCTATAATTTCCTTATAGCTCATAGTACCTACATGGTCGGGCATTTTGTATCCCAGTTCTTTTAGGTCTTCAAAAACAAAAAAATCTTCTTTTACCAAAAAAGCTTTTGGACGCCATTTATATTCGCCTAAAATAAAAGCGATATAATTCACAAAATTGCAAAAACAACACAAAAATATTAAATTAGTATCTATAGAATTTTGGACTGCTAGCTCATTTAGATGATAAACTATAAAATATTAAGTGAAATAAATAAACATATATTTTACCTTCATAATTTTTAAATTGCGTAAACAATTTACTTAGCATCACATATTCCTTCCTAAAAAAACTCGATTCCCTCAAGAATTCTGCTATCCACTTGTCTTTTGGCATACACTTCATAAAGAACGCCAGCTCTTTCTGTTTTCCATTTCCTTCCACTCTGATCGTGAGTTCAAGATGGTCAGATAAATATCCAATTAACTTGTCTGAATAATTTCTTATTTTAAATTCAAGTAACTCGAATCTCCCACATTGTTCAATCACAGATTTAACTTCCGAAGTGTTTAATAATTCCATTGTTTGTTACACGTTGTACTTATTGAATTTAAATATTACTTTGAAGATATGTTACTATCAAACGTTACCACAGTAAGAGCTGGTACTTAATAGGAGCAACGAATATATTTTCTGTACAGGTTTGAGCCAAAAGTTTTGTAGGTTAATCGACTTTTAGTGTCGTCTCAACTATAAAAGCTCCTAAGCACTGACGAATTCATAACATAAGTCTCTTATTAAAATTCATGTAAATATTTAAAAGGAAATGTTGATACAGCTAGGTAATTAGTGGCGAAACTAATGTACAAATGTAATTAACAGACTACGGCGAAGCAAAAAGGAGGGTTATGATTTTGACCGGTATGTATGTATGTTCATCTGTTCCCTCATAACTTCTAAACCTCATATCATAATTTAACAAATGGGGTATCGTTGGAAGCGTTTTGATGGTCCGCTGGCGTTTGGCTATTTGGCTAGAGGACATAAAGTCATAAACGTGTGTTACTGTTCTGTTCTGTAAACATCTTCGCATGCTTGTGCAAAATGTGGTTACAAAATTATCAAGTCTTTTTAGGTTTGTTGGTAATTCTGTAGCTATGCCTACCCCACTTTGGGAATGAAGGTGTGATGTTATTTATATTAACTCAGGTACACGCTGTTAATTTTGAGTTAAAAATGTTATATTGACATAGTTCCGATTCGGCTTTTTAAAACTTTTTTTTTTCATGAATTAAATGGAATATTTTCACTTCCACGGGAAACAAAGTCTAAGGACGAGCTGGCAACGCTTTTTTAGTAATAATACTAATAATACTTGTTACGGGAAATTCCCTTAAAAATTATGAATGTGAGTAATTTGTCCCTTTCGCACTTGTAATGTTGGAAGAGTTAATCGAAGAAAGAGAATAAACTGTGACATGAATAAGAAGATGTTTGCGTAATACATAGATAAAGAAAGAGAATGGATATGGCACGTTGACATATACAAATAATCAGTTATGTAAATACTATGCATTCCGACATCGAACACTCAAAAATAGTGTTATCTCTTTTTAACTTAGTTCTATGTTCCTAAGTAAAAAGAGATGACAGTACGTCAGCCAGTGCAATAATGGCTACATTTATAATTTGACGTTCATACAAATACCTAACGTGCCTAGTTAGCCATGTTGAATTAGTTTGTCATAAGTATCTGATGTGTCAACCGTGCCAAATTCACTTAAAAAATGATTAATATCTTGTTTTGCGTATCATATATTGCCAAAAGTTACACATGGATTGAAAGAGAAACTTCATCGTAATGTCTCTTAAGTGTAGTTTGTTAGGATGTGGTGCAAGAAAAAGCAAAAATCAGAAATATTGAACATTTCATCGGTAAGTTTAAGTTTTTGTTAAAATATTGGTCAGTTTTGTCATTATTGGGGGACTTAAATATGTAGCACATTATTATTAATCCATAGATCAAGATTAGTTCAAGATTATAATATGATTTGCCTTTTATTTACAATATTTTGAAAGTAAACAAACCGGAGAATTTGACAGCTAGGGTTGTTCTTAAAATATCGAAAATAACTTGGAAATTTCTCATTATGACAATTAATGTTAAAATAACATGTTTTTTGTAATTGTATCATATAGAACGTATATGGAATATGCCAAAGAAAGCAAAGAACCATTCTTTATCATGGATTACTATTTTTAAAGATTTTGGGAAAAAGTATACGGAGAAAGTTTCATTCCGAAATTATTTAAATAAAATAATATTATTCCGAAATGAGTAATGACTAAAGTTTTATACCTACTAATAATCATCTAAGACAGCACCAAATATTTTTATTTGTTTACTTGACGACACGTTAGCCTATTTGATAGTGACCCTGCCTACGAAGCCAACGGTCCTGGGTTCAAATCCCGGTAAGAGCGGATCTTTGTTACGGTCTGATAATATAACAAGTCATATTTGTAAAAAATGCAGGAGTTAAGACTTGTAATACACGATTATTTAAAATTATTGGCACTCTCACACTATGGCACTGTTTTGAATAAAAACAAAAGTAAATACTTACATCGTAATTTTTCTATATTTTGCGTTTTTCAACTATTGATAATTATGGTTTAAATTTTTGATTTTAAAATAAGTTGCGTGAATTTTTATTTGGACTAATTACATAATGATTATTTCGGTGGCGATAATGTTTTTTATTTATGGTTATTTTTCAGAATATACTGTGATTGTGACAGAGTGGCCGTTTTCAGAGGAGACTAAATTTTGTATTACCACTAAGTCACGCGATTCTATGAAAAACAAACTTATAAAAAAAACACTGGATAGAGAAAGTGAAAGATTATTTAGTACTAATAGATGAATAAATGTTTGGACGTATATTCAAACACTAAAACATTATTAATCAATACTCTAACTGATAACGTATGGTAAAATGAGGACAGGCAATAGTCGATAAAAAAGAAGAATGACCCATTTACCTAGTGAACCGGTGAAATAATTCATCTCTAGTCTTCATCATCGGTTCCACTTTACGAAATAAAGAAGCTAGGTTGACACGAACGCGCTTCAACGCGCGGTCGAAGCGTTGAAATGACAGGCGGCTCGTGTCAGGATCTTGCCTGCGATGCATGGCGGCACGCGCAGTCATGTATACGATAGCACTACTTTGTTATAATCTTGTACCGCGCGCCGCGTCAACCACGCGTTCATGTGAACCTAGCCTAAAGGTTTTGGAATGCAAATGCTGAAAATAGCAAAATATATTGAGTTCCGTCGTTTACTCATGGATTCCATCATCAGATCACTCCAACTTTCTATGGGACCATTTCCGACCTTTCCTTTCCTTTACGGTGGAAAGGACCCACTGTGCTGGTTGTGCTCAAGACGACGTTTTGCAAGCCCTTCAGGTATCCTACTGCTACTGCATCTTTATACAGGACATACGAAGTACTGAACGTACAGAACAGACGAGTTGAGAACCTCCCACCCATATGGTTGGTTTATCGATAACTTTATTATTACTATCGAATCGGGGCAGCACATAAACATGTGACAGTCCGCCATTTTATGTTTGCTATGGTAGTTTAGGTAGAGTTTGTCAAACGAAAGCTGTCCCAGAGAACCAGCGGGAATTTCAAAAAACCTGCAGCTGTTTACAGTAACTGTACACTGAATAAACGGAGTTAATACTATTTGATTTCCTGAACTTGTCACATCAGTGTTGGAGTATCAACTCCGTTCATTCAGTGTACAGTTACTGTAAACAGCTGCAGGTTTTATGAAATTCCCGCTGGTTCTCTGGGAAAGCTTTCGTTTGACAGACTCTAGGCACGTTTATTCTGTAGGTATGTCATATCCATTCTCTTTCTTTATCATTGGCGTAATAGGCATAGATTATTTCAAAGCAGGATTTAGCTAGAATTGTCAATCATAAAATGGTGAATAACTTTAAGGCTTGGCTCACAAGCACCGTATTAGATACAGTGTCTTCGTATTATACACAAATCGGCGCGTAACATACGCACCAATTATTTTTGTGCATTCGATAAATAAATAATTAAAATAATACTCGTAAATAGCAACTTAACAAGATATGGCGCACTTGAATGGTTGCGAGCATCAAATTTGTTATCCGCGTGATAAACTGAATACCGATATGGCTGTACGCCGATGGTGCCAAAGGAACAGTGATAAAATAAACAACTCGAGAAACGAAATCTAGTATTATTTTATTTTACATCAACGAACATAAGCTAAAGCCGAATAAATAATGTAATCACCGATAAAAGTAAAAAAAAACGATTTTGTTCACAAAGCGATTTGTATGAGGTCTCTCACTACAATGTTCCAATAAAGTATTTCACGGGAACTTTAGAACTCATTGAAGGTTCTAGTTTTAATCATCCTTGGTTGAAGTCCTGCATATTCGTGGTCCGCGGTCCGCATGTGGCCAGGCAATATTTAAGCAAGCGTCTCTCCGTTTCTAGTTTATCTTGGACTCTCCAGTCTTGAACCAAGGTACCTATCAAGTTCATCCCGGTTACGTTCTCGGTCGCTTAGTTGGTCCGCCGCGGTGGCGAATTTTATTGTACGGGGCCAATATGTAGGCATAAACTTTTGGCCACAATTCCTTTAGGACGTTTAATAAAAATAATAAATATTATCCGTCCATTATGTGCACATTAGTTTTTGTATTTCAGCCACTTTAGTTATTGACATGGGTTGACTCCCGACATAGACTAATTTACCTCTTTTATCGGATCATTAACATACTTATGGTACCTCTCGCTGTTATTATAAGTAGTACTCATCACAATTTTCGTTGCTCACATTTAATTTTAGTCGTTTATATGAGGTTGTATGGTTTAATTTTATTCACTTCTCTCGCTCTAAAATTAATCATTACAGCCATGTATAGGCGGACTAAAGTGATGCATTTAATCCCTAAGGACTAAAGTGACATTTTAGTCCCTAGTAACTAAAGTACTTTTTCTTTTAAATTTCCTTATAAAAAGCCTTGGAAAAGCACAATCAGCCAGATCACGTTGCCATTTGCTGATGTTGCCCTTGACGTCGCGTTGCGCGAAGGAGCCGGTGGAGGGCAGGGCAGGCTGCGGCTGCGCATACAACCTCCACCGCATCAGTCTTCGTTCGGAAATGTTGTCTATAGATGGGCTATTTGTAATGTTCTAACCCCTAAAATAACCTTAATGTCTTTCGTTCTGTATTACCGTGACGGGTTGAGAGTGAAAATGATAGCGCTATGAAGTTGTAAATTTTTAAAATTATTACGCTGTTATTAACTTAAATGATATTGCATGATGTGCATTAGAACTTATAGAAAAGCAGTATTTTAACTGTTTATATCACGAAATAAAGCAAAACCGGCAAAATTTCTTATGCGGCCTCTTAAGTTTTTGTAATAACAACATTTGTAATACGAGATTTATTTTTCTCGCAATTGAAGTAAAAAGCAGTGTTTAACTCGAGACTAAAAAGCCATAATGACGCTCGAAGTTCACGTATAATTAAGATAACAGTAAGAAATAAATAAATACAAATAGAGACCCTTAATTATTTACTCTTCGCTGAGATAGTACTTGTCAACAATGTCTTCAAACAGTTCTTTAAGCCTAAAGCGATAAGCAGCATCTTCCTGCGCTATTTTTATGATTTCCTCACTTCTAGACACGTCATTTATTTTATGAATAGATTCTGAATCGCAGAACAACTGCGCTCTTTTCTCTGCACTCATAGCGATGACGGGCACGATAATTGCAGCTTGAGTCATTCCAAACTGAATACTTTCCTTAAAAGATGCCCTAAAGTCTTGTTTACTTAAAATTGTATCAAAGTCAACTTTTACCGTGCCCTCTAGTTCTTTGGACAATGCTTCGTAATAAAATTCTAGGATAGTATTAAGATGCTCATCTCTAAAACTCTTTGTAGTGTTAAAATATATCACCGAAGCCAAGTCCATGGTGGGAGGGCAGTACAACACGGTCTGGAAATCCACAAAGAGGGCGTGGTAATTTTCATTTTCAGATTTTAGGAGAATGTTATTGGACCAAAGATCACGATGGACGACCGTATTCCGGTACTTCGAACTGGGCTTCGTTAAGTTGTATGCGTCATCAAACAGTGTGTTAAATAGATTCGCAATGTTTGTTGAGAAGTTGGGTTGAGAGTTGTACTTTGAATATACCTTCAAAAATTCAACGGCTGCGTTTTTCCCAGCATTACGCCAATCTTTATTATTAGTCTCTTGAAGATATTTACTGTAATCGTCCCAGATCCTGTATGTTTTTTTAAGAATGTAAGTCTTATTTTCCTCAAATATTAATGACTGTGCATGAAATCTCGCTAATGTTTTGATTGTTGCTATAATTTCCTTATAGCTCATAGTACCTACATGGTCGGGCATTTTGTATACCAGTTCTTTTAGGTCTTCAAAAACAAAAAAATCTTCTTTTACCAAAAAAGCTTTTGGACGCCATTTATATTCGCCTAAAATAAAAACGATATAATTCACAAAATTGCAAAAACAACACAAAAATATTAAATTAGTATCTATAGAATTTTGGACTGCTAGCTCATTTAGATGATAAACTATAAAATATTAAGTGAAATAAATAAACATATATTTTACCTTCATAATTTTTAAATTGCGTAAACAATTTACTTAGCATCACATATTCCTTCCTAAAAAAACTCGATTCCCTCAAGAATTCTGCTATCCACTTGTCTTTTGGCATACACTTCATAAAGAACGCCAGCTCTTTCTGTTTTCCATTTCCTTCCACTCTGATCGTGAGTTTAAGATGGTCAGATAAATATCCAATTAACTTGTCCGAATAATTTCTTAAACCGTAAATAAAAAACCGTAGCAAAGGAGCGTATCTCTTGCAAATCTATAACATCGAATACTTTCAAAATTCTACCTTGATAATTGGTTCAAATAATATGACTGCAGCATTTCAAATAGCTATACACTTTTGTTCATTATAGCTTTAACTCCTTTAGTGAATTTGAATGGCAGTTCACGTGTCGGTAAAGCCCTTTCGAGGCAGTGGTCCAACTGATCAATCATTTCCATTTGAATTATCAGGCTCAACGGAGCTCCGCTACCGCGGACCTCCTTTTTCTGGGTAGTTGGGCCCTTCGGGCCCGCTGAAGAGCTAACATAACCTAAACCTACGTCATTTTTATGATGCTAATTTTGATCAGTTGGACCACTGCCCCTACACTGGTAAAGCGTCTAAGTACTAACATTTTAGTTATAACTATTTATGATGCCGACTGTAGTCTAGGTAGGTAATGTGACTAATGTGATTATTTAATTACTGTTATAAATAATGTAAAGCCATCCTCACCGCCATTATTTGATCAGAACAGATAGCAAGGAAACATGGCTTTCTGTATAATTTTGTAACAGTTCCATGCGAATCTTAATTAAACAACCGAGATAATTATAAGTACTTATTACGTAGCAAGGAAATATTGTATTATGAAATAAATAAATCTAAACCTTTTTATTATAATTTATAATAATGCCCCGTGTGGTTTCCGGGTTAGAATAGTGCCATGTCTTCCCGTGGATGTCGTAAGAGGCGACAAAGGGAATAAGGGCTTGTAGTATGTACTGTTAGGCGATGGGCACTATAGTAAATTTCTTGGCCTGATTGTGCAAAATGTGGTTACAGAATTGTAAACAAGTTGTTGGTGTTAGTTTTGTGATGTTATAATAATGCGAAAGGAAGTTTAGTGTTTGTTTGATACACCCTTGAGAAAGATATTAAATATATATGTAGTCTCGAAAAATTAAACAGTCAGTGAAGGAAAATTTATAAATGAGACGAGGACGGACAAACTCGCGGGCGTAATGTAATTTTAGCCTTTATTACGATTGTTTCAAACAGTACTCTTCACATTTTAGAAAAACTGGTGGTTAGGTTAACTAATATTTGAACATTGAACTAACTATGTCACTGCCACAAGTCAAATGTTATCAAAGAAAAAAAAACAAAATGAAATATGTTCTTTATTCAATTATTGTTCAAACCGAATATAGATGCAGTTGTATCTGCGTGTAGCGACGGTATTTTGATAATCTTCTTTAGTCTTTTCTCTTTAATAGCTTCGTAGTTGGGGGTCCAAAGCTGGGGCTTCGTATCATCGGTTGCATGCAGGGTGTCCTCGGCTTCATCATCCGAGGATTGAGGGTCTACTTCCATAATTTCAGTCCCAGTTTCCTCGCTCGCTTCTGCAGGACTCTCTTGACCAGATATGTGCTCTAAGAAGGCTGTACTGATAAGGCTGATGGGAGGTACCATGTGAGGGGCCGCCGACAAAAACTGTTGAACAATAAAATCAAATAAACACGGACCATTTTGATTTCCCTCGTCTCGGTTTCGTGAACAATTTATTTATACAAAATAAAATATCAATACATATAGACAAACAACAAAAAAATACCACCATTTTACTCACTAACCGGCTCCTAGCAGTATATCGGATAGCCGGCGAAATAACTAGCAAACAGACACGTCATGTCCACTTCACCTGACTGTTGACTTTGTTTTGGTCCTTTTGTTAGATGTCTAAATAAACATATTTGTTTCTTTATCTTTTTGAAAGAAAGTTAGAAAGTACATATTTATTGACACAAAAACGTCACGGTTTACAGTAAACAAAGAAGACTCATTCCATTTTCCTTTTCAAGGTTCGCAACACATTCGCAATCATGAGATTAATTTTGAAAATCGGTCCACAATTGACAGAGAAATCAATGAACATACATTGGAACATAGAACCTCCTTTTTTTGAAGCCGGTTAAAAATACTCGCGTTCATCACACAAATATTTCCGTACCGGGGACCGAACCTGACCGCTGGTTTCCCAGAGTCAGATTGCGGACATACACAAGCCTTTAGAAATGTCCATTTAATTGTGAGCAGGGAAACCCACCTGTCTGAAAGCGCCATGCCCCAGCGCAGCGGAGTCGAGGGCGTGCAGCTCCGCGGCCTGCGCCGGCTGGACTTCCGACATCTGCTGTTCAGCCAACAGAGCGCCGAAGTTGGAGGTCGGCGCGTTCTTACTAGATATCACCTCCAGACGGTCTTCGGCGGACCTCTCTGGCTCTAGGCAATAGATTTCCTGCAAAATGTAACTCAACATCATATTGCCATTTCAATACGATGCAATTTATTTATTTTCGTGGGTTGGTTTTAATATTGATTACTAGATTAATGCAATAATGGAAAACTTTTTTTTCTTGTCAATAAATTTAGTGGTGGTAGGACCCTGTGCAGGATCCGTCCGGATAGCTACCACCATCTTATCCATTAACCACCCGCCAAGCAACAGTGTTCGAATTGTTGTGTCCCGGTGTTGGGATAAGACGGAGGTATTCCATCGTAGTCCTCAGGGTTGGCAACGCATTTGGGGTCTTAGGATTATAGCCTTGAGAATTCAAATGTCTATGAGTCTCAGATTCCACTTACCATCAGGTGGCCTGAGTGCTCATTTTGACGTTTGCCTTCTCCTTAACATAAGGGCTCTTTTACTCTTCGATAATATGTAATGAAGCTACTAGTGACTTTTTAATTAGTGGAACTCTAGTCTGCTGCGAATCTTGCTCGCTTTTGCTTTGCATTGAAGTAATGGGTCAAAGGTGGACCCTATAATATAAGGTAATAGACGTGGGATCAATGTCTTTTATGGTTCTTACAGAGTTGTTTCGCATGAGATACAGCCGCACATCATTCTTCTTCGTGGATTTAGCGAAAGTGCAGATATTTATTACACCACCATTCGGATCGAGGAGCCTGTTCTGCTTCAGGATCGGGGAGGAGCTATGCGGTGTGAACACGAACACTGAAATTAAGCGCGTATTTATTTAAAAATGGATATTAAAACGCGAAATATATGTATTCTTATAAAGAGAAATCATTCGGGCAATAAAGACACACATAAAAGTAAGTCGTACTGTACGACGACACCAACCGCCGATAGCTTTTCTCTTTTCCACTGGAATTCTTTGACTAACCAATCACTTTGTACAAAATTACTGTGAATTCTTTGGTCGATTTTGAGGTGCAAGAAGATGTCATCTTTTTTAGGGTTCCGTAGTCAAACTAGGAAGCCGTATAGATTCGCCATGTCCGTCCGTCCGTCCGTCCGCAGCCTAGCTCAGACTCTTAGTACTAGAAAGCTGCAATTTGGCATGAGTATACATATTAGTCACGCCAACAAAGTGGTGAATTTTTTTTTTTACTGTAACTCCCCTACACGTAACTTGGGGATGTATTTTTTGTTTCTCGTCATATCCATAGTGTGGGGTGTCGTTAGATAGTTCTTTTAAAAATATTAGGAGTTTGTAATTTTTTTTTGAATTAGAGATCTGTTTATGAAATATAAAGCTTTAAAGCGCAAATTTTTGTTAGAATCAAATGTCGTCGTCCCCGTCCACCCCCCCTACAGCCAAACCTACATATCCTAAAAATCTGAAAAAGTCTTATATGAAAGCGAATATCACCATTTTAAAAGGAAAACTATCACGACTGATGAGTAGACATCATTGGTTCTTGAGATACAGGCGATTAAAGTGTTTATACCTTCTAAAATGATCTAAGACCGCACCAAATGACTTTAAATAGAAAATTTGTTATTACTTGTTGTTTTTATGTTTGTAGTACTTAACGGCTTTGGAATCCTACACTGAGCATGCTCCGACATGTCCTTGCCCGGTTAGTCACTTAAAAAATCATCACCAAAGGTTTTGGATAATATTTCAATGCAGGTTTTAGACCAGTTATATATACTCTAAATAAAGTATTATTTAAAAATTACCGTCATTTTGGACAGTGACCACTGCCATTCTGTTGGAGTACGGATCAGCGACGAGACACGTCGGTTTTATGGGTACCAGCCACTTCACAGTCAGGGATAGAAGACTGAACACCGCTACACAGTTTTCTGTTGTGCACACCAACTGAAACGAGTAGAAAAATGTGTTAAATTAGCAGGATCCCAAGACAAAAAGAAGTCGTTTGAAAGTAATATACTCTACACTGACATAATGGGCGGCATCACCAGTCCCGAATTGGACATGCACCCCTTTAGGCCGCAATGAGTGATGCGACAGAGTGGTCCGTAGGTTACAGAGGTGTGTATCCCAAAGAGTCAATTTGCACCCAAACCAGGCAGCTATCAAGGACCCATCCTGTGATATCGCTACTCCACCCATTTCATTCTCTGGATCTTTGCTGTCCAACTGAATCTGGTTACCTAATCCTTTATCCTTATGCATATTCATAATCCTCAGAATAAGGTCTCCTTGCCTACCCACTTCCTTCATGTAGGGTAGCACCTCTAGATTATTTATTAGTGTTGACACTTCGAACTTTTTGACATTGTTGAAGATGCTATTTGTCTGGAACTGAGCCAAACCTGATGAGTAGTAGCAAGCGGTTAAGCAGGACCAGAAGGATTTTTTCTGTGTGGACTTGTCTCTTTTCCATATTCTGAACTTTTGGTCGGTACCGGCTGTTACGCAGAAAGATCCTATCGTGTTGAGAGTGATGGCTACGACGTAGCAGCCTCCGTGAGACAGGTTAACACAAGACACAAGACAGAACGGTGCAGCGCTGTTGTTTCCTTTGTTGGCCCAGAATTTGAGCCTCTCCTCAGGATACGTGCTACCGTCGTTCCTGTACTCTGACGTCACCAGCCAGCTGCCGTTTCCACTCATCGCGGCGCAAGTCACCTCCGTTTCCAAAGGTATCAGATTGTGTTTTGATTCGGAAGGTATGCTGTTCATTTCTGTCACGTCAAGCTGCAAGGAAATGTTACATTAATTTTAAAGAGCATGGGTTTAGGTTGAAGAAAATAATATTTAATGCTTAAAAATACTAAAATTTAATTATTATTTTGTCTTTTATTAACATAAAATCTATTTCAAAGTATGGAGAGTAGTGAATGACACTATTTTTACTGAGAAGACACGGTAATTTTTACTTACTCTCAGGATTTGAAAGTGCTAACGTATTATCCCGTGAAACTTACATTGAACAATACTTTATCAGATGTTGTAGAGTACATCTGCAGATGGCCGGGGCGGCCGCCCATGAGCAGGCAGCCGGAGCCACGGTGGTACACGAGCGAGGAGCCCACGGCGCGCGCCACGGGCGACAGGCCACCGCACTCCAGGATTGTGCAGTGCACCCTCATCTGGGCATTGGCGATCACCACAGCTGGAACAATAATGATCAATTTTGAGAATGTGAGTTTTGTACCCAAAGGGTGCCAACGGGATCCTGTTACTAAGCCTCCGGTGTCGGTCAGCGCGTCCGTATGCCTGTCAGCGGTCTACATCTCACCATAAAGGGCAGACAGACAGTTAAAATTTTCAGTTCGTATTTTTATAGCAGTTATGGTATCAAATAAATAAAAAGAAAAAGGAAGCAAAGGGGCAAACAAGAATGCTATGGAATCCTTTGTGTGAGAGTCCAATTCGCACTTGGCCGATTTTTTTATAGCATGGAGAAGGCAACCAAGCTAGGGTTTGCTAGGCAAGCAAACAGGTCATCAGGGCTGGGATTCTACACGGTAATAACGATATCGTCCGTATTGTCAACGTTTTTGTTAACTCCTATGTAATTTACAATAATGGCGACTGTGACATAAACGATTCTAAAACACATCAAACGCGATATCGTTACAAGAGTAGAATAGAGGCCCTGATGGTAAGTAAGCTCTGAGGCCCAAATAGACCTTCGCAAACTATCAAAAGACGTAAAAGATTGATGGATAACTAGCCTTTACATTTTCTATCGGCGCGGTTGCGGCATATGACGTGGTTGGCGTCTGGGGCACGTAAAATTGCAGCCGACCGAGGCGTTCAAAAGGTTAACAAAAGATACAAAATGCACAAGTTAATTCAAACAAAACTTACAGTTGTTAGACAACGTGACTGCTATGTGGGAACTGCTCACAGCAATGTACTTGATGATACCAGGCAATCTAGGTATGAACTCTTTCTGGTTTGCTTTATGGGCCAAGTTGCCTATTGTCCACTTTATTAATACCTTCTCCATACCGCCTGTTATAAGGTAGCTACCTAAAAAATAAAGGTCATGTTTTGGTTTTGGTCTCTACAAGCAAGATACACAGATAATAGCTAAGATGGCCGCAAGTTCTTAACAATCAATTTGTCTGTGTTTTGATCATATGATGTCTATTCAGTTCTGTACCCAAAGGTTGTCAATAGGACCCTGTTACTAAGCCACATCTGTCCATCTGTCTCTCAGTCAGCATAATGTATATCATGAACCGTAATAGCTAGACACTAACAATACTGTTCATGGAATAGTGTGTATTACAAGTTTTATGGCATTTTTTGCTCGGCCTCAACAATTGCTGTAAATCTTGAACTGTCAAAGTAATAGGTAGAGACATGAAATTTTTAAATATTTAATAATACTGTTAAAGGCCTCGCAATTTGTATGTGAGTCCGACTCGTACTTAGATAGTTTTTGTTCCTTAATTACCTTCTGGTGAAAATTGTACTGCAAATGGTGGTAAAAAGTGCCAGTGTAGAATTTCTCTAGCTGTAGTGTGATAGTTGAAAAGATCACCACGAAAGATAGTAGCTCTGCCAAGAGTGTCCACAATGGCTAGGGCACTCTCTCGGTGGTGAGCAGTAATGTCCAGCACACGGAATTCGTTATAGTTTGAATGACTGAAAAGGATTTAAAGAAGTCTGTAATTAAAATACTGGTTCCAATGGTCCTTACTTAAGGATACATTCGATTATTTGGCTACAAGAAATATAAAAGTAAAAAATTAGATATTCCAAAGGTTTTTAGGTAAATTGATTACAAAAAACACATTTAACATTATGTTAGAAAAAAAAATGTACTTACAAAGCATGTATATGAGGCTTTTCCAAGTTTTGGATATAAATAAACTTGGTGCCATTAATGATTGCTGCATATCTCTCTCCATTACACCACCCCAGGGCCACTCTGATGAAGCCAAAGAAAGTGACCTGAGGGTTTCTATATTCCATCACTTGCTGGCCACTTGGCTTGAGTGAATATGTGCACAGGAATACTTTATTATTCACAGAATCCACAGATGACACAAAGCAACGCTCATCATCAATTAAATCAAATGAGCATACTTTTCTTTTTCCAATATATGGTAGTTTCTGAAATTTTGGTCAAAAATCATGATTTATATCCTTTATCTGGGACAGGCATTATATGACAATTTTTAAATATATTTGAGTATAAAATCATGATAAAAAAGTAAGATGAAAATTAGGTTTGTAATAAAAATAATAAATAATGGTGTTTAATTTTTATGACTGATCAATCTCAAGGCATATCAAATCATTACAAAGAAAAGTTTAAATATGTTTATTTAGTAAAAGCATTATAAAAAGTTTCTGTAATTTTTCCAATATAAATCACTGTATTCTTGGCATTTACATGTTTTTAAGAGTAATTAAATAAAATCCACAAAAAACTGTACATGAACTAGGTACACAATTATGATATGAAAACAAAGAAAAAAATATTAGGAACAAAAATGAAAAGGCGTCACATCTTTTAAAATTCCAAGAAATTTGAGACACCACGCCATTCTTATAATATGTAGATATTTTATAAAGTTACAAAGCTAATGAAATAACTTACAAACTCTCTGAGCACAGCTCCTTTTTCCCAAGTCCATGTTATAAGGTAGCCATCTCTGGAGCAGCCGTATACATTGAACCCTTCGTTATCAAAACACACTCCCACCAACTCGTCAATATCTCTTTCTGCTTCCAGGACCCGCACGCAATCTCCCGTCTGCACATTGTATATTCGTGCAATCTTTTCTACTATTACAACTAAAGATCTGAAAGAATCAGGAATATTTCAACTCGTGTTGAGTCCTGTGCGATACCATTATGAACAATAACTAAGGTTGAAATTTACTAAAAAGGAATATGCAATAAAATAAACAACAGAACTAAAAGTTATACTACTTACTCTCCGTCTGGTGAAAAGACCGGACGACGTTCTATAATACTTCTGCCAGCTTTTCTAGTAAAGCTATATTTAGTGGTCTCATTACTAGCGCTTTGTGTTTTTATCACCATTTTTATAACTATTTGTTATTCACTTCCATGCAATTTAACAAAACACATGCCGCCTAACCTCTTGCTGACACAGACTTGACACTAGTTGACACTCTTGTTGGCAGTCTTGACACCTGTCACACATGACAGTGACGTTTCTTTTTTAATGTGAGCTTTGGCTGGCTTTGGGTAACGTGGCTTTGGGTTTTATACCCGATTTTATAGCGATTAATGCGCGGGGAAACTGAGGACAACCAATGGATGGTAATCATTGGTAATAGTAGCGTATACTGAAAGTTTAAATGTATACTTGCAATATACACTGCAAGTTTAGTTTCTTCAGAATCTTCCGTGCGCTAGTCTGTTTTTTTAATACGTACGTTTTTTTCTGTATTTCTGATTACTCAGATAAATCTATTCATCTAACATGTAAGCATTATGTGCAATATAAATTTGTACTTATTACGTACATACATTAATAAAATATTTAGTAAATTTTGCTTTTTTTTGTTACTATTAAAAACTATTTAGATACTAAGTTCCTTTCCTATGTTTTCATTTATTTTTCGTTTCATAACGTAAACTGTAAGTATGTACTTAGTGTCCTAAACTCAGGATTCATGGTCACACTAAAGAAAGAGACAAGAAGCATAAGCGACGTCATTCAACGTCACATTTCTTGGCTTTAAAGTATTTTTCGCCGATTTTGTAGGTATAGAGTGTTTTGCAGGGGAACTATGACTTTTTAAAGCTTCATATCTTATGAAAAAAAAACACTACAATTGTTTGGCGCATACAGTTATCCTTCTCTTTTATTGCACTTTCCAGAGAGCTTAAGAAAAAAATATACGCATGTTCTCTATAGCGTCGTCAAGCAATAAATATATTTTTGAACGGTCTTTATCATTGTCAAAAAAAGCGTAGGGCGATGTCACGTCACTGTCAGTCATGTCAAATCAAACAAAAATCAATACGTCATTACGTCTGTCTTTTCTGTTCTGTCAAAGTAATTGTTGGTGCTTGTAGCACGTGCGTTTATTATTTCGCGAACTATTTATTTTATTTATATCAGCATATTGTAGCCTATGAAGGCTCATTCAGTCATGGAGGCGGATCCAAAAGAGGCTCAGTTGGAAGCGAGATTCGTTACTAAACAAGAGCAGTAAGTATACGACTTGTATTCGTAAACGAACAGCCGGCGCCTTTGCGTTATAATTATCGAAGTACATTTACAGCTTTGTAATTATTTAGGCTAGGATCTGGATGTCTATTCTTGCAATGAATCGCTAGAATTTAACACCTTTCTAATTATCTCGCTGAGGCACAATGGGGCCCGTCCATACGAAGTGTAACTTGAACTGTATTTCTCTAAATAAGGGTTTTTATAAAATAATACCTGGCCATCGATATTGCCAAGATGTAAGTGCATCTTATTTAATATAAATAATTTCATTACTAGTTGTTTACAACCATTACATTTTTGATATGTAGCCGGACTAGTGATCAGTTTCGTCTTTGTATTTTAAAGTTATATCATTATTAAAAATAAAACTCGTGATGCATTTTCTTCAGCATGGAATGTAGTTAAAATTGAGTAAATTCCTTTGTCTAAATATCACTTTATTGCTTTTGAATGCGACTTCATCCAAATAGATTTAGAAAATTGTTATTCCCTTGGGAAACTTTAAATTTTCTGGGATAAACAGTAGCCTATGTATTAATCTAGGTAATAAGTTATGTCCAGTCCAAATTTCATTCAAATCTGTAGAGTATCATATCATATCAAGAGTAGCAAACATCCATCCATACAAACTTTACTACTTAATGTCTAAAGCTTACTATAGGGTTGAGGATTATCTAACAGACAAAAATGCTTAGCCTAAGATACCTAATGTAACAGCTTAGTACCTATCTAGTCTAGGGGACATGGTTTCTATAGGAGAACATATTGAAACTTTATTAAATTTATTATTATTATTTTATTTATTTGCTCTTGTTTATTAGAAGTTTCAACACTTTCCTGCTTAACTATGCATGATATATATATTTTTCAATTTTATTAATTGATTTATATAATGCTAGGCTAAGTTCCTTCACTGTCTTAAGCAATATTTAAAAAAAATGACTGACTGTTGAGTTTCTTGTGGGGCTTCTTCTCAGCAGTGGTTTCTTTGAAGCGCCAGTAGAATTTTGACGTGTAAAAGTGCCTGGCTTTTTTCTTATTTATAATATTAGAAGACTCTTGTTGCTATACTTATAATTATTACAATTCAGTCACTTCTTTTATAAATTAATAAATATGGCTTTTTGTCCTAAAAAACCATGTACTATGTTGTGATACATTGCAAAACAATAAAATAATGTAAGGAAGTTTTTGATCCTTACACATTTTTGATACATACAGGGTAATTTTTTTATCAGTGCACAAATTTTAACATACAATTTTGTATCGTTCATATAATATATTACGACAATAAAACAAGTTCAAAAAAAATTATTATTTGTTGCAAATTATCTCACTTTTACCTTCTTGTGTGGACATAAAGTCACACTAGAAATAATGACATGGGTTGTCAAGCTGTAGGTATGCAATACACTGTATTGATATTCGAAATTTGAAATTTCATCTACAGCTTATCAGACAACAAGCCCCTCTCCTACTGATATTCTAAATTTGAAATTTCATTTATTAACTTACTTAACAACACTCCCCTCTTCTCGCACCCCTGCAATAGAGGCTCCATGAATATCGTTAAGTTAGTGGAATCATTGAATCGGCAATATCTCTAATAGTTTTTAAGCTACAGTAAAAGTTAAACTAAGACACCCAGGAAGCAAAGAAAAATGATGTTGTATGTTTTAAATGTTAGTGGGAGGAATTTATTGATGTATTTAATAGACTTAATTCCTCTGATGCTGTCATGACACACTCACATTCTCTTAGTAATATTTGATTTAGAAGCCATTCAATTTTTTGTAAGTGAAAGTACACTTTTTTATATTAATGATGCAAGTTTTTGTTATAACTTTGTAATTATGTACATCACATTGTACAAAGTGACACATAGCACAGCAGACCAGAGACTTAAACATGAAATTTTGAACTAAACACCAAGTGTACATTACACTGTACTCATGGGCAGTTTGGACATACAAATGTTTTGGCTTATACTGGGTGTTGCCTGTAATTGGGGGAATAAACTGAGGGATAGTTTCTACTGTATAAACGTAGCAACATTTGTTCTACAACTTTTACAAAATATGTAATTTATTATTTGGGATTTTTTTGAACAAACTAAATAGCATTTTCAATGTACTCCATCCAATAGTCTAGTTGACATCTACTGTCAGCCTACAAACTTCGTAGTTTTCGCAATAAATTGCTGGCTTGGAAAATCTAATATTCATTCATATTTAGTAAACAACAAGTTATTTTCAAAAGTTGTTACACTTGTGGTGTGGAAACGATCCCTAAATTTATTGCTCCTATTACAGGCAACACCCGGTATATTGCACACTGAGCGTTTAGCTAATCTTGCGTTTTTTTTCTTGGGAATAAGACTTTTGTGCACCTTTTGCGTACAAGTGTAAGGGCTGGGCCCGGTGTGCGACGTCTTGCTCCTAATATTAGTAAAAAGGACTATCATTACAATAATCTACTCAATAATATGTCCTTGCAACATGCTGATTGACTTTCTCTTTTAGATATGCTGTACCAGACATTCCTTATGCCATACAGAGTAATGTCCAATCTGCAGAACTCAATACTTTGGTCAATGCCTTGCGTAAAGATACAGATAAAACATTGAAAGCGATTGAATTTGATTTCCTTGTGTGTGGAGAAGTTCTATGCACATCTCTTGAAGAACATTTGCAAGAGAAAGGGGTGTCAACTGAGAAGACTGTAGAGATAGAATATCTGGAAAGGTTCCCTGCACCTACCCCTGCAGATTGTCTTATGCATGATGATTGGGTATCAGCAGTTCAGGCACATGGGAATTGGTAAGAAAATCCTATGTAAATATATACTATGCTCCTAACCAATCCTAGCGTTTTTCCATTTCATAGTGAAAACTGCCTACAAACGGGGATCATACTGGCAGGTTGCTGGCTCTGATGGTGGTTATATTGGTTTGGTAAAAGCCGATTTATCCTTAGCTTGTTTTTTTTCTTGAGAGTAATATAAACTACTTAATTGGAGAAGAGTGTTTATCCCTTAACTGACAACCAAGAAGTCTGGAAGTAATAAGAGATATACATTTATTTCTGAAACTTTTAACTTTCAGGATCTTAATAAAGATAGAATATGTATAGAACCTAGGTATAGAAACAATTTTAGCACTCTTATAGTAGTTAAAGTACATGATTTTTTATAGAAGGGAGCAAAATAGTTTAAACTCGTTTTATTCCTTTCAAATCTTTAAATGACGCATTTACTATTTATTATTTATAGCCCTGCCTCACCTTTCAGAGTTAGATTGGTATTTACCCAAGGGGTTTCATGCCTGTGACACCCCTATGAAAATTAGCTTGTTGGTAAAGCCTTATATTAATACTAACCAGGGATCGTTACCGGTATTCTGACTACCGGTTTTAAATGAGGTTTAACCGGTAATAATTGCATTTCGCTATTTATACCGCTAAAGCTCTGATTACCGGTATAATGAATACCGGTATTCAAGAATATTATCGGTTTAGCCAATTGAGAACAATACCTCTTTTTGATACTTTACCTCTTAAAACTATTAGCAGTAATACCTGTCAGTGTCAATATTCTCGTTTATTCGTATATGTAAATGTTTTCGGTGCTCTTACAAAAAACTTAGACTCGCGTTAGACAAGTCTGAAATTTCAGTTAATTACAGTCTAATTCACATTACATTTATCAGGTGCAATAAATAGCGGTATTGAATACAGGTATTTAATACTGTAAATAGTGTATACATAGCGATAAAAACAAAAGCGGAATGACAACAATACCTGTAATTTGAATATAGGTATTATTTTTTTGCGGTAATAATTTGACAATGTAGATACAGGTATTGAATAAAACCGGTTTTACAATCCCTGATACCAACAACCATACTTTTTTCTCAAAGGACGTCAATATGTCAACAATTCCTCTTCAGGTACTAACATAACAGGTACTAAGGTGTCCAAGGGCAGCAGTGATCACCCTAATGCTGCAGGGGAGATGGGTTGTCTAAGCTTGCTTTTTTAGACTTGTTAAACAATGTGTTCTACATTCCTATAGGGTACTCTCAGGCAGTTATGACAACAACCTTCACATTTGGACCAGCAAAGGCCGACACATGCTGTCCATACCGGGTCACACATCTCCGATCAAAGCGGTTTCCTGGGTGTCCGTCATTGGAGACCAAGCAGTCTTTGCGAGGTAAAATTTTCCTATCCTTATAGATTTTTTTTTTGCTGTCCACGAGTTTTAGACACTGTTGAAAACATACAAATATCTTTTTCTACTCGCGAACTCTAAATCGCTAGTATTTATATCGTTAGCGGTATTAGAATAACACCTATAGCGTAAGCGAAGTGTGACAACTGGATCGTTGCATTATGTAGGTAATAACTGTTCTTTTATAATCATTATAGCACTGTCATTACTTCGGTTTCGTCATTCCGGATATCCATCTTGGCGTTTAATGAAAACTTGACATCTAATTTGTATATAAAATCATTAAAAATGTTTTAATATCAACTGACATGGCTTAGCTTAACCCATTCACCGCCATGCTATACTCGTAGCGCTATGCCGTAGTCCATAGCAGCTTAAACTCCGTATGTAGCGAAAAACATTCATAGCGCTCTGACGCATACGTGTTGTGATTGGCGCTGAATGGGTTAAAAACGTATTGAATTTTCGGAGTAATAATGAGTTTAAAAATAACTTATTATTGAATGACTAAATAAAGATGACTAGTATAATAATAATAGTATTCACCGACTTGTTATTGGTGAGGTGACCGTGGTTATGCTTAATATGGATATCAGCAATCATAGACTTTTTTGATAGAATGTGACCAGAATAAAAGTCTCAGGGATAAATACTTGAGTCACCTCAATCTGTATAATAGTGAAGTGAATGCTGTGCTGGCACGCCCGTTGTCTAGTGAAGCTATTTTAATTTACAAATTTGTTAAGTACTCCTTTATTGCCAGAGATTCACGCTCTGGAGGGAGGGCCCCATGTTTTTCTTATATAAGAGTCTCCCATGACGCTGACATAGTCACGTATGTGTACTAAAGCCTCCATAAAATATCAGATAAAAAAATAAAGACTTTCTATTTGGTTAACATGGTTACGCTTAATATGGATATTGACGCTATGTCAAATACAAAGCCAGAGCGAATGTCAACTTTGCCTCATAGATACTCAGGTCTATTTTGCGCTGTCAACCATGACGGAAATATTTGTCAATGGCGTTGAAAAGGTTAAAAGTCTAACCAACCGCTTGACAAGGCGAACGGAGAACTTTTCAAATCAAATTAAATATGTTTATTCTGGCAATGGGTTACAATGGGTACAGGCTCTTAAGAATACTTAGTATAGGTAGTGTCTCCACCATCAAACGACGATTTTCAGGACGATAGCCGTTCTAAGGTTGTAGCTTTTGGTAAAACCAATTGAACCAAACATTTGGTGATTGGGAGTATAAAGGCGAGGTGTTCGCGGCGTTAACATTATTTACTTGGAGAGCGAACAGTGCGAACAAGAGTGAACCGAGAGGTCAACCATGTATGCAAAACCTATTGTGAGCATCTCTATCGACTGGTATGGTGGTTTTTAACAGTTTTTCTCCAGCGGTCAAAATTGACATTGTCTAACGAGACATTAATTATGTTAACAACAGCAAGCATATTTTCATTGTAACAATGAAAACCATTCAGAACTATGTCCAAATTTGTAGTACAATACAACACTTAATACAATCAATAATGGAAAATATGTTTCTTTTGCCTTAAAAGAAATCTACATCACTCTCCTTTAAAGTTTGTAAAATGGACGTGAGTCAATTAGCTTTTCAAGCGTCGATGTCAACGGTAACGTTTCGTACAAAAGTTAGTAATTGTTTATTTTTGTCATTACCATTTTTTTTTTTTCATTAACATAAGTTAAGAAGAAGACACACGAGCACTCAGGCCACCTGATGGTAAGTGGAATCTGAGACCCATAAACATTGGAATTCTCAAGACTATAATCCTAAGACCTCAAATGCGTATAGAATGACCATATTATGCTTGTAGAATAAGTTATGTAAACTTTATGTACGGTTGTACGTAGTTAAAGACAATCGTGCTTGTCTAGAGCTCTCGATCTGCTGTCGCTCGAGCTCTAACGTCGGCACTCGTGCCAGTCGTACCTTAAGAAGCTTTATTATGTACCAGTAACATAAATAATTATTATTTCATTACCTCACCCTACTGGGTATTACAAGTATTGCGCTACTGCAATTAAACCATTACTTTTTGTTTGCAGTGGTGCTCATGATCAGACTGCCATGCTGTGGGTTTGGAATATCGCTAATAACTCGGTGGAATGTGTGGTGACCTGCCGTGGTCATGAAAAGGGTGTTGAATGTTTAGCTGTGTCCGTAGATGCTGCCAGAATAGCCACTGGTAGTTGGGACACAAACATATGCCTCTGGGCTGCCGGTAAGTTGTATTTCTCAATATTTTTAAAATTTTGACTATTGCATGCATCTTTGTATTATGATTTTTTCATGGCGTCTAATTAAATATTAGAATCCGTAATCTGCAAGCAATTTATCAATATTACGGCATGGCAAGTGTATTTTTTTAATTATTTGTTGTTTATTAATTTTAGTGATAATAATTGCTAGATGATGATTGAAAAACAAACCGTGCAAATTCGATTTTATAGACCATAACTGCTATCGCCATCTACTATCGGATATTTAAACATTTCAACCTTTTGGATTTTAAAGGCATTGTTTTCGTAATTAGCGACCCGATAAACCATACAAACAATTCCTATGTTGATTTTCAGACTTTGTCACCTTATTTATCCCTTTTAGGGTGTAAATTCTAAAAAACCTCAAACACTTGTTTACTCATTTATCGAGTACTCCTGTAAAGGTTCGAATAAAATAATCTAATTTGTTTTCTCCATAAAAACTTTGGACCCCCGTTTCACCCCCCTGGGGGATAAATTTCTAAAAATCTTTTCTTAGTGCACCCCTACACCTCATATGGAACCTATGTGCCAAATGGATCGATTTAAAAAAATAATAATACATATTTAAAGGCTTAATGAAAACAAAATCACGATCGATTCCTTTGTGTAACGAAAGTTGATCATACAAAGTATATGGGTAACTTTCGTCACACAAAGGAATCAATTAAGTTATGTTTTAATAAAGCCCTTAACTGTGTTCAAATTTTGAAATCAAATTAAATATGGAATGTTTAGACCCAGCGGTTTGGGCTGTGCGTTGATATATCAGTCAGTCAGTCAGTTGCTTCTTTTATATATTTAGATTGCGAGGGATACCCTTTTTAACACTGTCCACTTAAAGTACAGTCTACTGTACAATTAACTGACACAATTTGTTGTATATTAATGTTGGGCCACACCCTTAAAATCCGCTGACATATCTTGCCACCTGTTTTGTGTTCAAAAGATTAATATAGATTGTGTTTTTAGATTTATCTGATGACGACCCCGCACCTTCGAAGAGGCGTAAACATAATAGTGGGAATATAAGAGTGAGTAAAAGAAGTTATTTTTAACCTTTTGAGTTTAAAACGTTGACAAAAAACCGGGCAGAGCGTGCCGAACCATGCTCAGTGTAGGGTTCCGAAGCCGTTAAGTACTTACTACAAACATAAAAATCAACAAGTAATAACTAATTTTCTATTTAAAGTCAAGTGGTGCCGTCTTAGATGATTTTAGTAGGTATAAACACTTTAATCGCCTGTATATCAAGAACCAATGATGACTACTTAGTCGTGATAGTTTTCCTTATAAAGTGGTTATATGTGCTTTATTTAATTTTTTCAGATTTTTAGTATAGCTAGTTTTGGCTGTAGGGGGGAAAGGACACTTGACTCTAACAAAAATTTGCGCTTTAAAGCTAAATATTTCTTAAAAGGATCCCTTGATCGAAAAATTGTTTTTACAAACCCACACATATATTTACACACATATTTTTAAAAGATCTATCCAACGACACTCCATACTATGGAGTAGAAGAGAAAAAAAAATACATCCCCACGTTAAGTGTAGGGGAGATACCCTATTTTTTTTTTACGTTTTATTGTACCACTTTATAGGCGTAACTAATATGTATATTCATGCCAAATTACAGCTTCTAGTACTAAGAGTCTCTGCGCTAGGCTGCGGACGGACGGACAGACGGACATAGCGAAACTATAAGGGTTCCTAGTTTGACTATGGAACCCTAAAAAGTCAAAAGTTTTTTGACACATTTGTATTGTATTGTTTCCTGCTGTTTTCCAGGAACCATTAGCTACACTAAGAGGACACAAAGAGGCCGTGTCCGGAGTGCAGTGGATGGACTACAACACTGTCCTCTCCAGTGGGTGGGATCACCTTCTGAAGATATGGGACTGCGAGCTGAACGGCATCAAACAGGAAATAGCTGGTGAGTGAACATGCTTGGCCAACCGCCGTCCTCAGATATATTTTAGAGACGAACAACTCGTTATTTTTGAAACTTGTTTATGAAATTGAAATTGGCACAAAGGCACGAATTAACCTTTCGGCCGCCTAGGGGGCCAAAATGATATCATTTTGTATATTTTTTTCTATCCTTTTTATGGTTTAAATCGAAATCTGAAGAGACTAGAACGTGGGTATTTTTTGCCCGGCGTTCGAAAGGGTTAATCTTCATTCACTGATTTTGAGTGCGGCCGCAAGGGACTTGTTACATTTATCGATGCCGCATCGCATTTATATATGGTTCCGTTCATTTCTGTAGCTGAGAGCCTGTTAGAGCGTACATATCTAATGTCTCACGCACGTGGATGGTATTTGTAATGAATGTGATTAGTAATGATTAAAAGTTTCAGAATGGGACAGCCTTGTGTGATTAGTAAGTTTGTCACAAAGTTAAGTTTTAACGTCCTCAGTGGTCTTCTCATGTGAGCAACGATATAAGTATAATATAGTATACCGGGTGTTGCCTGTAACAGGAGCAATAAATTTAGGGATCGTTTCCACACCACAAACGTAACAACATTTATTCTACAACTTTTAAAAATAACTTGTTGTTTACTAAATATGAATGAAATTACATTTTCCAAGCCAGCAATGCAATGCGAAAACTACGAAGTTTGTAGGCTGACAGTAGATGTCAACTAGACTATTGGATGGAGTACATTGAAAATTTAGTTTGTTCGAAAAAATCCCAAATAATAAATAACATATTTTGTAAAAGTTTAGAACAAATGTTGCTATGTTTATACAGTAGAAACGATCCCTCAATTTATTCCTCCTATTACAGGCAACACCCAGTACTTACTCCATTCTTTAAGGTACACTCAAAGACTTAAATTTGTGACCCACCTTAGGTCTTTGGACCTAAGGTGGGTCACAAATCCGACATCCTACAGTAATAGGGTTGAGTTTCCTCGAGTTACAAATGACATGGCATCTCTAAAGATATAGACAACTTCAAGAAGTTTTTTTTTAAATCGCTATTTTATTTACGCTCGTCACCTTACTTAGTTATCTTCATCTTTAATCAAACAAAATCTCGTGGATGGGTCATACACACTCTTAAAAACAAAAGATGTCTCTCCTGTGGTCAATAGTTAAGAGCTTGTGTGCATATAAGTTATGTTTTTATGTATGATAGGTCTAAAGCAGTCCTGAAGGTGTTTTTGCGGGAATGGACTTAGCCAGAAAATTAGGCCTTAAAAACGTTAACTTTCGGTGTGTCCACAGGAAAGACAAACCTAAATCTGTGTATGACCCGGATATGTTTAACAGCCATTTAAAACCGCTTAGTCGAGCTATGACATATCAATGTCCGACTATTGGTTAACAAACTAGTGGTTTTTTACATTTGGTTACTTAAAAAAATGGAGCACACCTTATACGACTGCGCGTGTATGTGTAGGTTGTTTTTTAATTATTATTTAGTTATTTTATGTCACAATAGAAAGCTAAGTAGCAAATTTAATGTTTGAAGATTTAGCAGTTTTGTTGTTGTTGTTTTTGCAGTGCGATGTTTTCTACGCCAGTTTATTTAATACAGATAACGATTGCAGGTAATAAGGCTTTCTTCGACTTGGACTGGTCTCCACTGAACAACTCTATCATCACGGCTGCAGCTGATAGACATATCCGCCTATATGACCCGAGATCAACCGGTAAGTTTTTTTTCAATAATTTATTATTTAAAAATTTCAATAAATAGTTCCTTAAGAGAGAAGCGTCCAGTGGCGCCCTCATTACTTTTATTGTGTTTACCAAAGAATTATTTTAAAATATAAGAGCGCTTTACTGTTGTACAAATGAATACGCAATGTAGAGCTTACATGACACAGTTTAATAACCTTTAATTCTTTTTTTTTTATTTCATTTTTCAAGCTCTAGGCTTGTACTATGGGTACTAGACAACGATAAACATACTTATATAGAGAAATACATACTTAAATACATAGAAAACATCCAAGACTCAGGAACAAATATTCGCGCACATGGCACAAATATCTGCCCTTACCGGGATTTGAACCCAGAACCGCTGGCTTCTGGCACTCCCAACTAGACCAACGTGTCGTCTAAGTCCTCGTGAGATGGTCCCCTGATGTTTATTTATTAATATGACATGTTGCAGAGAGCGTCGTGAACACGACGTTCACGTCGCACACCGGCTGGGTGCAGTCGGTGCGCTGGTCCAAGACGCGCGACACGCTGTTCGTCAGCGCCGGCTGCGACGGGATGTTCAAACTGTGGGAAACCAGGAGGTTCGTACTTACATGCAGTTTGTGTGCAATGGCACCAAAGGGGTGTCTATAGCGAAATTGACCACATGATCCATTTTTTTATATAAAATCGTGTTTTGCAAAAGGAAATTAAGAAAACAAATTTAATACTTTCCATTTTTTTACCCGACTGCTTAGGAGGGTTATGTTTTTCGAGAGTACATGTACAGTTGTACATATGTATTATATCTCAAGTAACCCAGAAGTGCTGTATATTAGCTGAATCACTGTCGCTGTAGCCGTATAAGCCTGCTGAATAAGAAATTTAGCAGTTAGTATAGCTCTAATTTGGGCACAAATTAAACAGCTACAGAATAACTGTAATTGTTTGTGTTATATCAGCATTATTTGAGCATTATTAAAGGTTAACACCCCAAGCTGAACATGTACTGATTATTAATGTGTATATAACCTATTAAACAGCACAATGGCCGATTATTAGTCTGTGTTACCTATTTTTCAGCACATAGTTCTGACCAGGATCTTTTTAACGTTTCTGTGGAGTTGAGAATTCACAAGTAGCAAAATTGTAAACAAATTTCACTTCTCGCCATTTACGCTGTTTAAGTATTATTTTGATAATAGCGACCCGCCCTCGCTTTGCTTCGGTTTTTGTGATTTAATACCGGTACATAATCCAGGATTTATTATGCATAGAAATCTTCCGTGAAAAAATATGTAACTGATGGTGAAAATCGCATCATAACGGACGCGGTTACGTGGTTTATAGTGGAGGTAAGTACAGACAGACAGAGCGACTTTGTTTTATACTATCGAAAGAAGATAAAGAAGTTATTGTTTAAACGTGAACCATTTTGTGACTAATAAGTGTTTGTGGTGAAATACATATTCTTTTCGGTAAGTAAACCTCTGATCTTTTTTCTTCAATGTGCGTAAAATTTGAATGGTAAACCAAGTTTATTGTCAAATACCATTTAAATATAGACAACAAAAATCACGCGCTCCTAAAAAAAATAGGAAAAAACATGTAATTTGACAATAAGCTGTCCTACTCTTAAACATCATTTTTTATTTTTTGTAAGTTGTTATTTTAGTTGACTAAACAAAAATTAATGTTTAATAAATTGCATTACATAAGTTAGAGCCTAAAAATGGCAAACTAACAAGTGGACTATATTAACCACAATTAAATGGTAGGGTGGTTTAGGTATCCACTTGTGGTACACAAATGAGTAACGAGCTGACTCGAGTAGTTCTTATGTGAATTAGAAAATCAAAAACTGAGTAAACTAACAAGTTTGTAGAATTATTATATATTTTCAAAAAAGTTGATGTCAATTCATCGCTGCATCCGATGGAACCACTGAGAAAAGAACTTTGCCCACTCCTCGTCTCTTCGACGGCCTTTTGAAACGCAGCCACAGCTTCCTCGGCGTCCACAAAACGTTTTCCTCCAAGTTTTTCTTTTATTTTTGGGAATAAATAAATATCGCAAGGTGCCACGTCTGACGTCGCCAAATATTCGCCTGGCGGTGTGCGACGAGACGTCGTGGTGAAGGAGGATTCTACTGCGAAGGTTGTTTCTCCCGAACTTTTTCCAAGACAAGTGGCAAACAATTGTTAGTGTACCGCTCTGCAGTAACTGTTTTTCGATCCTATAAAACAATTGTCGCGTAATGACCTGTCCTTCCGAAGAACGAGGCCACCATCTTTTTTCCCACGCTTCGACCTCTCTTCACTTTAGTTGGCAACTCCTCGGAAGGAAACTCCCACTGAGCAGATTGTCTTTTGGTTTCGGGATCATAACAGTAAATCCAGCTTTCGTCACCCGTAAGTATGTCGAACACAGCATTTGAGTCATCTGCGTTAAATCTTTCAATAATTTCCCGGCACCAATCAACACGTTGGAGTTTTGGGGCCTCGGTCTAATTATGATGTATCCACCGGGCACAAAGCTTCCTGAACGCTAAATGTTCATGTAGGATTTTGTGCACTTGACTCATACCGATGCCTAAGCTTGTCCGAATCTGCTGATAGGTCACTCTTTTATAAGTCTCTATCATACGCCGCACAACACTGATGTTATCTTCAGTCGTCGCCGTAGAAGGCCGCCCCTTACACAGATCATCGGTGAGATTAGTGCGACCACGTTTAAACTCATTAAACCAGTTGTAAACAGTGGCACGAGATGGGGCTTCATCGGGAAAGGCCAATCGTAGTCTATCATAACTACCCTATTGTGACGTCATTGCGACAAAAATCCAGGCTCTAATCATAACTTTCTTGTTGACTTAAATGATATCGAAAGTCATAAAAAATACGAAAAATTTCTCGCGTTAAATTCATGCTTACGTGACACAGACAATTTTCAATTTGCCGCCAAATCGTAAAACAAATGACAAATGAATAAAATTCATACTCAATAATATTGACAAAGAGTTCCATTTTCAAAATTTAAACTTATTTTTTTATTATTTTGTTTACAAGTGGCCAGTTCTTAAAACTTTTAGTGTCACCCTCGTACCTTTCGTTTCGGCCCCGAGGTACAATTATTGAAGCAGTTAAATTGATTAACGAAGACCTGGACATTATACAGGGTGTTTGGCAGTCGGGTGTAGGGGTTTTAAGGGATGATAGTTAGGGTTATTCTGAACATTTTTGACCACATTTACTATTATGCTAAGTGTCACGGTTTTTGAGATATTGTCATATTTATTTATTTTTTGAAAAATCACTCTGTTTGCCAGTTTTTTTTTATTTATCACCCTGTATAGCTTGTATTGAGTTAATTTTTAGTGTTTTGCCATTGCTACACCTTGGTTCTTCAAAATCAATTCCAACAATTACCTTCTACTGCTACAATTATTAATAAAAAGTATTTAAACATGACGATAAAGTTTTTTTTAGATAATTTTACAACTATGCATGTCTACAAAAAAAAGTAACAGCGATTTACGCGTAAAAAATACTTAATAAACTTCTTTGACTTACGGGCTTTCTAAGCATGTGCCATTTAAAACCAGAAAAATAAAAAGAAATAAAAAAAATAAGGTATTTCCAAAAAAAGAGACCTCACTTCCATACGTTGTTTAGTGTAGTTAGTTATAGTTGGAGTATTTTGAATTTGAATTTAGAATGTTCTTGTAAATTAGTCGCTCAATCCTCGTGAGCAAAAATCAAATTTTAAATAAGGAACGTTCTAGTTCAGCTTATTTTTCAATTAGTCTGTTTTCGAATTTTGCTTTAAAGACACGTTTGTTTCGCTTCAAATGTAGTATAGTGAATTCAATTACAGATATTTAAGTTTTCAAGTTCAGTTCCTTAAATTTTAACGATTTCACAATGACTTCGTTTTCCAATCACGAGTACGCTGACATAATTTTTATGTACGGGCTTGCTCACGGAGACGCAACAAGGGCTCGTAAGGACCCCGCAGCAAACATAGGGAAAAAGTGGTTTCAGTCAAATCTCACGAAATTTTAGTATGATGTTGATTCAAATCTCCTGATTATTTTTTTTATAAGGGCACAACTCTCTTAGAAGTATACTTTCAGAAATAATCAATTTATTTATTTGAAATATGTTAGCTATTTTACGTAATAGTACACTCAATATCAATCAATATATACCTGTGGTTTAATATTTTACTGAGACTGAGACTTGACTCCACAGTCAAACTATAAACATAGTTTTGTGGAGCGATTGTGTAAAGCAAATGTTTTGTATCTTTTTGCGATAATAAATGATTGAATATTAAATAATAATAATACAGGGTTTAAACAGGCGGACATAACTGACAGTTGATGACTGCATGAAGTCAGAACGTCAGTAAATGTCAGTGTGTATCATTCCAATATATCGAGTTTAGAAAACACGTCGCTTAAATAGAAAAAATATACTTGATTATTTCTGAAAGTATACATCTGAGAGAGTTGTGCCCTTATAAAAAAATAATCAGGAGATTTGAATCAACATCATACTAAAATTTCGTGAGATTTGACTGAAACCACTTTTTCCCTATGTTTGCTGCGGGGTCCTTTATACCAGGAACGTTTTCCCTCTCTAAGACTTCCAAACGCACACGTTTTTAGGAATACCTTTATAAAACTTCGGGAAACTGGTAATGTAGCCTCAAGACGTCCTGGTCTCCACTATCCTGAACATTATGTTGTTGATGTCGACGAAGAAATATTAGCACAATTCAGTGACGATCCTACGACGAGAATCAGGAAAGTTGCAAGACAATTGAATTTAACTGAGTGGAAAGTGTGGGCAGTTGTTAATGGTGATGGCAGGCACCCGTTCCATTACACACCTGTTCAAGGTTTAGACGAAGGAGATCCGATTCGTCGTTTAGCATTTTGTCGTTTTCTATTAAATTCAGATATTGAAGAGCCGTCTTTTCTTAAAAGAATACTTTGGACTGATGAATCTAAGTTTGATAGAGATGGTATTACAAATTTTCACAATCTCCACTATTGGGAGAAAAAAAATCAGAATCCACACATGAAAAAGCAAATTTCATCCCAAAGGCGTTTTAGTGTCAATGTCTGGGCGGGCGTATTTCCTACTTTCGTTGGGCCACACTATCTGCCAAATAATTTAAACGGACACGTGTATTTATCATTTTTAAACAACGATTTACCAGTATAACTTGATAAATAAATAAAATAAATAAATATAAATATCAAGGGACAATCTCACACAAATTGACCTAGTCCCAAACTAAGCTCTAGGCTTGTACTATGGGTACTAGACAACGAAAAACATACTTATATAGAGAAATAAATATTTAAATACATAGAAAACATCCAAGACGGATGTTTTCTATGCATCCAAGACTCGGGAACAAATATTCGCGCTCATCACACAAATATCTGCCCTTACCGGGATTTGAACCCAGGACCGCTGGCTTCGGAGGCAGGTAACTCCCATAGCCTCTGAACATAAGACGCGATATGATATACCAAAACGACGGATGTCCCGCACATTACGCAAGATCTGTGCGTGATTATTTTGATGGTAATTTTCCAAATAGGTGGATAGGTAGAAATGGCCCAATATTGTGGCCCGCTCGCAGTCCTGAATTAACTCAAGTTGATTTTTTTTGTCTGGGGTAGGCTAAAAGACTTAGTTTACGATGAGGAAATTATGGACATAACACATTTAAGACGCAAAATTGAAGCAGGATGTCTCATAATGAAAAATGAAATGAAAGTTGGAGTGACGACCACCGAGGTACGAAGGCGTGCTCGTGCTTGTGTCAGGAACAGTGGAGGACATTTTGAACACTTAAAACGTAATTAAGTAGTTAACAACATCATCTTACTATTTTTTTAAATTATCTTACTGTTTTGTACATGAAATAAACGCTATTTATCTGTTTAACTATCTTAGTAGGTTACTTAGTTACTCGTCGTTTATAAGTTCGTAATTATTCAGTTTAGTGACAATTAAAAATCTGACAAAAGTTGAACGTGTTTTTTAGACTAACACAATTTGTTCGTTGATCAATAATTCCCTTCTATCAAAAATTAAAGAGATGCACTAATCAAAAAGCAAGAAAACACTAATCTTTGTAGTTGTATAGCCAGGTACCATCGTAGTCGTACACAATTGCACTGTATGGAAGTGAGGTCTCTTTTTTTTGGAAATACCTTATTTTTTTATTTATTTTTAGTTTTCTGGTTTTAAATGGCACATGCTTAGAAAGCCCGTAAATCAAAGAAGTTTATTAAATTTTTTTTTGTAGACATGCAAAGTTGTAAAATTATCTAAAAAAAACTTTATCGTCATGTTTAAATAGGTTTTATTAATAATTGTAGCAGTAGAAGTTATTTTTTTAAATTAATTTTGAAGAACCAAGGTGTAGCAATGGCAAAACACTAAAAATTCACTCAATACAAGCTATAGATACAGGGTGTTAAATAAAAAAAAACTGGCAATCAGAGTGATTTTTCAAAAAATAAATAAATATGTCAATATCTCAAAAACCGTGACACTTAGCATAATAGTAAATGTGGTCAAAAATGTTCAGAATGACCCTAACTATCATCCCTTAAAACCCCTACACCCGACTGCCAAACACCCTGTATATCTCTGGGCCATTTGTAACAACCTCGTGCTGAAGCGAAGTAACGATGGCGTTTAAACGTAAGCTGAGCTTTTAGATGGCTAACAGCTCAGCTCATTGACACTCGACTTAAGATCAATCAGTAAGTTTAGAGTTCCTCAAATTCAATTTAATTTTTCATTTATTTATTTGTATTTTCCTTATTTTTGTACAACTCAATTGTTTCCTAATTGTCATTCATAGTGTTAGTTTTTTGTCCAGAATGCTTTGTTCTTCGTTAGATAAAAAAATAATACAATGAGTAGAAGTAGAAAACTAGCCAACTGCGGCAACATTTTATCGCTAGCATGAGCATGAGCGGACTGAAAACCAGTGCTGCCAGGTCTCGCGCTCACGGTAGGTAGCGCAGCATCCGCTGAGTCGGCTCCTTTTACCACATGCCATACCCACTAATTATGCTTTTGCTTTTATTTGTTTTGTAGTATGTGGTAAATGTGATAATAAATATTATTTCTTGCTTTCAAAATGGCTCTTATTTTCCCGAGCCGCTCCTTCGATTTTTCTTTTAGAGATATTGTAAGGAAAGCAAATAATAAAAATTATGAGAGTGGTTTCATAACGCTTTTAACCGCGATCATTGTAGTGCGGAAATCAGCGGTTGTGTGAGTTATACGTTTCAACGATTAGAGATTGTCAATATTCTAGATTTTAAAAATTAGGTATTATCAAGGTTATAAAAAAAAACATTATAAAAATAATTGTATAGATTTTAAATGTTAGGTATGTATTATGAATATCAGACATTTTAAAATTATATTTACTAAACGTTATAAAAACGTTATATGGCTTTTATAGCAAATAAATTTTATAGCATATTATGAATTTATGGCATTTAACTTTGTCATTTGATTTTACAACTAATAAGGTATAGCAACTAAGTACGAAACCCCTTAAATCTACTTGTATAGCAAGTAAGTAACCTTGTGTAAATAAAAGTTTCGTGTTACTTATTTAATGATAATGAGTATAAATTAAGTTAACTTTGTTTTTCGACATAGATTATTTTTTACACGCCCGGCGATGCAAGACACGTCTCCTGCCTCACCGCTATTTCTACTAGTACCTATTCACCAAGTTACAGTTTTTAAAGTGCAATAAAGCGCATCATTATTTAACTTACATTATACATCTTTCCATCATCAGGAAGGCTCAAATTGTGCCTTAATATTTAAATATCTGTCCGGGTCTACCGTATTTGCTATAAAATCGAATCACATAAAATTAAATGACATAATTTCATATTATGCCATGATATCTCAAGGTTATTTGGTATAGGTACTGGTAGATTTAAGGTTTTGATTGATTGTATATAATGTTCGGTTAGTTTACTGCATTTCAGATTACGACTGGCATTGTCGCCGGTACATGACTAGGTTATTCTGTTATAATATAACATCGGTGACTCTTGGCTATTAAGTAGTATTAAGTAGTGATAAGACACGTTTTTAGAGTGTGTTTTCAGATAAGATATAATGATAAATTAATACCTTAAAATATTTTCACTGAGTGATTTAAAGAGGGACATAAGTTTTATCAATTAAAATTTTGGTATTCTGGATACGTCAATCAAGGAATAAGAAGGTAGAAGTCTCAAACTAAAAGAGTCTGAAGAGATCGTTTTTATAATTGAAAAGTCATTACTGAGACTGCATCCAAAAGTTAACTAGTTTATCAAAAGCTAAGAATAGTATTATCAAAAAATCCAGGATATCTTACAGTAAAAAACATTAATAACTTATTACAAAATAAAGAAGTTGAAATCAAAGAGAACACCAACAAAAATACGCTGCAACATTACCGAAGAATGATTTATATTTAATAATGTTGTAAATTTTTAGAAGTTACGTGATGGGTAACCATCACGTAACTTCTAAAAATTTACAACAGATATTAATTATCTATTACGAATGTCATATATATGAAGAGGATTGTGAAGCGATGCTAAAATCGCGTAGCTGTCAAAAATTATAACGATAACGTTTCTCACCCCCTAAATCTAATCGGATTTCTACGATTTTTGAATATCTTGTAGATATTATGAAAATCTAGGTCTGTGCGTTTCTGCTTTTGTTTTTTTTATGTATTTTTTCTTTCCAATAAATATTTTCTTGGAAAGGAAAACGTAGAGACCTAGTTTTTCATAATATCTACATCGAATCGTAAAAATCGGACAACGTTTATGGGGGAAAACGTTATCGCATTATGTATGGAAATGTTTTGCTTCACAGTCCTCTTAAATGATTGACAAGATTTTTTCAAATTGGTTTCTTTTGCTATCAAAAAACATTGTTACATCACTAGTCTGTGAGAAACGTCAAATGCTACCTAAAGGCCACGAGTCTCCGATGTTTACATTAATAATAATGATGATTTCGGCGGAGATGTCAGTCAGTAATTAAGTACAGTTTTCTACAACTTGGCGTTTATTTTGACGCGTTTGCTTGCGACTGGCCTCTCAGTTAAGATCTGTCCCACCGGCGAGGAAAGAATTGCATTGATGTGAATTGAAATTTGAATGGAAGGAATTTAATTCATTCCAGCGCACCTTATGTGGAAATGCTTTGAATAGGCGAAAATGTGCGAAACGAGAATTCAAATATTTGTTGTTGCAATATTACTGATACAAACAGTGGTTATTCAATCTTGAACGGAAACACAATTTTAATTGAGCCTTTTGCTAGTCTGTTTGTTATTTCTATTGATATCGAGTTCCCGATGAAAATGGACTGTTAAATTGTCAATTCTTGTTTCGCCTCGTCTCTTGCGTCACCATCGAAAAAGTACCTTGAGATTCTTCACTTTTCTTTTTTAAATATTATTTCCTTTTGTTTTAGTCCCCGAGCGCCGCTGTATGAGCTGACCGGCCACGATGAGAAAGTGATGTGCTGCGACTGGTCGAACCCCGCTCTGCTCATCAGCGGCTCTAGTGACAACACTCTTCGAATATTCAAGGCAGACAACGCCGTCGGTAGCGCGCCAAAGTCAACTGAATTGCAATAATTTACATTTATAATGTATTTATATTGCTAATTTTGAACATAGTATATATATATATAAGTATGTGGGTAGTTTAAAATAATAATGTAAGGTTAGGCGGAGCTATTCAGAGTGAGGGGTAAATGCGTCATTTTTTTCAAGAGAATACAACGTTTCAAAACAATTTTTGCACCCGTTTGTGTTAGTAACAATAATGTTAACGTTTTATTCCATTAAAGTCCTTAATTGACACATTTACACCCCACCTCTGTCGTAATAGCCCCGCCCGACCTTATGGACGTTTTACCATGTTAAGGCCATGAATGAAGGCATGTTTATCTACCACTTGCCCCCGATGGGTCACATTTTATTAATCCAACCCTATACGCAAAAAGTATTCACGCTAGATAAACAAGTTGTTTACAGTAGATGACAGTTAAGAATATTCAACATAAATATAAGCTAAGCAATTAAATTTTGGAAGAACCTCAATGGGCACACACAATGTTCGAATGATTACTCAACTCCAGAGTGTAACAAACTCGAGCAGGTCAGTTAGTGTGACACTACTGGTGGGTGGAGGTCCGCCCGCGGGCATCAGAGATGTTTGTTGAAATAAAATGATGAACTAAATTTGGTTTCGCTTGTTTTATTCAATCACTTGCTCTTACAAAATATGTTCAATGCAAAGGAACATGACTCGTCACAATAAAACATGCTTCTTAGTACCATTTTGTTTTATTTATATATTATTTTAGGTTCCATTCAGCATAACTATAAATAATGCGGGTCACATAAAATGCTCATAGCACAATATAGAAACTTGCAAACACTTTTTAACAAAATAGATACATAACTTTCCTCTGTCTTTTCTCTGCGAGAAATGCTTACTATTATCATAGTTATGCCAAACCTCACATCATAACACAACGAAGCAACATGTCCCTTAAAAATATTCTTTCTTACCAACAATTTCATTTCTTTTTTTTTACATTTTATGAAGTTTTATTTTTGCATTTCGTATCTCTAGACTACCTAACTAAATGTTTAACTAAACTATTCTACTGTCTAGACTAGTCTGCTGGGTAGAACACCACACTATAATAATACACATTGGACAAATACATTCGTATCGACACTTCAGACAGATTTTTTTGATTTACTTTTCTTTCTTTACACTTAGTCAACTACATAACAAAAGAGGTGAAAGCAAACTTGTTCAACGGAAACTTATCTCAAGACGTGTTCACTAGTTCTCTTAGAGTGTATCGCGGGGCGCGCGCGGCGCGGGCGCGCTGCGTCGAATTAAATTATCAATAAACTAACAAAGGAGGCTACCCGGAGCCGCGCCGCGCCGCGCCGCGCCCCGCCTAATATATTAAGCTAGGGCCCTATTCTATCTATCTTAGCGTCGAAACATTTTTTGCTATTCTATCTATCTATAGTTAAGCCTAACACTAAAACTAACCGTCATTTTGTCGCCTTCCTCAGTAGCGTCTATCTCCTCAAAACAAGTCGAGCGTTCTCTTATATTAACAACTTACTTAAGAACATTTACTTAACACGAACTAAGAGTTCAATTCTATTCCTCGACATGGTATTTCTTCAAGTTTTGGTTTATTAATTGGTTCCCCAATACCTAACATCGTTTGTGCTCTTTATCTGATAGTTTAACTTCTCTCTACACATGACAAATGATGCGCCATCTGAGATGCACCTTAAGTTAAGTATTTATCATATCACACATGTCAGAATGTTGAAGTGAGTAACTAGGAACATCTACGATTTTATCCTCGAGTTCAGTTTCGTTTCATGTGTGGAAAATGCAACAGTAGACAGCCACATTACCTTATTAGCCTTTAATACAAAATGTTTAAATTGTAATTTTAACATTAAACACTACGTTTATGATTACGGTAAGTTCTCTATACCTGTAAAAATATCGTGTAAAGCACAGTGATGCCACTGCCATGAACATTTACTTTAAACGAAGCTGAAGGCACTACCATCAAATTAATTTATTGCTTCAATGGAAGGAAAGCATTAGAAAAATAATTTCCATGCTAAAATATCATCTTTTGACGGGTAAATTCACAAGGGATCTCGCTACGCTATGTCATATAAAATTAACTTGGATTGGATCTATTCTAATTATTTATAGTTTGTCCGACATTTAGAGGAGAATATTTGCATCGTGGAATGAAAGAAACAACCCTATCCCTAAAGTAGGAGAACGAACCTTACCGCACATTAGGTCTTACGTACCTAATCCAAAAAAAACTTGGTACACGTAAATGATATCATTAATTAGGCAAATCGAGTCTGTTTACATTTATATTCACGTTGACAACAATTTTAAATGCAAAGTTTAGCGGAAATACCTATCGGAAGACTGCAATTACAGGAAGCCACAGTGTCCGTCCCACCAAACAACCGAATACACGCAACATCTACTTAACTAAGTACCACGACGTCGCACGGTGCTACATTGCACTTCATGGTTTACAAATGTCACAAGAAGTAAAGGCGGTTTCTTAGTCAGTTCAATAATTTGGCTTGATCAGAAATTAGGCGCATAACACTGATCTACGGAGTATTATGGTTTTATTGGATGTAACACTAGTATAAATCTCACTGTCTGTTAGCCTTCGTGAGGTGACCGAGTACGAACCAATAGGATTGGGAGTGGGCAGTCAGCTCGTCGCGCCGCCGAGTGCGGGCGCATACAAAACCAAATCGCTCGCAGAGCAACAGTTAAATTTCAGCCTTTTTCAAAAACAAATGTAAAACAGATACAGGTCTACTTATTCCTCCAAAATCTACGTAATCATTCAAAACCTGCCGTCAGCTAGTCTCATTGTTCCTGTATTGGTTACCAAAAGTCGGAGATGCACAGGCTTTGAATAAAGAGGTCACGCTTAATCGTCAGTTAAAATACAGTTAATATATCAAACATTTAACTAGTCTTCAGTCCCTGAGTTGTATAAATATTTTCCTACTTCTTACTCGACTTTAATGATTTGTATACGTTGGTTCTGATGAAACTCTTGACGTGCCAAAATAGAATTAAACAGTTGCGATATAGTAGGCTTTACTCGTACCCATCAACAATGTATATACATGTATACATATGCATGTATAATTTATATATATTCAATATAAAAATATTAAATTTTATATAAAGTCATAAAGTGTACCCAAAACCTACGTGATGGTACAAAAGTGTTCGTTTACACCAAAACGATGTTTATACTTTTGGATTTCAAATCCGTTAAATTTTATAATGTGGAAATCAATTGTGGAATTTTGTTTGGAGTTCTCTAGTGGAATGTGCCGACCGCCTACAAAATAACAACTACAGTTGACTAAATACATGATTCTCAAAAAAGGATCACTTTATCACGTATTCGAACATGAGTTTCCGACGACGTACAAAAATGTGTATAGACGCGTAAAATGTATATATAGACTACATACAACTGCTTATTGCTAATGTGGAATCCCGCGCCGCGCGGGGGGCGCGGGCGCAGCGCAGGCGTCCCGCGGAACGGGCGTGCGAGCTGTCGCGGGCGAGGCGCACTTATCCGTATCCTTTGAATTTAGAAAATATTTCAATGTTTAAGTTTCTTTGATTAAAAAATTTCCAATTACTGCTGCCGCGATAACAATGTCTTATCAGCGTAGTTTTTAGGATACCTGCCTCGCCTCTGATAGCCGCCCGTCGCTGCTCGCCTGCGCTTGACCTACTACCAACGAATAGTAACCAGTCACAAGTCAACGCGCAGCCCAATATGCAAGTTTACACAGTAGATATAAATAAATTCAGTCTGTTCTGGGTTTGGCAACGACATTGTCAGTATGCTTTTGAAAAGTACGTATTATGAATTTATACATTATTCTCTATACTATTGTCTACGGCGAGAAATCAAAGTGGATAAGTAAGCTGGCTTTTATGAAATGTTTAAAAGGCAGAAGTATAGTTCGTAACGTAATGAGATGGTGTGAATAAACGAGAGTGAGAGGGATGGTGATGATTGTCGTCGATGTCAAGGCTCGCCCGAGCACAGGCATTTATTATCATTAGCGTCTACACATCTAGAAATCAACGAACGTTACTCATTCTTTAAGTTAGGCAAGTATTGCGATTATTGGAAGACTGCACCGGAGTCAATGTATTAAGGTATAATACTGTATAACAGGTAGGAATAGTGCCACTTTGAAATTAATTTATTAAAGCACCATGCCAAACATTATTAACAAACGTCAAAAATGTTGATAGAGCATAGCCTTTAGAATAAATAACGAACAACATTTAAGGAATCGTGTAAAGTATTGCGAAAACAATGAACACATAAAGAGAACCCAGGGGACTCAGTCGGAGACTTGCTCTATCACAATTTCGCGTCGAACTCTTTGCTTCATCAAAGCCGCCTGTATCTTGCTGTCTAACTACGACTTGATATCATAAACGTTATTTTCGAGTGTATTTTAAAAATACTTATCTTGGAAGATTCTAAACCTTCGGCATTATTATCGTACAAAACCTAGTCGGTGTCTCCACCCTTAGCCATTACACACATAACTCTTTCTTTAACAATGGTACTCTTTACAACACCTTGTCCGAAGACAGACTAACACTTTGATTTCACATGATATGACCTTAGCACTTATCTTGCTATCCAATCCAACCACTGGCAGATATTGCTTTATTCCTATCCGATGTTACCGGTAATAAACTATTCGCTAATCTACCGCATGCCGAACCGATAACGCTACTCACGCTCCATCAGTCACGAGACTCCACGGAGGTACGGTGCACCGCACGGGTCGCACAGCCGATGCTCGGTTGTGTGCTCGATCCACGTCCGATTTAGAACAAATCCGGCTATCTTATAAATTTAAATATGACACTGCATTAAAAAATTAAAATTGTGAATAATGCCCGTCCAGAGGACATGTCTAAATTTAAAAAGTTCAATCATGAAATTATACTATGCTAAAATAAATACCTAACTATCTTAAATAATCTTGTCAACATGTTCAAAACCTCCGCCTAAAATCTTTAATTTGAAATTTCATAAAACAATAATAAAATTATAATGTAAAAACACATTTAAAAATTGCAGCTATATCTATACATCAAATCCTCTCGTCGAACCGTCAAAAGACCTCATCAAAACATCACAGCGAGTCGAACGTCGGCACGGGGCCGAGAGGAGGCGCTGGGCGGCGCGAGCGAACGAGACGGTGCTCCATACAGCGGCTTAACAACTAGAAGAGCGCCGGCGACGGGGTCGCGCGAGCAGAGCTTTCGATGAAGTCTATAACGGCCGCAAATTAAAACTAAAACAAATTAACATTGTAAAAAGTCACAGTTGCTTTGATTTTTGGCTCGTGTACAGCACGGATTGCAGCGTGTCGCGTCTACTTGGGGGGCGGGTAGGACTGGTAGGCCTCGTCCGGCGACGCCGCCGTGGATGCGTGCTCGCTCTCCATCGGCATCTGGATGATGGGCGGCGTGGGCCCCGTGAAGTACTGGTACGGGTGCGACGCGTAGTACTGCAACACACAAATCACGATCAGCGACGGCCGCGAGGCGCGTGGCAGCGGGGACAGCGGGGAAGCGCGAGTGCCCGGGAAAGCAATGGGCAAAGCAATGGGATACGGCTGGCTTCGATAGCAAGTTCATATGACACTCACGTATAATTCATTATCCGGCCTTAAGCTGTCCCAGTTTACCTGGAAAACAGAGAATCGACATCAGTCTTGCGTTTTTCACTTTGACTGAATCACTCTCTTTTCTAATTTATCTCTCCTACAATTTTATCGGTATGGCCGTCGAGTCGTCGAAAATTTATTTCGAAATAATTATAAATACTTTTTAAGTGTTTTCCAGATTTTGTAATGAATGAGTCTCGCGGTTTTGTATCTATATAATTCCAAACGTAATTTATGCTTAACAACTTCTGGTATCATCGTATAATGAAAGCTGATGTCTGATTAAAATGCGGTCGAGTAACATACTCTTCTTGTCGAAGTATATCGGCGGGGGGGACCGGGGAACTTACGTATTGGCTAGGCACGGAGTCGATGGGCATGTGCGCGGGGTGCTGCGGGTGCGCGGCGTGGTGCTGCGGCGCGGGCGGCAGCAGCGCGGCGTAGGGCGCCAGCCAGGCGGCGGGGTGCGCGGCGTGGTGGTGGTGGTGCAGCTGCGGGTGGAACGCGGCCACGCCGTACATGCCGCCGCCGCGGTACACGCCCGCGCACTCGCCCTGCCCCGCGCCGCCCACGCCGCCCGCGTACACGCCGCCAACGCCCATCGCCTGCAAATACTACGTGATGAATGTTTTGGTAATCCACCTCAGGGATACCGCCAATGGATAACTGTTCTATTGACTGATTTAGCTACAGCGAAGGGTTATGGTGGGTAGGCAACCCGGGTTACCTTCGTTTGGTCAAAAACTTTTTGGTCAAATGTTTCATTTGCCAACTCGCTTTGTTTTCTGTATCCGTAAATATTTCAGGATTTTATAAAAGCTAACCTAACCTAACCTATAGGGTTCTACATGACGGTACTTGAATAAATTCTGAAAAATGTATACCTATAGCATTAGTTTGGCAAATATTTTTTTTAGGAAATGATACATTTGACCAAAAATATTTTGGCCAAACGGCAGGCTCCCAGGAAACCCACATACCCTGGTCATCAAACACTAGATCGAGTCGAAGGTCCTTCCGAGGATCTTTACTAGGTAGCGTCTTAAATCAATTAAATTAAGAAACGAGAAATTTAAGCGAAAACATGGACAAGACTAAAGACCGCTTTGTTGTCGGATAGCCAGATGAACACTGTTCGAAGAGTCGCCTTATTACAAGACCCTTGAAAAAGGTACAGGGTAATTTGTGTTTTTGCTAACTGCTGTAGTAAACGAATGTTGCTGCTAACTGCTAGTCTACTCTAAAAAGAATAAAACACCGCGTGTTTTTGTGACCATAGTGCATGCAACGCGGTCAAAACTTCGAAGATATTTTTGACCCCCACAATGTTACAAATCAAGGCAAATGCAACCGGGAACCATATGCGAACTACTACTAGGCAACCAGTTGGGGTCCGCGCTGGTATGGTGGGTACCTGGGTGATGGAGTCGCTGTTGTCCCGCCACGCGCGGCCGTTGTTGTCGCCCTGCTTATTGTACAGTGCCTTCTTCTTGTTGCCGCCGTCCGCGAACTTCACTAGCAGAGGCTCCTTGGCTCCCGGGATCGGGTTGCCGTTAAACATCTGGAATTAAAAAGTATTCGTTTGAGACACGTTTGGCGTTTCCTACGTCTTCTAATTATTTCGTTTCCTTAAAGTGTGTACTAAGTATAACTCAGGTCAGAGGCCATAATTATGACCTGTCAAAACCTGTAAGTGCCAGGTAGAGGAAGACGGAATCACTCTTTTATCTCTGTCTCTTTTACTAACTGCGATTTGGCAAGTTTTAGTAGTTCATAGTGCGGCCTCACGTCATTCATGTAATGTTACAGCTATTTAACAAATGCTCTTAAATAGGGATGTACCTGGATGATCTGCTCGCACTTCTCCCTGGACTCCATGCGGGCGAACCCGACACCTTTGCTGTGTCCGTGGGTGTCGCGCAGGATCCGCGTGGACACAACCTGCCCGAACTTGGCCAGCAGCTGATCCACGTCATTCTCCTTGAAGTGCGGCGGGAGGTTTGCCATGTACAGGTTCGTGGGGTCCTGCTCTTGTTGCTGTAAACGGAAGCCCCGAAGGGGATGTGAAGAACCTGCTCGCTAGAGCGGAAAACAAAGCGCTAAGCACACCGGACGTAACAATAAACACGGGTAATTTTAGACCGGACCTAATCCGAGCGTCATACGGATATGCCGCACTTCAGACCAGATGCGGGCTCAATCTACACCGTGTCCGGTGCTGGCGTCGATGTGAAAAGCGCTTCTTAATCTCGCCGCGATTTCAATTACGGAAGTAGCATCTTTAAGGCAATGGGATGCGAATTTTAATTTCGCTTCTATTTCTCTTTAAATCGTAAATGTTTATTCGGGTTGTAAATTTCATGATCCCCTCTTCCTTATGAGTCATTTATACAGCAGGTTTATGGGTTGGTTGTTATGTTCCGGTGTTGAAATTGTTAAAACGACTTGGTAGGTACCTATATGTATCCCGTGATCTTAAAGCGAAGTTACTTGTTTATTTGATTGCGTCACTTTCGTAATTGCAACGCGGAGGAAGATCATTTTATTAGCTTTCCGTTTCAGAATTGTACGTGATTGTAAACTGTAATCAATTGTGAGTTTACTTTTACGGCACCTGGGTGCGCATGTATGTATCGAGTTTAAGTCAGCGGCAAATGCGGATTGATATCTACTTTCTAAATGTAGCTCTGTGTTATTGTTATGTAAAAATATGAGTAACGGCTTCCATATTTGAACAGAGTCGTATTTGCACATACGACGTAGGCAGTCATGTAATGCGCTGACCGCATACGAACAATAATATAAACTGCACATCGAGTGGACTGTATTGTTCACGATGCTGATAATTCTAAGCATTGGTCGTATGTAGGTGTCGCGCAGTGAAGGGAAGGTTATTCGAAGTACAAAGTTAGCTTGAAGCCCGCATAGATTATCTAGACACTGAAGCCAGCGTTGACGTAAGTCAGCAGATAGATCTAATATGCTAAGGTTTACTTAAGTGTTATCGAGATGGGCGTAGACATCAGCATAGAGATTATGAAGCTAGTTAATTCGCATACACATATTATTGCTAGTTACATATTGTAAGCATAGAATACCCAGAGCCCAGTAGCGAACAAACGACTATGTTGTTAATTGTAACGCTGAAAAGCATACGACGAGTAAGTACGTACAGAATCAACAATATGAAACAATGTTTAAAATAGATTAAGAAAGCGTTAAATTTGCGTCGAAATGGCGTACCTCTGGAGGGAGAAGGTAAATACTCACAACACTATAGTGTTACATGGTCTGTTCGCGGATACGTTGAGTGATACGCGGCCCGAGTGGCCCGGGCGCGCGAGTGCTAGCCGCTCGCGTTAGTGTCAATATTAAAGTCGCATTCCACTTTGCGCTGTATAATTAGCTAAACACAGGGCCTACTTTATCTAGACAGGTTCAATCAAACGAAATATCTATTGAATCAAACAGATAAGGCATTATTGTGATTGTGTTACAGAGTTACACTAATTTCACCTTGGTCAACAAGGGACAGGATGCTACTATGCATATCTCAAATCTAGATAACTTTACAATAGGCAAAGAACACGACTTTACTTTAAAAGATGCTTATGTAAAATGGTATCAGCACGTATTGAAATAGACAAAGGGGATAAGTTACCACTAGAGCTATAAATAAGGGTAGACGGATTGTAGGGTCGGAGCGATGCTGTTACAGATTTTAGGTTCGGCAAGTCAGGAAGCGGGATGCGGATGAAGTGGCTAGAGGCTGACGTGTAGAGGGTACGTCATCAACGGAGCAGAAATAGAAAAGGATAAGACAGCGGATAAGGAGCAGGCGGTTAGTCATAATAGTATTACTTGCATGCACAACGTACACGGTTCAGTCTACGCAGGAACCAGATACCCACTTTAGCCATCTGGGCCTGAACACCTTTGGCTTGTAATCCTTTAACAGCTGCCTCCGCGGACGCGATTGTCTCAAAATCTACAAAACCGTAACCTGTGAAAACAAAAGTGAATTCCTTCTATAGTACATGGCTTGTTCTCCACCACGGGGCGACATATTCATTTGACAGATAATGTTACGTGATTCATGCTTGGTTATCATAGGTATGTAGGTACTGATATATGGAAACGCGGAACTACGCAACCTATGCATATGTAGGTAACTAATAACATTAATTGCCTACTCGTAAGTAGCGAATGAAAATGTGATATTGTAAAAGTCAACGGAGTGAAAGTAAAACATCTTAATTGTGCTGATTAAACATATAGATACAAGTCGGTTTCATCTGTGCTTTGTGCATTATAATATAATAAGGATGATAAACTACAAATAAAACAACACGTATGTGAAATAAACATATCATAGTATGAGAACATTATAAATATGAATCAAAGTTAAACTAGTGTTCGTGCATATATTGGAAAAAAGTCTCACCATAGATGGGTTAGTTTAATGAAGGTATATGGTATTCTAGAAAATAATATTGTATTAAATAATTCAATCACGAATAATTCTCTTGATGCACAATCTATTACTTTTTATAGAAAGATATAATTTATATACATACGTGAAATAACTATGCACAGACTTTTACGGTAGGACGTACATAAGTATTTGTATAGATTACTATGATAGTGTAAGGAAAGACGTACGGTATGAATGTTGTTTACCTTTACATTTATTTGTATTTTTATCCAATATTGCTTTAGTCGAGATTATGTTACCATACCTGAAAATAAGGGTCAACATTAAAACTGTGCTTACCACAAAAATATTAATATTTAAAGACATCCCTCGTGAGCGGAAGTATTAATTATTACTGGGGGCGGATGTTGACGCTAATCCTGAATAAGTAAAGCTTAGGTTTTCGTTAAAGAATAATTCGAACAGAAAGGTATTTCTCCAATATTTGTTAGTCAAAACATTTCATTTCGATGGGTACACCGAGGGGAAGATATTCATTAGCAGGTCGTGTCGTTATTTTGTGGGTTCTTTTACAAAGTTATAAATACTTATATTTGGGAAAGAACTGAAGTATCCCAAGTTTTCTATCACAGATTAATTTTAATCCGCCATATTATCTTAGGTGTGCGTGTGCCGTCGTGGATTAAAACACTATACTAGGGATGCTAAAAGAATTTGTTTTGAGAGAAATACTGAGGTAAAACCAGTCACGGCCAGGATCAGTAAGCCTACATATTCCATCACGGCGCCTGCTTTCAGCTAGTGTGCCCGCATGTTACTAATATTTAACCAATATTTTTGGTCTTTGTCATTAGATTTAGTGGTGCAACTTACATCTGGCACATTTGGACTAGGTCCTTATCAGTGGTGTTCTGGCTGAGACCTCGTATGTACAGGTTGGTGCGGCTGAGCTGCTCGCCGGCGGCGCCGGTGGTGGAGGCCGACGAGGCCGGCGGCGGCGGCGCCGTGCTCAGGCTGGTGGAGCGCGTGCCGCCGGCCGAGCCCGTGTTGGACGACGAAGAGGACGCCGTGTTCGCCGGCGACGCCGCCGTCGGCACCCGCGTGCCCGTCGCGCACCCGCCGCCTATCGACGCACCGGTGTACTGCAACCATAAGGTATGGCTTAATCACTTGCATTGGCAAGCTGTGTTGTGTGTGTTTTAAAAAGGACTCCAGGTTCGTGTAAAATTAATTAGACCTCAATATTGACCACGAAATAGCGAGCGGGAAAACAAAACAAAAATAAAGGCTTTTTATTCCATGTTGGCATTTAATCTTGTACAAAAAGATGACGATCCCACCCAATTTTTGATGGTTGCGATCATCATGTTTTTGTACAAGATTAAATCTGCGCACATAAACATACGCCTAAAAACTGAATCCCTTAAATTATTAACGTTATTTTGTCGTTATTTGGCTAATCATGATAATAATAAAGTTCATGAACAGAAGTCTAATGTTGTGCACTAGATTACTTTACACCTACATCGTTGCCAATAAATGGTTGTGGGCATTTATTGGCAACATTATCGGTTTTTGGGCAAGCATCAAAAAAGTAGCCGCTGTTCGTGTTCATCTGCAAGATCTTTTTTTGAGCGCTAAACCAGGCATGACATGGCACTGTGAGACTGCCATCATTCAAGTAAAAGTGCTTTGATTTCTGTATGCTTTTAGAGAACTGTAAATCTTATTAGATCACTTTGTTGTCCATGTCTTCATGTGTCTGTTAAGACAATTTTTATTAAATACCTAACCAATGCTCTTAAAAGGTCTTATATATACCTATATATATAATTATGTTAAGTTAACTCTACCTACATTCTGTGATTTTTTAAAGATTTGTTCCCTCCTCTCTCAAGTTTTCAATGATCTTATTTCTTTAACAACTTCTATCATGTACCTAAGTACGGCATCCTCCGGAAGTTTCACCAAAAGTCCACTTAGAGAACCATAAGGGTTTGCGTTAGCGTGGAAATTTTCCGGGTAAGAGGTAAACAAAGTCATATGCAGTCAGAACGACTATCCCTAACTGGAATGAGTGTTAATAATGTCCCTCATCTCGGCTCAAGTCGCGAAACTAGCGGACGAAGGCGATTTCATTGAAAATAACTGCTCTCTCGGAGCCATGTTAAGACGTGGTCTATTAGTTATTCAGCCGGCGGTAATGAATAGGGAGGAGTAATCAGCGAATGCCGATTCTGAGCACGCACCCTTAATCGACTCGCACGCTCGCCGTACGACGCTGACTCGCGCTCGCGCCGCGCCGCGGGCCATCGGCAAACACGTTTTATATAATATCATATCAATAACACCCCAATAAAAACATTCGGCACGAACCGTGACTTAATCATTTTTTTTTGCGGTTGAACAGTTATCAAAACAACCATTGTTAGGTTAGGTAGATATTGTATAAACAAACTCAATGGATTGCTTGAAAATTGTTTTAAAACGTTTCCATCAACCTTATAAATACGGTCAAAACTGCAGCGAATAAGAGAATTGAGCATTACTATCTTTACTGCGGGTTATCCGGACTAGTTCGGTGTAATTAAGGCCGCTTAATTCGAACATCGACACGTATCTAAGCCATAAAGTCGTACGAATATCTACCTGCTTTAATTAAACACGTTAACAAGTGATAGTAAATGGAGGTGTAATCGTTGAGGAAATTTGCACCGTGCGCCGAGCAGGGCGATAGCGCTGCCTGGCGGATACATGTGTACTAATGTAATTATTTACATTTAGTTAACATATTAAAGCCGTAAATTGCGTGTCGTTGACACAACAACTCGAGCCGCTTAGGTGCGTACCTACTTGGGTTAACATCAAAACTGGCAAATTAATTAAACTAAAAGTTAATTGCTATTTGTTAAACGCTCTAAAACTTTTATGGTTACTCGTTTTTACTTTTCAGGATTATCATTATAATATAATTTTTTCGTGATAATGTATTATATAGTTACGCGCCTACGCGGTTTTTTGCGAATGTATTTTTTTTTTACATTTTAATTTATTATTTTACATAAATGGGTCAAAGAAAGCACATATGTACAGTATCTGAATTAGCCAATTTGAATCTCTTTTACAGTTTTTTTTTAATGGATTGTCGAAGACTAGTGACATGGAAGCACACAGCAAAAATAAACATGAAACTTTCAAAATACCTACTGTTTGTGTGCGACGATCAAACAAATCTTCATGTATAACTGGTTCCTTTACAGTAGGTAATAATAATATGCGAGTTTAATCTTGTTAGGCCAATGCGGAATTTTCGCGAATTCTCTTCGTAAACCAATTGGTGCCCTGCGGAGTGGACTCGGCGGCAATTGGGACAATTTGTGTAAACTGCCGCAATTTCGGGTTACCGGCGACAATGGCCCCGAAACAGAAAGGGACAGATGTTTTGGGAAAACAGTGCTGTTGATTCATCTCTAAGAAGCGATAACTAAAGGTCCGTGCCACGATTGTCTGTCTGTGCGTTTGGCTAAGGTTAGCGAACTAATAGAGTTTAGATCAATTATGATGTGGTTTCAACATTAATTTGACCTTAGAACAATTATATACTACATTTTAATCGCGGCTTCGCTCACGTGGTTACAGTTTAAAAAAATGCGTTTACTTTCTAAAAGCAAAAACTTTTCACTATGCTTTAATATTTATGATACATTAAATGGTTTTCGTACAGTCCGTTCAATGTAGTTTCGTAGCACGCTACGCGCAGTAAACTTTTGGATTAACTTACAGTACCTCATAAACATTAATCCGTCCCTTTCGTTACTTTGTTGACAAGATTACAAAGTAAAATATCATTCACGGGCTCCCGTAGCCTCTCGTTATGACAAAAAATTAAGTGGTTGTTAAATATACGATTATCACCGTTAAAGCCGCCTGCAGTCGTCGGTCACCTGAACAATTGGCTCAATTTAGTTTATAACGCTACAATTTTGGGAAGCGTCATGTTTGACTGTACGAACGAAAATAGAATGGTCTGACAACCACCTGGGGACCGATTGTTGAGTACGGAAGTTGAGGGAGGGCGAGAATGAAATCCTTGTTTTGTTGACTTACTAAAGGCGACTTGCACGAAATAGATGAATCTAGTTTAAGTCGTAATTCTAGATTTAAGACTGATAGTTTCTTCGAACTAACTCCATGTGCTTCTGTCAAGTCCATAAGAGAAAATATTATTTAAAGTGTGATTAATATCCATGGTGATGGTCTCTAAAGCAGTAAGAAGTGAAGCCATTAATAATAATAAAAAACTCTTAGCCGTAGGTGGCACTTAAAAGTACATAATACCAAAAATTTGGCAGTGCATCTTTAAATATATTTGCTCTGGTTATATATTGATAGCTTTCAGTATGAAAAGGTTAAATGAAATGAGCCTTGAATGCAATCTATATTAATAATTTCGTACCGTTTCTCTACGGTAGACTCGAACACATAATGCACATCAAACTGAAGAGCGTAAAAAAATGTTGAAACAAGTCGACCACTTATAGGCGGAAAATTCAGATTATCGAGTATTTTAAATATATAAAAACCGACAAGTGCGAGTCGGACTCGCGCACGAAGGGTTCGTACCATTATCCATGCCAACAACCACGGTGTCTGTATTAAGATCGAGCAAAAAACGGCAAAAAAAACACGATTGTTGTATCTCCCCTTAAATATTTATTTTATTTTATTTTAATAATTTATTCTTGTTAATATACAACGAAATATTCTGTGAATATTTCAAGCGCCTACCTGTTGCCGTTATTATTATCGAGCAAAAAACGGCAAAAAAATCACGTTTGTTGTATGGTTTGTTTGTTGTGTTGCCCCCTTAAATATTAATTTTATTCTCTTTTTAGTATTTGTTGTTACACCGGCAACAGAAATACATCATCTGTGAAAAATTCAACTGTCTAGCTATCACGGTTCATGAGATATAGCCTGTTGGCAGACGGGCAGACAGACAGACAGCGGAGTCTTCGTAATAGGGTCCCGTTTTTACCCTTTGGGTACGGAACCCTAAAAATGAATAAATTGCTATATAAATTCGTTGTGAAATAAACATGTCAATGTCATCACGTGTCACTAGTTCGTATTCCGTATTCTCCACTATAACTTCAAATGTCTAATTTCTTTGATTGTGAGAAAGAGACATCATAGTTGTTTGGGTAAATAAGATTCATAGTTTAGATGTGAAAGTGTTTGTGATAATAATAAGGCTGGGAATATACGTCAGATTAGATAGAGTTTACACTGTCATTTTTTTTCTACGTACTCTTTGCGTCCTTCAGTCACATCACAATCTGACAAGAAAAAACTGCGTTTGTTTTAATAGACAAATCTAAACGACTATCTAAAACGTGCGATTATCTTCTTTGTTTGGATGAATCGACGCCACCATTGATGCTGAAAATGATGCCATCAGTCAACTGCCTTTTAAATTTAGTCGGTTTTAGTTTCCAATCCGCTTAGCATTAGCTATGAAAATGAATAAAAGCCAGGGACAATTTTTTTATCAAAATCTGCCTATTTTTACCTAAACGTGTTAATCCACAGCCAGCTATATGTTACCTTCTCTCAAGTTCGGAGATTCGATTATGTAAAAATCCAAATTATCAATACCACTGAACAAGGATTGAAAGGTGATAAATAATTAACGAAAAATGTTGCCTATAGAGAAATTTAAACAAAACAAAAGTATTTCAGTTTAATGAACTGAGTGCCACAATGAATGTATACGAGACAATATCCATGGCGGGTGTGAATATGTTGATAACTCGTTGAAAAATAATGAAGTAATTTGAACTATTTATATGCAATTTGTTCGAAATACAAATTTCAGTAACTTTTCATCTCGACTTATCAACTTATTCACGCCATGCACGGATATATACTGGTATACGGATCTATGCCTAGCCAAAATATTATTCATTGAGAACCGTTAATTACAGAAGTGTCATCTCCAATTTATAAAAAAAAATGGAATATAAATACGATCTACATTTTGCCCGAGCGAAGCCGGGTTACCAGATTTAACTAGATAGTTTAATTTAATTTGGCTAAGCAAAGAGTGAAAGAATTATGCAGCGCTGCAGCGTTTCAAATAACTTTGTGTGATGTTTCTGCAAGTCGCTCGCCATTAATTTGTATTGATTAAAGTTAGCCTATTTATATTATTGAATTGAATTACTCAATAAGACATGCAAGTTGAAAATCAATAGTTTTTGTTGGTCTGACTCAAATATAGTTACGCTTTAATCAATTGAAACATAAATTTGAAGTCATAGTTAAGTACTAAACCGGTGTGTCGAAAAAGGTCAGTTTAAAGATTATCCTTTAACTAGCTGTTAATAAACTAATGTATACTATTAAATAAAACTGAGAGAGTTTGTTTGTTTTTTTGATGGAACGCGCTAATCCCAGGAACTACTGAGCCGTTTTAGATGAAATTTGGTATGGAGATAACTAAGGTTCCGCGGAAGGACATAGGATCCCGGAAAATTGAAGTTCCCGGGGGAATAGCGATAAACGAGGTTTTTGACATAATATAGTCGACACTATTAAATTGTGATTTAATACTATCGTTTACATACACATAGGGGGAGTAGCGGAAAAGTTATTCCACGCGTACGAAGTCGCGGGCGTCTTCTATATTGGTTGAGCTTTGCTGGTTCTCTTACTTAGGTTTTACGTTTTCTTTTAATTTTCGACTTCTGGGCTGGGATTCTAAACGGTAATAACGATATCGTTTAAGACGTGTTTCCGTATTGTCAACGTTTTGATAACTCTTATGTCATTTACAATAATGGCGACTGTGACATAAACGATTCTAAAACACGTTAAACGCGATATCGTTATAAGGCAGTAGAATATAATCCCTGATCATATCCGACCAATTTATCATGTATCTAATACATCGCTTTCTATATCTTGGTAAAAAAATAATTTATAAAGGGTTGATTAGGTTTTAACAAAATGGATCATTATTCCCTCAATAATTATCTATTTTGTTTTTTTTTTGCGATATAAGGTCGCGTTGATATCTTTTGTATTTAATAAACCTAACCGTCAATGAAAAACTTGACTAAATAATCATATAGAAAAATTATAGACCGTTAAAAATACTATACATCGTCAAAATTTGGTGAATCCCAAATCCTAATTAACTAAACCCTATCTTCTATTGACCGCAGATAACGTTGCTAAGCCGGCACCGGCTGTTCAGTACAAGCCCGTTTAAATAGGGTACCGCTTCTCGGCCGCTCGTCCTTAGGCTCATAATTAAATACGACAGACGCGGCCGCCCCGCGGGACCAGTGTCGGATTAAAGTTTTGTTACGCGCTGGATTACCACTCACTTCGGGTAAAGGAAACTACGCCGTGTAACCGAGATTTATCGCCGCATAGTTCCGAGTTACGTTTACGACCTTACCCATTCCTTTTAAGACGCGGCTTGCACTTTGTTGGAACCACAGAATACCTACAGTGCAACTTGCGACATTCGGACGCAGACCCCGACGAGGCGCTGTTTCCAGAATGATTGTGTTTGCATTGTAGATAGTGGGGTTTCTGTCGAGTAATAACGGGAGCCCACGTGTACAGACATTTGTGTTATTTGCAAGTAAAATTGAGCTCCAATCAGTCTGGCTCAGCTTCGACAGGTGTCGGCGCGCGACAGCTTCTGTCGACTAATCATCGCGTCGCAAACACGCTCAAACTTTTGACAAAGAACCTATATTTTGCATACTTAGTACGTCCCACTTTGTATGTTCGTGAGTAATTTAAATTTCTGACGTTTTTCTCCCGCGAGTCCCTGTGGGTTCGAGCATAAATATTTTGCGTCGACATTTTTATGGCTGTTTTAATTTGGCTTATACAAAATCACAAGGTGGATTACAAACAACGGTTCCAAGGAAATAAATTAAGGTTATCTCATTTTCGCTGCGGTCAAAGATTTTAAAGAAATTTTGATTGCTTTTTGCGAGGGTATTGCCCGTTAGATGAAGTAAAAGTTATGTTTGAATTATTTATCTGTGAGGCTGGTTTTGTTGGAATATATTTCGGCACTCGAGGCAAATAGAATTGTTTTTATATGCAAAGAGTGCCGTTGCAAAGCTGAATGCAAACATCGCGCCGGGCGTGGAGTCCACTTGACAAAAATATAAAATGGAAATTCTGAAAGGTCGCTACCCCTAGAAAGAGACGTCAAAGCGATTGGGCAAATTATTTGAATATTGCTTGTTTTGTACCGTCAACATCGCCAGGTAAAGCTAATACTAATTTAAATTTGCTCTCGTTTGTTCTCGATGTGGATAATTCTATATAAATGTATTCGTAAAAACACGGCATCAGGGATAGGAGATCGGAGAGTGTTCAAATTATTGTCACGTATTCTGTTTGCAATGCCTTTAAGTTCAAGATACACAACTTTAAAGATCTAAAATCTCATGGTAAGTTCAAACTTATTCGCGTTTGCATTTTATTTAAGATTTATACAGCGCGATCGGAAAGAGTAATTTTCGTAGGTATACATTCCACCATATTTTAAGTACGTGATCCACCTATCCCTATCGTTATTAAAGCGATGTGCGTATGTGTACGCACGTCGGTGTTGATATGACGTCACGCACCCCCCCCCCCCCCCTCAAACTCAACAGTTGGTCCCGGCTCGATGGTGCAGCGCGTGCGTGAAAGAGACGTCACATGCTACCCATGTTGCAAACTCTAATTGCTTACAATTTTTGCATCTGTGATCCGTTAAAGACATTTATAAGAAAAGATTTCCCTACAATCTTATTAAAAGTAGAAAATATTATTAAAAGTTAAGATTGAGTACTCTATTCGTAATTACTTCGGATGAAAGTAAATTGAAAGCTTTTCAGAATATTTGTAAAGTTCTTTGACTTTTAAATTTTGACTTCGTTTAGTAGAGGAGATTTAAGTATCTATGCTGTTTGTAGTTCTGTAAATAAGACTCGTAAAATTATAGCTGATGGATGTTTTGTATATAAACTAATATTATATTTTTATTCCAAAGTCAATTAATAGTTAAATAAGTTACATTTTATTTAATGTTTTATTGAATATCATTTTATTCGAAATATAAAATTAGAATACGCTATTTTTCGAATTTAGTCGATGTAGTAACTTCAACACAAAACCCAACATTGAAAAAACTACCAACATTTCAAACTTTCATTAAATCTCACGGTCAAAAATAATGCATTAATTAAAAACGAGTGTATTAAGTGTGAAAAAATTAAGTCCCGCGTACCAATAGGTTTTTTTAAACAAACAGTTTATCAATTTTACTTGGTAGAAAAAAACATAAGCAACGATTTATAAATCTGACCTCATGTTACAAGATAATACACCTACCTTATATTACATTTTACTATCCTCATAGTCCCTGAGATAAACATGAAGGCAGCCTCAAATGATAAATAACAGCTATATCGATGTGCACGCACGTTGCACACACGCACACGAAAGCAATGAAATTCCATTGATATTTTTGCAGAATTCGGAACTGCAAAAACTATTGGGCGATGTGCCCACAGCTGCGTTCATGCGAATCATTTCCAATTTAATTAAGTACGACAGCTCCTACACGCAATACGGTTTTAGGCCGCTTTTGATAATCACTCAAATTCCATCTGCTAGTTATCCGCGCCAAAGCTCACAAAATGAAACACAAATCCCATTCAATCTATTAAAATTGAGCACTCCATTTGTTTAATCATCGCTCCAATCAGTGAATTCATCCGGCAGTTACGTCTGCTTCGTTATGTATATTGTATATATAAATTGGTTCATTATTTATTACATTTTGTGATTGATAATTGACAGTGTTCCTAAGTCCATCGTCTACGTACACGTCTGTTTCACTCGTACTTTAATCAACTCTCTGTCAGTATTGATGCCGGCGATTGATCAGGCTGTCCGTAGGTACAATACATATTACATTTATTTGTTTCACAAGTCACGAGTCCTGCACAGAATCGTTTTTATAAGATAAATAGGAAAGCCTATTCAAAGATTAACCCAATAAACGGAAATAATTTGATTGATACGAAATAATGGGAGGAGAATTCGGGACCGCCTCTAATGGACTAGCAGAAGTAATTAACTTAAGAGTCCGCACCTATTGCATTCAGTGTCCTATTTCTTATCGCTGGAAGTTAATTGTTGCTTTGGACCTATTGTTAAACTCCGTGAGAGTGAATAAGGCCTCCGTAATTATATTAAATCATAACCCTCAGAGGGTGCGAAACGGCACAAAAGGTTAGGGAACTTTATAAACGAAATACTTATTTAAAGCTAGCTTGCTTCTTACTCTCGTCAGAGGTGACCGTTTTCTAAATATGTAGGATTCATTCTGGAATTCTGGATGATCTTTTTCTTCCGTGACCCAAGCTTTATGATAGCAAACATAATTATTTGGATGGACCGAAGTTTATTTTTGGTTCGGTGTCGTTAATCTACGAACGTGTTTAAAAGAAGATAAATAGCGGTCATCAATTTATCGCTTGTAGAGTGTTTGGGAGAAGGAAAAACATCGGTAAAGGGCGGGAAACTAAATTGTTAGCGACAAAATACGGGCACCCTCTGTTTTCACTTTCCTTAAAATGAAGGTTTGACTCCGCCGACGCGGGTTCGGGTCAAGCGTTTCCTGAAAAAAAATCGTTTACCAGTGCTCGGGCGAATTTAAATATCGGTAGCGGGCCGGTCCGCGTCACTTCGGGATTAACATAATTCAACAAAAAAACACCCGCCCTAACGCCAAAAAAAAACAAAAACCGTTTTTGTTCGTGTGCGATGGACCCGGTCCGCGAACCACAATATTGGACAAGTTTCGCTGGACAAATTACGTTAGAATTCTTATGGGGATGCCTTGAGGCCGTGCGTGACTTTAATAATCGTTTAGGTTTCACTCGTGAATTGCCATTCTTTCAATCATTATAGTTACCTACATGTGTACAAAATTACGTTTAATTTCCTTTCATGAAAACAGAAAGGCATTTTAGTAAAAAAATATCTGAAAACCTCACTGTTTTATCGGAGTAAGCTTGCCTTTATTTATTTACTTAATGTCCAAAGGCATTCTCTACCAGTCAACCACAACGTTGCCTCTATGCAGGGTCAAACGCGCCTGCTACTATACTACGTCCTGAAAGTATTACTGCTGACACATTAGCCAGCTGCTCTCTCCGCGGAGGGGCCAGGGTCCTTCACCTTCCGCCAGAGCCGAAATAAATCTAATTCTTTGGATGACAGATATCAGCAAGCCTTGTTTATTTATACTTTCACCCTGAACGGAGCGAGGGTCGACATGTGGGATGAGGCCGCTCATTGTACTAAAATAAACGCACGCTAAGTCAATAAGCTTCAGTTAAACGGACAGCTCACAAATAAACCTTCCGCAAACTCGACAGATTTTTAAACGCGACGATGAATATTTGATTGACCATGAATAAAATGAAACACTTCGGCTACAAATATTACGGGCTGCGTAATGACTCCGTCCGACATTGAGAAAGGATCTACTAAAAGGAAACGGCCGAAAAAAACCTCTCGAAATAAATGTAGTAATTTCATCAAAAAAAATCCTCGTAACGCATACATTTAAATACATCAGCATAATCTTTAAGTGTAGGTATAACGTGCGTGAGGAGCAGGGGGTGACTGCCGCTGGCCAGGTCCTGGCGCATTTGCCGCGCCCGCGGGGGGCCGGCGCGCACTAGACACAATCCGTCTACAACTAGTCTAATGTTATCTTTACAAAAAGTTATAATCCGGCATTTTTGTTTTTTACAGGTAAGTAAAGATTAATTTCATGGGTCGCCCGTACAAGGGATAAAGTAGCACTTAACAGACAAAAAATGGTTAGTCCCTTTTACCAAAAAAGTGAGGTCTATTTAAGACTGTACGCGAGCGGGCGCGACGAATCTAACAAGCTCCGGAATTGTGACAGCCCTGACAGCTGACATATTCTCGTCATTAATCAAGCGGCGGCGACGCCATATTTTGATTCGTCGAACGGCTGCCGAACCCGGGCACGCGTGCCGCGTATCCCGGTTTTTATAACATTTTTTTCCATATTATTAATATTTAAATCTATGTAGATTACGAACCGCGCAAAGAGTTTGCTAGAATCTAATTTACACCTCGGCGTATTATTTTTGTAAAATTAAGGTGAACGTGATACAAACTTCACAAATCTTTTTATCATGCATGACCTTTAAGAGAAAATACTGAAATTAATAATTAAGATATAGTTAAGCTACTGGTTGTTTATGAAAGCCGAAGAGCTGCAGACTGAAATAATAACTGCGTTAGAATAAATAATAATTATTGAAAGTAATAAAACAACTCATAGTCTACGGCAGCCATAGAGTATTATTACAAGATGCTGCAGTCGTCTTGTTTTGTTTGTTGCTTTAATACTATTTTTAAAGTACTTTGAATGTGTAAAGAACTTTCGATTTAGTTTTACCAAGATTATGTATGTATCTATTCTTACTCTCGTGTAATAATTGATTGTTGCTATTGGCAAGTTAGTTGCAAAAGTGTTGATAGAAGGTGAGTGCTTATTATGCCGCGGAGTGCGCTGGATGCGGAACTACAGGATACCCACCCGATTCGGACGCGCTATATCGGGCAAAAACGGAACTTGACGATTTATGTTCATTCATTATTAATTAGCTTTGATGTGAAAGGAAACTTGCGTACGTTGGCTACCTATTTACTATGAAGACATAATCCTTGAATTATGCATGAGTCACCTCGCCACGTTACAAAAGTTCTATCACTTCCTATTATGATCTACGGTGACGCTAAAAATCTATTCATGCGGGAATAAATCATATCGTAGCTTCGAACCTGACACGTTTAAGCATACTTCTCTTTTCATGCGGAATACATTTTTAGTACACAATATATATTTTGGAGCAAAATCAACAACGTCTACAAATATCGCATCTAGTACCCCGGAATTACACGACGCATAAAAAAACAACATAAGAAGGGAACAAATCGCATAAGCGGAATTCTTTTTTAGATCCGGGAGTAAAAAAGAGTTCAGCATCGAAGGCGACCATGAGATAAATCCCGAAGGAGAGGCGTTGTAATAAAACACGTACGACGCGGGCCGCTACATTTTATTTCAAAAAGCGATAAGGGCGCGAACGCGGAGAAATTCCTTTTACGAGATTCTTGTGGAGGGGTGGCGCGATAGGTGGTAGAGTGGTGGTGCCGTCGGAGAACACGCTCGCGACATCTGGCTTGTGTCGCCCACAACGCCAATACACTGTTGATCCACAGCACAGACCCGGTATTGTCTGAACAGCTCCCGTTAAAGCTACTGGAATTTATACTAGCGATATCGAACAGACTGACTAAGTTAGGTTGTCTAATGTAATGAACCGGGTATCCAATATCGTCTGACCTTAAAATGGTAAGCTACTTTACGATCAGAGTAATATGATGTATAGTAAAAATGCTTACACACGTTTGGATTATAAATACGAGTTGATTTATCAGGGGAGTGGGCCTTAGATAGCGGGGATTAGTTCTTAAGTGCATTTAGTCGGAGGTGAACACTGTGGTTTATTGGGCGCCCGGCTGCCAGCGGCACTCGAGAGCGAGCAATATCGCGACGCTCCACCCGCCTCGGCTACATTTTGTTTATGCAACAAACACATTTTCAATCTTATCTTATTGTGCCAAATAAATTCCAGGTTAGAGTTTACGGACGCGTAAAATGTTATGAGCGCGACTATGAAGAGCAAAAGCTTTTTGGGCATTGACAAATTTGATTATTTCTTGGCACTCCATGTGCTACCTTAACATGTTTCGTTCCTAATGAACGTAAGTAGTAACGGAAATACAATGTAACATGCTGTCGTCAATAAAACACTCGTAATTAAGAAAAAACCGGGCAAGAGCATGTCGGACAATGCTCAGTGTAGGGTTCCAAAGCCATTGAGTACTGACACACACACATGAAAATCAACAAGTAATTACTAATTTCCTATTTAAAGTAATTTGGTGCCGTCTTAGATGATTTTAGTACGTATAAACACTTTAATGGCCTGTATCTCAAAATCCAATGCTGCCAACTTAGTCGTCGTAGTTTTCCTTTTAAATTCGTTATATGCGCTTTCATTTAAGATTTGGGGGGGCTGACGATGTATTTTTGAAAGACATATCCAACAATCAACATTTTATTTTACCTCTTTGTTTGCGTGACTAATATGTATATGGGTTCTCAGCTACCACGGAACCCTAAAAAGCGACTAAAATCGACCTTATAATTAAATAATAAATAGCATCTCCCAGAGCCCCGTCTCCCGAGTAGCTTCCTCATCCTTCCGTCTACAATCCCGTAGTATCACGTCTATGAAAAAGGGTTGCCGCTAAAGCTGTCTGAACCCAGTCCACACATTTGATTTATCGTACAGGATTGCACACAAAGCCCTTTAGCGTGAGCTAGTCGCGTCGGTTTATTTACTCTGCGAAATATCAAACTTGTACATTAATTAGTTTCATGCAAATCATGATCCGATGGCACTGCTTGCGGTCGAGAAAAGCATTAATCACGTAATATTGTTTATGTAATGCATAACGAGCAAGAGCGGTCGGGGCGGGCGTAGAAATTGATGGAGTGCTGTCGACGCGCCAACTTCTCGGGTAATTACTGGGCCGGCTGCAGCCCGGCTCCCACGAGCACCTCTGACAACACCACGAATATTCATCTCTCCCAAATGAGCCTCATATCTAAACAGTTCCGAAAACATTCTTCGAATCTAAAATTCGTGTTTCATCCTGTATACGTTTGCACTTGCAGTTCTTAAGCGGCTTTATAAGCGCCAATCCAGGATCTAACTACAGCGAAAAGGCCTTTCAGAGAAAACCTAACTCCAGTCAGCGCATCCGGCTTTAGCTTCAGGTTCAAAAAGAATTTCAACTTTTTGTGTTTAAAATGCAAGTTGCAAGTTTGGAAACGTAAATGTCTTTAAGGAATATCTGACGATCTATTTATAAGACCGTTTCAGTATCTGAAGTTTGCTCAGTGCATTTATAATGAATCTTGTACCTACATATAACCGTCTAGATCATGAACGTAACTAGTTCAGTTCTTTTCTGACTGATCCATTCCTTTGTGCAGTGCTTTACCGGTATTTTAAAATTCATCGATTGAGGAATAAATACCTAGTTTAAATTTAAAAAGTCATAATTTTTTAATGTGTCTTGGTAAAGTGTTGTAAAAGCGATAAACATAATAAACGTCAATACAATCGTTACACGTGCGGCTAAAGTAAGCCGCCGTGGTGCCGTGGCCGCTCGTAATTCGCTCGTAAAGAGTTCTCATTAGGGCATGTGAACTGCCCGCGCTGACGAGAGAGTTCGAAATGTAGGAAATGATAACTGTTGGTGAACTGTTAGGTAATTGATTGCAATCAAATGTTTTCTTCCCTCATTTTCTAACGCTAATGTACGGAACCGCGGGAGGTATGGACAAATTGACTTCCATTAACGATAACGACTGCAAAACAGAATAAATAAGCCGCCGTTTTGGAAACACAGTCTAAATCCAATTCTTACGAGGTTTCGAAAAGACAGACAGAAATAGACGGACGGAGGTCGTAGACTTAGTACCTAATAGGGTCACCATTGGGATACAGAACTTTAAAAATAATGGGTGTAAAAGTAAACTAAGCTGGCATGAATGTGAAAACATCGTCTCATATAAATTTATGAATCCCAACGAAATAACCTCAGTGATTTAAAAGTTATACATTGCGCTGTAGGGTACAAACTGACGATTGAAAAATGCTCAGTTATATCTGTGGCTCGATGAATGTAGCTTTTTGTGAGACCCTTTAAAAATCCTTTAAGAATTGAATAAATAACTATATTTTGCATGTAGGCCGCGTGAGTACTTCTAAATATTTCTATTTATAGCGCTTTCTGAGAGGTTAACTGTTAAGAAGGGGCTAAGGAAATTGAGCAGCGTAGCTTTATACAATAAGCCAGCAGCGGTCTTGCGATCCTAAGTAAATGGGCGTTAATTAAACGCATCGCGTTGGTTGTAGAAGTCATTGGAAGATACCTGTGATGTGATATTAAGCAGTGAAGTCTGCAGGTTGAAATACATAATTATGAGATGCAATGATAGACAGAAGTAAAGAAAACGTTGGATTTTTCTTCATTAACCGCAGGGATGTTTTTAACCACCGTAGCTCAGTAGTGTGTAAACAAGATTTAGTATCGACTCTTTGCTTATTTCTACGAACAGAGTCGTGAGCGTACTTTAGCGTGTAACTTCGTTTCTACGGCCCAAACATTAATATTTTTAGCTGCATACACACTGACAGCAGCTGTAGTGGCCTAGCAGCACAGTGTGACGTTGTTTGTAATATTGCCGCCGCGCCTATTACGTTCAGTGCATTTGTGTGTTTGTGAGTATGATGGATGAATGTTTACCTGGTGCGGCGTATAAGGGCTGGGCGCCGCGGTGTAGGGCTGCGGCTGCGGCGGCGGGTAGCGGCACGGCTGCGCGTACGCGGCCCACTGCTGCGCGCCGCCGCGGAACTGCGCGCCCGCGCTCGCCATGCGCGCCGCGCACGAGCCTGCGCCCGCAACCGTCACCGCGCCTGCTGCGCCAACCGCCGAGCGACAACCGCCGGTGCTCTGTAAATAAAATATGAAAAAATATATAAAATTGTTCAGATTTAACGATTCTAAATAATATAGAAGAATAATAAGATGTTGACAAATCGACCTCAAAAACTGGTAGCATTTAGGTATTCCAAGTTTAAATCTACTCCGACGATGAGATCTGGTATGTGCATTTCTTGCATCTCATCTCATATTGTTTGCTGTATTTTTAATTCAGTTCTTAGTATCCACTTTCCGGGGTCATGTTTAATTTATAATTTGGTTTAATTTATTTCCAGAGTCCATATTTATGTTTTAGAAATAGCTTGAGAGGGAAAACCGATCAGTAAACCTAGAAACGGGATGATTCATTCTCTGTGGACAAGGACGTAGGCAATTGGCCAAGTAAATACCGTGATAGCCAAATAAAGAATGAATGTTTAAAAATACGAATGAGTCATAAACAACAAATGATTCGAACTGGGTAGAGGAGAGGTAGAGGAGGATTGAGGTTACCTATTCTTACAATTTAAAATGGATTTGCTTGTAATACACCTGAAATAACTATTGGTACAGTAATCTCATCACGAACAAAGGTTAGAGAAGGTCCTCTGAGGCGTTTAAGACAAATTAAACGTTCGCTTCGTTCACACGGAGCGGCAACTTTCACTAAAGTGCTCATTTATTTAGTTAACATACGGCGAGTGATACGGGCTCCCCGCGCCGAGCGGGAGGCATCGGATTACAAGTCGTTGTCCTCTCTACCTCTATTCCTCATAAAGTAAACAGTTTCGCATCTCCGACGCCACTACTCAATTTTCTATTACTTAATTTAAACAAGATTTATTGCTACTAGAACTGATATCAGTACAACATTAATAATTCAGACATTTATTTCCATTGACTTAAAGGTTCAAGTAACTACTGATCATAAAGTTTTGTTGCTTAAAATCTTATATCATAGCCCGTCTGAGCCACAAGCAATAAGTGTACTTCTCTTCGCTATCCGTAAAGCAACTTGCAAATTCCGTACAAGGTAAACATTATTTTGATTTACCCGTCGCAGGAATCAGATATCCTAGCATATGTTCACTCGTACGCCTTGTTGCATCACATCTTTGACGCAGACGTATTACTGTAAAGTACCGAGAGCCGCGTCTGAGCGTGTCTGCACACTTTCGCAAACGTCTAGCCTATCTTACGAGTGTACTGCATTAGACCTGTATCTACATATTGACGTCTGTAATGTACCACGTTTCTGTTTACAACACTTAACCACTCATCTCTTACCACACAACTATACCTACTCGATTTCGCGCGTATAAAAATAAGGAGATAATGTAATGAGTTTGAACATCTTCATACTTCAACGTGTGTATGCTAGAATATTTTCAACCTCATAATATTTGTCATCTTGAGTAGCATTTGCTTCAACTCGAATATTTGCTCTCAGTCTTTAGATAAGGGTGAGTGCAAATAAGAGAGGGAGGGAACGAGTTTCATGGAGCGTTAGTGGCGAACTAAACTGTCCGAAGCCCATGGCTTTTAGGCACGGCAGTGGTCGGCGCGATGGGTTATGAAATTCTTCTAGTGTAGGTACTTGTTATTCTGAGCGGGTGCGTCCAACGAAAATGAGATTTATAGCGGCAATAACAATGTATAATTTCACCCGGCGACCCCATCTTTGAACTTAATTATTTGAGTCACGGAATTCGAAAAACCGACTAGAAAAGCCTCAGGGATCAGAGCTTTGTTGTCGTTTTTTTTCTACGCAACGTCCTTTCTTTTATAACCACTTATTTTTTTATAGAGTAAAAAAATAGGTGAGTATGGCTGTAAGGCGATAAGCCGGCAATCCGCTTAGCGGGTGTGGCGCTGCTCGGTATACAATTAAGGCAAAATATGGATTGTTAATGGAGGCAACCGGCGTCTTGTCTTGCCTGCTATATGGCTTGCGTTGGTATCCAGTATTCCTACGCATGAACATCTTACTTGATTAACGGTTTATCCAAGCTTTAACCATTACGCCTGTCAAATGTGCTTAGTAAACCAAGTTAAAGGTTCGTAAATATTATAGGGAAATGTTTAAAAATAAACAGTAGTAAAACTTTTATGGTTCCCCTTTTAATACTTTTCCAAGATTTGATGATAACTTTATTTTAACTATCTCGCGATGGAAGTTTGTTCGGATCACGTATAGGGGCGGGAAGCTGCGCCCGCAGATGTATTCATCAATTCGCATGGCATCTGTCATTATGATAGTAAAAGTTGGGTTTCGGCTCCGGCGCGCATCCTGCGTCACTCTTATCTGTACCGGTTGTTTTATTTAATACATACGAATGTAGAGATAAAAGGTCTGTTTAAAATCATTTACTATGCAATAGTTAATAACAACGAATTTGTGTTTGAGGAGGCAAATTGTTAACAATTGTTTGGGCAACGCTTGAGATCGTTTTCAAGTCGGGAACCCGAGCGGTATCACATTCCACAGCTCATTTTAAAATGTAGAGTTTGTCTAAAACCGGAATTTTTAAGTTGAATAATTACCGTGTGCTTAACATAACAATCACATTTTTTATTCTTGTAGTAAGGTAACTATATAGTGTGAGTTTTCACATAAACCGGAATTAATACTTACATAAAAACTTTTTGTGAATAAACATGCATCAAAATATTTTGCCTGGTTTAGGAGGAGTTAGCGGATATACAGACAGACCCGGAAACCGAATTTGTTTTGTACTAGATGAAAAGAAGAAGATTAACAGGCAAACAGGGAACATTACCATTATAGATAAGTGTAAATGTAAGAGTTTTTAACCTCGATTTGATTAAGGATAGACACAATTCATACAATCTGTAGGAATTCCCAAATTTCCTTTTTATGATGATTGGATATGGACAGCTTTCTGAAATATGTTTAAATCTAAATATCATCAAAAAGTTCAAAAAATCTACCAAATTATGTATTCCGATTTGACTAATTCCTGAAAGTCTCCAAATAACCGAGACCGAAACCGTTTTTTCAGTCAGTCCCTACGTCAGTCTGTAGGCTGTCGAGTGGCTGGTGGCGTCGGCGGGACGCGACGTCTCGGCCGCGCCGGGCGCAGCTTATTGCCTCCCTCCCACCCTTTCAACCTAAACCCTGAAATTATATGTAATCGGAAGAGCTATTCCGCAAATTGATCTTGTCATTCGTCGGTCACTTGTTCATAATGTCGTTTGACTCGACGCAAAAAGGCGGAATACGTCACCTCGCAGGTGGCATGCGACGCAAAACATCGTCCCCTAATTTTACTTCTTTTATAGATACGGTCACACTGCATCGCTGAATTCTGTCGACTGAAGTGTTAAACAGTAGTCCAAACGAAACATAATTACTTGATTCCTACTCCAACTTAAGTGTACTACTTCAAACTTCAGCAGATATGATTTCACGAGATTCAGGTAGGTACTTCCGCTCGGTAGAACACTCCGTAACCACGAATCAAACACAAACTTCAACCTTAACTGTCTGACAATCTCGAATGCGTCTTACTTGTTTTAGTTCGTAACATCTTAAAAGTCTACTTCACTCGGCACTCTCTCATTTAAGTAAGTACTCCGTTAAGATAATGGAGGTTACTAATTTTCTGAACTTCGTCGCGTACTTGTGGAGCTTATCGTCAATTTAAAGTTGTCTTGCAATGCCACCTAAGGCACCTCCTCTTTTTATAGAAAAAGGTTTGTTCACCGGAAAGTAATTTACACTGTTCTTGTGTGGAGACGAGTGTGTAAATTTTATGTTGTCACTTTAAACGCTAGTCAATAAGAGGCCATGAAAGCATTGCCATTCCCCGGAGCCACGGTCTTGTCGAGTTATAGTAAGAGCAACTGGGCTTGAATAAAGCGAAGATTTAAAGAGTGGCGTTGCCACTTATTTTACGCTCGCGTGCTTTTACTTGATCCTGAGTGGCTGATTCTCGACCTTTTATTGTAACTCGCGAACGGAGCGGTCTTTAAAACATCGTCGCGATCGATTAGTTAACGCAAACACATAATTTATCTTAGCTTGCTCGTGCAACGTCAAGTTATGCTTTAAAGTGATCATGAAACAACGACCAGTGGTTCAAGCACTTGAACTGATAACCACTGTACCTAGAAACCTAAATGTAAGTTACTAATGGGCAATTAGCGTCAAATACGAGTAAAAACAAGATTATTTTTTTAAATGAATTTCGTTTGTTGAAATAGTAGGGTAAAACAAAAGCCTTAGACTAAACTGAATATCAGAAAGTTAGAAGACTATTTCAGCTAAAACAAATGGAAAGTAGCCACTGGGGAGGATTGGTACGAGTATCTATAACAATGGCCGTTAATTAAAACAACGTTTCTTAAGTCTTCTCGAACTGGTCTATGATTTGGCGCAATCAACCCGCAGCCGATAAAATATTATCTCTGTAATTTGAGAAGCCGTTGTTAGTAATGAAAGCGGCGAGTGAAAACCGAAGCGAAGTGCGCGACGGCAGACGAGGTCAATCCTTCGCTGCGAACGGCTCCAAATAACAAGCAGCCTGAGACATTTCAACTAGTCTCAGCCACATCTTTAGCCAGTTTAGCTCCCTTCCTCCCCCTTTGTCTGATTGCCAACAGCTCATAGTTAACCGCAAACAATAGTGCGACAGGCTTAGCAGTCTAATCGGAATCCCAAATACCGCACCGTCCGCTCCCAAATTGTTAGTCTGTCAAACGATGTAAGTAATTTGTACTGTGTAATCTGTGTCAACTATGCTAACCGCAAATGAGAATCCATGTAAATTAATAATGGATGAGTGTCTGACATTTATAGTACATAAGGACGTGTTATTTGAGTCATCGAGCTACCGAGGAGGAAATTGATTTTACCCAGAAATAGTATGACATACGGATCTTCAATTTAGAAAATAAGCGGTTGGTTTTTTCTAAGAATTACCTACTTACTTAATTGAATGAGATATTTTGTCATTCCATATATTATGTTTCACGTCAAATCATAGTAATTAATGCTGCTGTAATACTGATATATGCCCCCTCCTTTTTTGCATTAGGTTAAAATTACTTAGTGGCGTAAATAAATAACGGAGATATAACTATAATGAAAAATGTTCAGGATTAAAATGTGAATGGATAGGTTAGAGTTCTAAGGACCGTTTATTAGATTCTCCCTTCTAAATAGGCACTTTCGTACGTCGACACAATATACTACAATGCATGTGCAATAAAACCAGTTGGCAGAACCATACACAGACGAGACGTGCAACTTTCAGACGCCATGCGGCAAATTACAACGCATCCACCTCAATATACGTAGGTACAACAGTCGTATGTACGGCGAGTTTGCACAGTTATTTGCGCTTTTACGGGCAGCTGACAATGTTTCCCTCAGTGTACGTATTTTGCGTTAACCTACGAGCGCAGAGAACCTTGGTATCCGAGGTCGTTACGTTTATGCACATTTCTTCTTTGGCCGTGATGTGATGTCACCCGATCCGCGGCGGTGACGCAGTTGGCACATGCCAGCAACACGATCCGGAATACCGATCCGCTCGTATCATGATCGGTAACAAAGCGGCGAAGCGTATTTTTTTTACAAAATTGCCTACTTTTTTCCCCGAGTAATGTGCGGGATGAGTTTGTAAAATGCACACAGCGTGCCGTGACTGCATCATTACGTGTGGAACATAAAGTTGCGAGTGCTAGAACAGTGAGGGGATATTATTCAGCAGTTTTTGCAGCGGCCGCCGGCACATTTGTATGCGATTCGCTTCAGCGCAGCGACGGGAGCCGCCAGATTAGCGGCCACCGCAGTAAATGCCTGTGATTAAACAGTTTCTGTTTGGTACATGGCTCCTGTAGCGTGGGCTTTATTTTGTGTCAACGCGACATTTTGTGGGTTCAACTACTGTACGGTGGGGAGTGAAGGTTCACTATTGATCATCTTGATGCGCGTTGCACTAGCGGAGGTCTTACAGTAAGAGTGCCTTATGCTAAAGTATTTTAGCATTAGCGTGGATGCACACAGGCGCGAGCACGCGTCGGTATGTGTGTCATCTCGGGTGTGTTGGTGAGCGCGGAATGCGGCCGCGTCCTTCGACGTGCGCAGTTCATTTGCAGACAGGCGCGCGGTTCTCTTACCAGACTAATTTATTGCTTACCAATTATTGCTTAGATATTGCAAATTATTTGCTATTATGGCCCCAAGCATGATTCTACACGTAGTGGTTGAATGCCTATAAGGTGGTCCATAGTAGCTTGTGCCGAGTGTGTAACGATGTAACTTAGGCCGGCGTCAATTCAAGGGAGTCCTTAATTATCATTGCCTTAACAGTTATATTTAAAGATGACGCTGGTGGACGCTCAATGAATACTCATACAAACATGCATACATGACGCCTTCATTCCCAGAGTGGGGTAGGCAGAGTTACAGATATACCAACAACTCTAAAAAGACTTGTTGATAATTCTGTAACAACATTTTGCACAAGTAGACCAAGATGTTACCAGTGTATTAGTGCGAGGTTGCAAGCCCATCGCCTAACAGTACTACAAGCTCTTATTCCCTTAGTCGCCTCTTATCTCGGGAAGATATGGAGTGGCACTATTCTAAACCTAGCAACCACACGGGCATAAAATTAATACTCATTAAAATAAAACTCATCTTCGGATTACGTGTAATAGTAATTGAAAACAATATCCCGACGTTCAAGTCGTCTTCAGGTCTCGGGGTCACGGGTAACTTGTCTACCTGTCTTAGAGCCAATCGCGCAAAGCCTCACAATTCGTAAAATTACAAAACGCTGTATATAAACGCCGTATTTCACTATGATCAAGATTTTCTCACAAGATTCCTACTCGTAGCTATGTAGGTTTATATATTTACCGAGTCTCTAGCATTTGCACGTAGATTTCCTATAACCTGCGAGTTACGACGTCTTTACGATGTTCACAGCAAGCATCCCTTTTAAATGACCAGCTATGCATAACTTAGCCATGTCATTATTTCTTAGTGACGTGTAGATAGTGCCTTATACAAACGCGGCGATCTAGAACTTAGACTATATCAGGGCTGGGACTCTACACGGTAATAATGATATCGTCTTTGACGTGTTTCTGAATTTTATGTAATTTACAATAATGCTGACCGAGTCATAAACGATTCTAAAACACGTCAAACGCGATATCGTTATATCGCACTAGAATCAAGGCCCTGTTGATTACTAAATAATAATAAAACTGTAATTTACTTGCCCGTCTCGGTAATTATAATTTATTTCTCTTACTTTATTTACCACACAAGCTGAACACTAAGGAATTGCTAGTAAGTAAGAACTATTCGAATTAAGTTGAAGGCACAAGTTGGCCGAAATACTTCACTATGTATGTTGTAAACACTTTATTGTACGTAACAAAGAAACTCAAATACATGATTTACTGATTACTGACTTAATATTAACTGGTTTAGTTACTGATTGTTTTAAAACGGGGGAAATGCCTATACTAACAAGCAGTTAAACCAATCAATTTAGTTAAAGGCATATTATACACCATTATTAAAATGCCGATCAGCACGCCAGAAATGTACAAGGTATTATTAGTTCATTAATTTTCCGTCGGCAAACTTTGCAGTCTCATGCAGGGAATATGAGGAACGGGCGACGGTTCTACCGCAGTACATTGCCGCGCCTGGTTGAAATTTATAGCGCTTTCGTGTGAAGAATGCAGTAATGGTGACCGTACATCGCCAAACTATCGCGAAAATGGCCGTTTATATGAATATTATAAGTTTGCTTCGATTTATTGCGTAGTCTTTGTTAGTAAAAAGTATTCAGTCAAATTAAAACTGCAATATTTATGGAAATTATATAAGACATTTTCTTGACTAAATTGGGGTATTTTTTTCTTAAGGTAAGGTATATTACACAAATCTCTTTCGCTTTTAGAAGTTTCAATTTATAACAGTAGGACCTTAAATAAATCAGTAAATATGTACTGATATTATGATGCGAAGAAAATTGATAACAGTAAAGGCAATAAGGACCCTTATGACGGAATATGATCTTAGGAAAATGGGGAGCGCTGCGATGAAATGAAGGCACCTACCCGACCATGTCATCAACAGGAATAATATTGCCTAGATATTGGTGATCCGCAGGGATATCATATCATTACCTATTGGGTTGTTTAGCTGCCAAACCGTCAGCTAACCTCTTATCGGTTATCCACCATAATGCAGTAAACAAGTAAAGTATTGCGAAAACGGATGCCTTATCATCAATGACTAACATGGTATACAGAAATTGATTCAACCGAGTGCATTTGCACACGTGACGTCACAATGCTCCTTGCACTCAACAAAACACCGTATCTATGTAATGAGTACTTATATCACTCTTTGTAAGAAGCATGTGCATCCTTCGTGATTCATCGGCCATTACTCAGTGTTTATAAAATTAATTTAATGTGTTTTCAAGCTTCGTAAACACGCGCTTCAGCCAGGTGACGAGTTTTAAGATCGAGCCGGGGCCTGTGTTGGGCATTACTTGGGTTAAGCCGCGTACAGTAAACAAATGAACTTACAATGAATTAAATAAATAAACAACATTAACCGCCTGTTTCACAATCGCCAAGTAAAACATATCTGTCAAATAAATTTAGCCCGCTCCCTTTCTTACACTTGAAAACAGATAAAGAGAGGGCTACCTTTATTTGTCGATTTTGACACAGGCCCTTACTATATTAAAATGAATAGTTTTATATGATGCATGCAATCATATAAAACTATTATGGTTTAAGAACTTTATTCTCATAAATAATATACAAAATTCACTTACATGAGAATGACGAGATGATACACAATTTAATTTGTTGGAGCAAGCGCACAGGCTGTGCTTATTCGGTAAAAGTCACAATAACACTATCACAACGCATCACAACACTTAATCACAATTTCCAATACCTACGAGTATAATAGTGAATTACTTCTCGTACAGTCGACGTCATAAATATGTTTACACTTTAGTACCTTGTCAGTTTCATTCGATGAGACAATTTCATACATAAGATATGTAATTGTCTCACTAACTTCGACTGTACTTACTACGTTTTAATTAATATTCCATTTAATATACTTAGTGTTGTTTATTTATTTTAAATAGACTTCTTTTTAGAATAAGGACATGCGACGGTTGTACAAGAAGGATTCCCTAGCCCGTTTATTATCTGAGCAATAAATTATCATTACTCTCGGGATAAAGAACGGTAATATAAGAAATAATTGAAATTCCGCGCGCCTGCAAACTCCGTGTAGCGTGTGCAACTAAAGGAAAATTAATCGTTCGGCATCATTCAACTCGCAAACGTTTGACAGGACAAAACAAACCTCAACAGATGGACATTAAAATTATCCACAAGTTTCAATAGGCATGGGCAAAAAATGTGTCCCCCGATAATGATTCGAGGAATAGAGGAAGCGTTGTAATCCCCGCGAGTTGGGATTATTGCCAAACTAAAAGCGGTACAATAGATAAGAGTGTGAGTGTCACAATGGGTAGAATAACAATAGTTGAGTGTGGGGCGATTGTGGCGGTAGTTATCGATTTCTAATCATACGCCCCCGCGACGGCTTTCGCCTGGGCCCTGATCGAATTACCTTCCCGGCGGTGTCGGTGGGCACCGAACACCCCCGGCAGGCACTGAGCTGAGCTGCCTTATTGTAGCTGCGGGCAGGACAGTTAAAAGTAAATTGCATTGAATGTTATGTTTACATTCAATTCACCTTGTAAAGTACAATTTAACGATTTCTATAATTACTCGTAATTTGACAAGGTTAAAATCACGATTTCTACAAGATACCAGTATAATCTTTAACCGACTTCAAAAAAGGAGGAGGTTTTGTGTCTTCGTTACGCGATTACCTACTCCGTCAATTGTAGATCGACTTTGAATTATTTTTTTCTAAACAGTTCAAGATCCAACTTGACGTCGAAAAGTATTTCTTACCCTACTTTAAAACTAATATACCGTTTAATTACAAATATCACTACATAGTATAAAACAAAGTCGCTTGCGCTGACTGTCCCTATGTATGCTTAAATCTTTAAAACTACGCAACGGATTGATGCGGTTTTTTTTAATAGATAGAGTGATTCAAGAGGAAGGTTTATATATATAATACTTTAACCCGGAGCGAAGCGAGGGCGGGTCGCTAGTAATGAATAAAACAGTTCACCCATATCTTCTAAAAACAATAGTTTATATAAATACATTGACTATCTGATTAGCTTTTATCAAACCTACGTGATTCCAGATAGCAAGGATTTAGTGATTCCTCGATCACTCGTCTATACGTTATACAACATAAGCACCTTGCGTAAACGAAATTATCAAATAAAATACCTACCTATCATTTTAACACGCAAGAAACTTGGTAAACTCCACCGTCTCACTTCCAAGTTGGAAATTTAACAGAGAGCGCAATTACACGAAGTTTTTATAAACTCGTAAACATCTGCACAGATAAATTAAAGCGTTTCCTCGGTGTGAAAGTGAGGTCGTTAAGGGTGTTTGTGTTTTTGGTGTTAAGTTTGGTATCGATTTGTATGAGTGGTCAGCGGCTGTTCGTCAGCGGTCCGGCCGCCTATTAGCGACCCATTGTGCGGCTCCTCGCTCGGATATGTGCACTCACGCCACTGCGACGAAGGACACGATTAATGGACCGAGCTCTTGATGGGTCAAGAAACTACAAACATACATACAGTCCCCTATATATACGGATTAGTTCAATGTATCAGATCGTTACGGTGACTCGTAAATATATAATTTAAATACATTGTTTCATATGCGAAATAATCGTTAGAAAACGTCTGTGACTAGATACGAGCAAGTTGCATTTTATAAAAGTTGACAACTAGAAAAACTGAAAAAAAAACATAAATCAAGGAAACACGAGTGTTAAAATTAAAATATTAAATATATTTTTCAGATAATTAGCTTTTTGAAATTTATTCCTTTTTTTCCAAATCCCGGATTCCAAACATAATATGTCATTCGTCATAGATACGAGTATCTGGGTGTCGTACCCAGCCGAGGCCCGGCGTGGACGTGGGTCTGCCCCATGTCGTTCTCATCTGACGTCAGTGCGGTTAATGCGGATGTCACAGGGGGAACGTCATGGAATCCAAATTTCCTGCTCAATTACACATTCAGATTATTTCACAAATAAGCAAGTACAGCCCTCATTGTGCCTCCTCCTAATAATATTATGTGAAAGTTTTGAATGTTTGAAAGTTTTCTTGACAACTCGAGAAAGAGTAAATAGCTGAACGTTTTTTGATAAAACTTTATCTAATCCATGTCGATAGGAAATACTTTTCGTCCCCGAAAATGATACAAATCCAGAGGGAACAACGATAACCAAGTTCTACGCGGACAATGTTGGGTAGAAAGCAGAATACCAGTACAATATACATTTTAAATTGTTATCACTTTTTTACAAAGCCGTGAAACGCAGCACTGAACATAAAGTTAACGGAATCTAGATTGCGCTACAGTTTAGCGTATGTAAATGCTACGATTACTGCTTGCTACGAGATAAGAAGCTGCACTTGCTACGACCGCTACACTCTTATTTTGCGAGACAATTCACTAAGTAAATAGCGCTTGCAGATATGTTTTTTTTACCTAAATTATACTTTCGTAGTTTATTTATAATGAAACAAGTAGGTATTTGTTTTCACAGTGCAGCAACTTTCAGAACTCGTTAATATGTATTAAAATTGTGCTTAATTGTATACTGACTTATTTAAGTTTTAAATGTCTATAGAAGCAGAAGTAATTAAGTCGTCGTGGTCGGAATAAATATCAATTTTGTTTTATTTACCGTGTCGTGATCGTAAGGTGTCGCGAGGGTCGCCGCGGGCTTCGGGTCACGCGAAGCTGTTTTGACAAGTAACGCACCAGGCGGGCTATATTAAAACACGAAACTTGGCTCTAAATGCATTCTGCCCTTTTCACTCTTTAGTCCCGGGGGAATAGGAAGAAGAGGACATAATAATGTAACTTTGACCTTCGTGAGTGGCAGTAGGCTTCCAGATCACAGAGATTACACGCACGCCGGCTTCAAATAGAAACCAGCCTTTGAACCATTCACAACATGAGCGTGAATAATATAATGACTCCTTGGGCTGGAATAATCCGGTAAACTAGTTTAATTCTGACGTAAAAATGTAGTTATATAGTTTCACTTGTAGGTTGGCTTTATTTAAGTTATTAAGGTACCTGTAGTGCTTTAGTCTCAAATTAATATAGTTCTGATCAATTGTACTCCTGCATTTATAAACATACGTATTAAGTTTTAGTGACAACAAAATGTATGCATGTTAATTTATGCCATCAAAATAAACTAAAGCCAAGCTAATATATGAGGATGATCATAAAAATGCGTAAAAACCGATGCAAGCACAGTATTGTAGTTCCGCTATTAACGCCACGCCACCCAGCGAGCAGGATATCCATGCAATACCATGATTACTTTTCCGCTAAACATCAATAAAAAGGTATGCTTCAGTGTTGAAAGCAATTATTAGTCCATGTCTGGGCAGACTTCGTAGCTGCCGAACGAACATTACTGATCAGAATAAGGGATACGATTTGCGTGGGCCCTCTGATAGGGTTGTATTTAATGCGTGTAGATGTACGTTCACCTGTAATGCGAGGGTAGATCAGTGGAGGGCGCGCCGGGGAGGGCCGTGATTGATGGCGGCCGGCGTGCGCGCTGCCCATTGTCCGCCGACGAGCCGCGCACAACACGACGGTACAAACGAGCCCTTTTATCACCACACGATTAGAACACTTTCCGCTGATTAACATTAAACAATACCCTGCAAGGCGAACCCCACATCTCCACAATCTTCACTCTCCAATATAGAGACGATGTTTCCACAATTCATAAACAATTCCTATGTAATACGCATTGTTACGTAGCGAAACAACAGTGTACAAACAAATAAACGAACTGGAAAGAATTTCTCGAGAGGGTACGAAGTATGTACGAACACGCGGAGCGAGCTAGTGTGCGGTTGTGACTTGTCGATCGTTGGGACCTCGCATGAAATGGGTTGGAAAATAACTCCATTCCCGCGGGCACGACTGCGATTCAATCAAGTCTGATTCAGAATTTTGGAGTTCGTTTACTGAGCTAGCGGAGCAGGGAAGTGTATAAGGAGGAAATGCAGCAACAAATAAGCAGACAACAAGAGTCGGGATGGTGCCTCCTGATAATTGTTTGACTCTTACGCGACGCATCGGGCGGATCACGCGGCCGCGGCAGGCGGCGCCGGCGGCATGGAAAATTGAATTAAAATCACATGGGACTACATTTAATTTACCGCAGTTCAATGTCGTCAACGTAAAATCAATTAAATTTGCCACTCTTATTTATTACTTTGCTTCACTATTATTTACTTTCAAATGTATTTCATTCTTGTGAACATTTGCCGGTACGACTGGAATACTGTAAAAGGAAATTCGACGCGGAAAAATAATATTTCATTCCTTTGGAGTGCGATTTGCTAGTGCGATTCTCGATTTTTATGTTTAATATCCATGCGATTGGAAAATGTGAACGTGCTGAGATGCAAGTACACTAATATCTATAAAAGGAGAGGAACAGATGTGCGCCTCCGAATTTGGTAAAGGGGCGAGCATATTTATTTAGCGTATCCTCAACTTACAATTTATTGGAAGAGGATCATTACGATGCAAAGGAAAATGAATGGAGCCTGTTATTTTAAATCTATTCATTAAATTTATCTTGTTATTGAGTCTCTTGTTAAGGCTGAAATTCAACTATCGAATCTTAGTCAAGAAAATTCTTAAAATAATAATAATAATGAGTATTTTTAACCGAAATAGTAGGTCTGTACCAAAGTTCTTAAGAAAACAGGTTAATTTAATAAAAACCAGTGAATGGTGGTACATATATGAATATGACCTAAAACGTACCTAATACCTTTCTTTGAGCAATATTAAGCCAGACAATTACGTCTGCATTTTGTGAACAGCACAAAGGCTCGGACCTCACGCAGACGTAAATAAATTCGCTGAAACATTTTAGGGCCGCGTTGGTTCGGCCTTGCGCCGGTCGTCGCCCGCGCCGCCCTGCCCTATAAATAAATACGATCCAAAACGTAGTTGCACTTTGCAACGCGCGCTCTAACACATTTAGTATTCTTTTTGCACATTGATTTATATGCAGACACAAATCAATAGTTTCGCGGGTGATTGACAGTTTTTTTTACGGTAATTTAATCTTAGGAATGCTTTGTGGGTTTTGTCAACACACAAGAAAACATTTATTTTCTTTTGTTTAATCGCTGTCAAAACCTTGGCTCGTTTAAAATGCTTTGGTAAAATTAAGACGAGAAAAAGGAAAGCAAACAATTAACTCATTTCCCTCAATTAACAAGGGTCGGACGCGAATTACTTAAGCATCTGTGTAATCAGTGCAGCGGCTCCGTCGGAAGCGGCTAATCGCGGCCCTTTGTCCCACGCACAATGAACTGTTTTAGGTGAGCAACGACGCTAGATTTAGACTAACAACGCCCCGCTTTTGTTCAACGCTTGATGCGAACACAACAAGCAATTTAGACAGTTACAGGGCCGAACTTCCCAACTTTTCAAACCAACGGCAGCATTCCAATTTGAAAAACTTTTTTCCATGGTACGCCGTTCAATTTAAATGAAATCTGTGCTCAGATATTTGAAAATGAAAGAGCATCAATATCTTCCCCTTGTTACAGCGGTTGGTTAATGGTTTCTTTCATTACCCCCGAGTGACGGAGCGTTTGGGGTGAGAGTTTGCGTGTGGGTGCGTGTATATGGGTTACTATGTCACGTAACTTCGGAATAGTCAAAGTTTTGACGTAATACAACAAATTGGTAACGTAATGAAAAATATAAAAAAGCGTGTTCTATCAAAAATAAAAAGACCACGAATCTCTTCTCAGAGTGCATAAATTGAATAAAGTGAATACTTACGATGGCAGTCTACAAATTAGCTTAGAATCAAAAGGCTTTTCAGGCGGGCTCGATTGAATTGCAACAAGGGTTTTAAAATGGCCGCCGTTCCTGTTAGTTCAAAGGAGTTGTTACATTTCAAAGAAATTGGCTCAGTGGCGATGGCGGGGGGTCCAGGAAAGGCGTTCCGTGGAAATGATCGCGTTCGCGGCGCGGTGTCAGGCCTGTTTACAAACAAGCGTTTAATTGACGCTGGAATTCCAAACACCGCCGGTGTCAAAGGAAAACAACAATCTCCCCCAGCCTTTTGCAGCCTTAGGTTAGCGGCGCACTAAGGTACGGTTTCGCAACGTATGCGTATGTTAGTTAACAGTTTGACATGTTTTCTTATAGTAAGCTAGACTTTCTCCTCTATGTCGACTAAATCCAACGTTATTTGAGCCGATAGCTAGTACTCGTATGTTTGATAAATGTTATTCGTTGGTAGTTACAATCTGGTAAAAACGCGGTATATTATGCATTTTAAATTAAAGATTTCACCAAATCTACACAGTATTAGTGTGTTCCTCAAAATAGCGTAAACAAAAATTAACTAAATGATTTTCACAAATCTCGATGTGCTGGGCTGTTTATGCACTCAAACATCGCTCGGTATATTAATAAGATTCTTACCCAGCGGGAGGCTCTTTTATTTATAATGAAGCCTGCCATAACGCTTATAATGGGCACTCGCTTACAACCAGGAGGAATTAAACTTTACTTCTAAAACAGACACTTATCTACTGTTGACCGTTTGCAATAGGGTGATTCGACTATTGTTATTTAGCAAATTTAAATTGTTCTTACAAGACCTTTGGTTGCAATCTGTATTACTAGAGGCAAACTAATAAAAGCAACTCGTAAAAAACAGCGCTGATTCGTGTATTTATATTTTATTATCATAAGAGGTTGTTCGCCTCCTTGATGCAATAACCTGATAATTGGACTAGGGACGAGCGAGATGCAGTTAGGCGCTGCTGAACCCATCGCTTGTCTGCAGCGTTCATTAGTAACAATGACGAAGTGCCGCCCCTATATTCATTAGCAGGGACGCTAGGGCTCTTAAAAATAGGGCAAATTCTATTTAGCTTTATCTCTCGCTGAAAGATTTATGGCTGTCAGACGTCCGGGATTATTTCTCGCAAATTCAAGACAACTGGTGCCGCTCCTCTGAATATTCATTATCCCAAGTCTAAGAAGTTAATACCGCATCCGATTAGCGCGATATTCTGTTTCCATTGGATTCTTAAGATGTACAATTTTGTACAGGAAGCGGGGAGACGCTCCGATTTATTTTCAGCGAGACATTAGCCGCTGTTTTATATCGCATTGTCGGCCGCCCTCGGCGCGGCCGCGCGGCGAATCATTCGAAATATCAAATTATTTACAAGCCAGGCGTTGCCACCGCTCACTCGGTATCAGAAGTTACTCGGAACAGTTGCAAAGAAATTAGTAGTACCAATAACCGTTACTATTTGCTAAGAAAAAACTATTTAGTTCCACGGTTGCATTGCATCACATCCGTTATCTCATACATTAACGCCGGCTGTGCTATAATTGCGGGCGCTAATGTAAGCTTCATTCTTCTGCTATTGAACGGTCGATAGATGAACAAAACGGGAACGGTCAATAGTTAATACTGCAGATGTATCGGCTACTTAAGGCCGCTAAACGGATGAGTCCATTGACGTCAGCTTCTAATGGCGCGATATCTTTTGGCGAGCATGGGTGTCCGTCGGAGGGTGTTTATCCTCGGCTTAGCGCCTCCGTCGCTAACTTCCCCGCCGGGTTTCGCTCGCGGCACTAAACAAGACTGAAATCCGCAAATCCACGAGAAAACTCCGCCGGCGAAAGCCGCAGACCGTTTTAGGTAAAATATTAAATGCGCCGTAGGATTTGTTCATGTTCTGGTGCAGGCCGGTTTAATATTTGATGCAGCGGGTTCCGAGGACGTTTTGTCTGGCCCTTAATTGCGGAGCGATGCGTCCGCGATCTCGCCTAGAGGGATACATATTAAAACGTCCCGTAGCGCTTACTCAGCGACTGACTGTTTATTGCTCAACGGAGACGTTAATACCTATAAACTTTATGAGTGTCCACAAAAGGCGCTATAAAATGTTGCAACTAAATCTCGATGTTTTCCTTTCGGATTAGAGATTTTTTTTGCACTACACATCCGTTTTCGCCTCATCGTATGTCTATCAATAGCTACTTACTACGCATGGGCTTACGGAAATAAACTTAGCTCTGTAATGGATGTAAAACATACCTAGCATAAGCAATTTAGGAAACTCTCTGTTATCTTAAATTAAATATTTATTTTTTTCTCTACATAGTCAACTCATAGTGTTCTCTTCTCTAAAATGACTCCTGCTAAAATAAAATTACATTAAAACACGACTTTATATCAGTTGCTTAAGGTTGTACCTAAGTCTCTTAAATGTAAATCAAACTCATATGCACATGGTGGGCAAAAACGCGGCCTGTATAGCGAGATACAGGCTGATTGTAATTTCCGTGCGGATGCGCGCACCATCATCTGAGGCAATTAATATATCCGGATCCGTCTGGGCCCCTTTTCGGTTTGGGCTCGTGACACTCACGGAAAAGGGGCCAGTAACCATGAGCTCAATGCGAACGGTTATGGTTTTTGTTTAGTCGAAAAGAACAGTTAATTGTCAAATCAAAAAAGGTCCTTTTTATTAATTGGGTGTTAGCGATGAGTTTATGGAATTGAATTTAGTCGCATATTGGGTTAGGGGCGGGGGGAGCGTCCGTGTGCGGTAGAAACATAGGCACATAATGTAATTTAAAGTAGGTGTATCGATAAGACAAAGGGTAGGTACGTGATTCAACCATCCATCTGTTGCAGTTTATTCAAAACTACGCATACAGTTACAGTGGAGGTTTTTATTACAAACATACCACTAGCACGCGCTTTACAGACATTGATAGATTTAGGTTCACATTCGGACACAGCATCAGACCATTATGTGTCAATTACGGGGACCTATTACCCACTTTATGAAACCGAGTTTTATCCGTGGTTCAGTTACATTGGTTAGTATGGTACATATTATGGAATTTTTCGAAAGGGAATCATAGCTTTGTTGCTGAAATATTCGTACTCGGTAGGCGACGGCTGGAAACCAGAAGCATCTTGCAATTACGTGGTTATTGTCACCAATTTCACCACAGCACCGTTTGTAACAGCTAAAGTAATGGGCAGACATAACAACGCAGTGGGTCGGCACAGATTTACGGTTGTAATGTAACAGCTAGTTTGATGAGTAGAAGAAACAAACAGGACACGCGCGGCTGACTTCAATTACGACCGCGCGATATATGTACGGTTCCAGTCGTAAAGACTGCCGCAGTGAACACAACTACAGTACCCTCATTTATATTAAAATATTAGCAATAGTTTAAAAAAGTCACTTTTTTATGTATTGCGGGTGATAAAATGAAAAATTGAGAACAGAGATTTATCATGGGACGTTAGTGTGAAGACCAAGGTTATTTAAATTCGTTCATGAAAAATACATATTGAATGTTAATATTAAGTGGCAATTTACGCTGCAATCAATTTATATACATTTTGGCGACTCAGTGTCTTCGTTTATACAGGAGTTCCAAGGTTCTCTTTCATTCGTCTTAAACATGCATAACACCTAAGTGTGCCAAGGAGGCATCGCTCTTGGCTCGATCACAAGTGCCGTTGGTTCGGCGACATACAATACCTGGTACTTGTAATATTCAAGTACGAAAATCTAGAACGTAATTAGTAATAACTTCAGTATGTCAAATATGTATCTGTTGCCTCGCAACACATAAGGTGCTCATAGTAGGTATCTTGATTATACAACAAAAATACATCGCAAAACGTATGTAAGTGTAGTAGGTATTACCATAAACATTAGCCGTACACAGTCATTAATTCACTATCAAAGATAAAGCCAGATGAACGCTGGAAAAGCACAATTCGTTTTTGTTTATAATCAGAATAATGGATGCTTGCTGGCCTGCTGCCCCGCGAGCACTGTGCCGCGCCGAGAACTCGGTGCTCGAGATGCGAGAAGTGCTGGACGTAATTGGAAAAGCCACGTGATTACACTTCCACCTATTGCCAAAAACCTTTCTCCTTTATGCCCTCAATTCTTGCCAAAGGCTTGCTAACGACTCGCGCTCGGATAAACGCTTGGCAAATCCAACAAAAAACTTAACTTTACTGATAATACCAACTGTAAATAGTGACACACTGCAACGTATTTAAAATGGTCTTTATTTTGTACATTCTCAGAATCTAAATGAGTTATAATCACTCAAGTTTTATCGGATTTCGAAGAAACATCGGCTGGGTGGGTAATAACGCAATCAGTGCCAGACTTCTAAATTAACGCACAAATCTGACCCGATAGCAAGCCGTTGGCATTGCAAGGCGGTGTGGTGAGCGATGACGTTAGTACAATATTTTCCCAGCGGTCAATTAACTTACTAATTGCTTTATTCAGTGAAAGTACCTATAACTACGGTTTTACTGTTGTTTAGGAAATAACAGTTTAATGCGAAACTTTCAATAGATAATATCATAGCGGTAAAACATGGGTATTGAATTGACAACAGTATTTTTTATACGTATCGTTCGTATTTGTATACTATCATTTGTGAATGGATTCATTCACAAATGATGCCTTTTCCGTTCCGCTGATTTTGAATATACAGTAGCGAGTGCTTATTTGCGTCTGAGCCGCGGCGCCAGGCTACTCACGTCGTTATTTCTTTATAGCTTTTAAAGAACACGCCTAAACATAACACCATCATAGGCGTAGTGATTGTTACGTACTATGTTTACGGCCCGTTAACTCGGTAATACGCTATTTTAATTAAATACAGTTAATCAAGCGCAAAATACCATAACAACGTACGTTTTTACAAGGTGGGCTAAAACAAAGTGGAATGGAGACCGAATCACTTACAAACGGAACTTATCCTTTATCTAGTAAGGAGGCATGTCCTCCCGTGTCAAGTGCTAGTTCCCAGAGAGATAGACTATTCCAGCTTACTCGACATCGCTCAAAAGGGTAATTTATGTGATCCGCAATGCACGCAGGCACCAACTTACCCGCGCCGTGTAGTTTCGTGAATTACGGCCCTGGGGGGAAGATAGCTCGCTCCGTCTTACCTGAAAGAAAATACATTAATTAGCCACGAAGCAACGAATATTCATACAACGTCATCGTAAAAAATACGACAGTTGTATCTTACAACTAATTACCATTGAAGACTAATGAGTATTTAAACTGCTTTAATGTTTAGGAAGTTTTTTTATTTGAATATACTTAATATAATTTACTTTTAACACCCAATACCACATTAAAGCGCTCGCTGAGCTCCCTTAGTTGATGTTTTATCGTTTGAATATTTTGCAAGTTTTAATACTTAATGCCACTAAAATGCATAGCAACCAATTATGCTTCGTGCACAGTTACTCTAATTATAATTTCCTCTACGCGGCTATCCGAAAAAGTATTTTTAGCGTGTGCCATTTAATAATTAGTAGCGAAATACTCTGCAGCGAACACTATTAAGACAGGGGCGTTAATCAAATATTTCTTTACATTTTTCTAATATTTAATAGTTTATAAATTTGGGTCTGTTTGTGATCCAGATTAATACCTCTAAACTCGAAAAAAACAAAAAAATCATGTCGTTCTTGCAAGTGCACTTTGCCGTTTAATGGTCGTAGTTGATAGACCTAACCTACCTACTATAATTACATGAATAAAATACTGTTGTTTATCATCAGTTAAGTTTAGAAACGAGGTTGTCTAACCTTGCGGTGACATCCTCCTATTGATCGTAAGGACGAGTCGTCGCCTTGGACTGGCACCTTTCAAGAATTTACAAAGCACATAATATGCTAATACCACATTTGCAATTAAGATGGCGATGCGACGCCCACCGGGGGATACCATTGTTTCGAACACCAATCGTCTCCCGCCATTTTATATCAATGTGTAACAATATCGCAAATATGTATGTCGCGATTGATATGCAAGCGTAAGCCGCAGAGGTAAAATGATATTTTATTTAATGTCGGCCTTCCGTCGCACATTCCACCGTTTGACTTTGTTGGAAGATAAATTCCCAAAAGTCCGCTGTTAGTGTGCGGCGCAAAGGAGCAAATCCCGCTAATTTCAAGCTCGTAGGTTTCGCAAGTTTGGCTTTGAGTGAGTCACTGGTTGTGCCTTCCATTATGGATGCGAAACTAATCTGCGCGGGATTTATCATCGTATTTTCACTTGGAACAACATAAAGCTGTTGCCCAGATAGCAACGTCGTAACCTAAACAGCGGACTAAATTATGTAATTTATAATCGGTCGCTTATCTAATTTGTGTTCGATTAACGTGATGCTATATTCCCATAATTATGTTGAAAACGCTCAAGATTCGAACAATAAAACTTTCTTACAACACTTTTATGTACGTTGCAGATAAAATGTCCCCCACCGCATATCATATATGTATCTCTTCGTGTGTTTCCATTAATAACAGAAATACCTGGACGGTTTTAATGCGGTCTTTACCATTAGTGAGGTTTAGAATTCTAAAACGTTGTTATTAAACTCGTGCGCAGTGGTGATGAGTGGCTCATGTTATATAAGTGTATAATATCTGGAATCGAGTCAAATCCACCACTGAATCTGTTACTAATGAACGAGTTTGCGAGGGAAAAGTTGAGAAACAAGCAATCTCCCGCCATGGAAAGTTGGGCGAATTTTAGGGGCGCAGCGCCCGGTGAGCATCACCAAAAGAATGTAATAAGACACAGGTGCCGCAAGTTCTTTATTGGATTTCGCACGTTCCGGCCCGACGTGTTTGATGGCCGGAAGATTCTTGCTAAACTCTTTGCTAGGTATAAATTCCAGCTCAAAATTATTACTTGGTTCGGTCCGTAATTTATCAACTTCCTCAATGGCAAAACGAGGATGCTTTATTAGAATAACAGTTGGGTAACAGTTGGGTATCATTAACTATATTGATGTTAATACAGAATAATGACGGGTATCAAATTGAACGCTTGCTTTAATAACGTAAGATACGTTCAGACATTAGCGTTTTGCAAAAATCATGTAAATAGGTTATACGAGCACGCATTTTTGCTGTAACCCTATCATAGTGCATTCCACCAGCCAGTCGAGCTGCCTTGACTGTGTCATGAGGTCAACCCGAAAAGTGTTTCACGGCGAGCGGCGACGGACGGCTGAAAGGAAAAGTATAAGCGTCGGCGCGACTGCAGACCGTGTCATTGACACATGCAAATCCGAACAACGCCTCGGTGCCGGGTCATCGACCCCTCCATTCAATGACTGTCGAAAGTTGTCCGTGAATTCAAAACGTATCCTACGCGGGGCCCCACGGCTCGGCACGCGAATATAGTATTTAAAAGCACCCATTACAAGGCGAACTTACACCGCGATCGTTCAACCTTCCCGGCCGAAGGAGAACAACTGATTTATGTGTCTAGTTCTTCGGTCCGATATTAAAACTGCAGATTTCACGCTACATAGTGGCTTATAACGGGGTGATAGAGTCGATTGTCCGAACGAGCACGTCGTGCATTCGTCAGATGCGGTGCTAACACAAGGTGCGTCTGGCCATTGTATTATTAGCATTGCGAATTTCGACAAGCGCTCATCGCTATTCGCAAACACAAGCGGACGACTGGTACTATGCAAATCCCTCTTGTTTAGGGATGCCATTTCGGTGGTTGGTTAGGTAAGACGCTTAGAATGTAACATAGCTCCCATTTATTAATTATTGAACATCAATGTCTTTGTTGCTGTTGTAGCTAGATAAATGTGACATCTTACATTATGTGTGTCGCGTAGGAACAAAGAATGTACGGGACGTTTTGTCCACATAAATACATTCTGTATTGTCAACACTCGCGTTATTATGTTTGCGGAGCGAGTGGATGTGTATTATAATACCGCGCGCGGCTGCGACGAGATAAGTGACAACCTTGTCCAAAAGAGACACCTACTTTCGGATGACTAACGTAAAATGCTCAAATTGACCTTAAACAGAAGAATGGACATGTAGGCATGATTTGATTATTATTTCAAGCAAAGATAGCGGCTGCTCCATCTATCATACCTAGCTGTGAGTGACACGCGTCGCACCGCAAGCCTAATCTGTTACGCCCCCAAGCCAGACAGCGAACCTATTTTATATCCATGCACATGTCCTGTTTAGGTACCTTTTCAAGTTAATTAGATGCGCATTAACGAAAACTGCGCTACATACGCTTCTTCATAAAAAGTACGTATCTTGTCCGAAAATGGATGCATTAAATCTAACATAGTTTTATATTGCATATGACACATTAAACTGCATGTTATTCCTAGCTCTACAAATTTATAATACTTTCCGACCTGAGACACTTTGAGCCAGTAGCGGATTTTGTTGCTTGTATCATGCACGCAACAAAAGGTTGCAATAGTCGGCGATTACGGGAAGTAGGAATAGCCGTGCGCAGGCAGAAGCAGACGGGTGCGGCGGGTGGAGTTAGAAGCTGGTCGGTGGCCGCATTCCTCGTAGTTGAAAGTAACACGGCATCCGGCTGCGAAAAATTATCGCCTCGCTCAACTGCCCAGGGAATTCTTATACTTCGATACATACTCTCATACGTGGTGCACTTTTAAATAATGTTAAATGGTGCGAGACGAAACAACGCTTCTTGACAAACAAGGAGCTTAAACGGATTGGTTTTAGACACGATATTAAAATCTCGACTACGTGAAGTTCTTTTCCTTCCGATTTTCTATGTCGACCAGAACTTTTTTAGGAAATGTAAATTAGAATTTTATTTTCATGTGGTCACTTTTCTTCGCAATCAGATTTACTGTTTTCCATCCCAACCTTACCCGAATAAGCAGGGCATCTCGCCAGCTAAACCAAATTACCTCATAAAAAAACGCGTAAATTTTATCTTGTTAGATTATTTTATTGATGTGTATTGGTTTTACAATGACTTGGCAAGCAAGTTCGTCGACCTCGTGACGATTGGCTTGCGTGAAAGCAGACATTAGGGTCAATGAATGGAATTACTGCAGAGGACGTTCAAGGCAAAAAGAAATTTGCGAGGAAGCGAGCTATCTAAATAGAAGGGGAGGTACTGTTTTTAAAAGCAATGTTTGCCGACCGTCTAGCACTCTATCGCTAACGTGATGAGATGATGATCCAATGATATTTATATTCCGATGATTTTACGTGCACGAAGTTGATTCACTCTATACCACACAATCAATTAAGCACGTAAGGGTGTAAATGAAACTTCTTAGTTATTGACTTATGTAATAACAGTGTTTAGTTTCATTTAGTGTTAAAGCATTGCGATGTTTTCATGTCGTTTGTCTGCAAAATAGCACACGCTTAAATATCAAGTTGTCACATCTTGAATGGTCCCGTCCTTTCCAAAGTCGTGCTCGGTAAGACATGGCCCGAGCTGCTGTTAGCGCCAGGTGCGCGCCCAACGAATCCGTACGGTTTAATCTTTGCATACACTTGCGCCGAAATGAAAAACTCTTTTGTAAAACATCTCTCGTAAGCATGTAGTCAGGTTGTTTATTTTGTGCGTTGTGTTCGTTATGATATAAAAATAATGTAGGCAGTGATAGGGGTTAGACCTATAATTACTTGTATGTTATATTAGCGTTGAGATACTACTATATCGAAATCTATGTTTAAATAAGAAAAAAATGATTTTATGATTCTGGATTTAAATGGCTCAAGAAATACTTGAATGAATTCATAAAACGAATGCAAACATCTTTCACTCTGACATGTTATATCTTGAACTGCGCATTCGTAAACATCGTGCAATGCAGTATCAAAGCCCTCGCAATGCAAGCCGCTTATATCTATGTTTACGTCAATCTAAAGTACTGTACCTCTCACTAATGGACGCCAAAACAAGTTTAATGCGAAATTATTTTTGGCTAAGTGCGCTAAATTAAACTAGAGCCATTTGCTTCAATATAGTTAGAATATTGACTGGTGCCAATTATTTAGCTGATTACGGCGTCACGTAGCCGAGTAGATAACAGATTAATATGGTAATTTAATCCGGTGTTTGGCCGGCGATAGATAGCGAGCGTGGTGTAAATTTCGTCGCATGCCCAATTGACCGCGTTCACACAAGCATAGATCGGCTACATAGAGACAGACAGCCGAGACTTTCAAATAACTGAGTAATACGCGTCTTGACGGCACCAACGATGAAATGTTTTAATAAAATTTCGCAAATTATAACAAGGTTTTGCTCCTTTACAGCTATCAGGGTTTACAAATTGTTAAAGATATTTACCTCTTACCGAGTTCTAAGTTAAACAGTTGCTCCTACTTAGCTCACCGGTTATTTGTAGCGCTCAGCAATAGAGGCAGGCCGAGGCTCGGCTATATCAACGTTCTAAATAACTTAGTTGCACCCGGTCCAGGGTAATTGATCCCGGCTGGAGACGTCTTTTCGAATTAATTCGAGAACGTTGGAAAAGGCTTCCTACTACTTGGAAATTTACTAATAACTTTCAAGAATAGCAGTGATTCTTCGTCGTTAATGGTCTATATAATATACTCGTAGGAGAATACCAGATTTTACCTAATCTTTTTTTAACTTAATTAATGACGCAAATGTCGTAGGGCGGCCATTTTTTGGATCAAATGTCACATCAAACTACGAGTATTTATTTCAGTACTCGTAAGAATGTCTACCTTTTGCCACACAGACAGTCATGCGATTTTTATCGCGTTTTATCTGGCACAGCTCTTTCCATTTTGCACAGCGTAATCACTGTGTATCATAAAGTGGTTTCACAACGGTCGTGAGATAGCGTTATCTGCTATCAAAACGCGCTTCCAATCAACAAAAGCGACAGGTCCGGCCGGCTTCAGGTTGCATAAAGAAAAAAAACATCAGCATCAGTTACTGAGAATCAAAGTAATCAAGGGTCCGTCATAAAAAGATTGAATCTCGTGATGCTCAGACAAGCATGCAAGGTTCTAAGCGAATAAATCACATCGGTTATTGAGCCCGGCTTGTCACGCCGCTCTTGACGTGGGAACGCCTTCTAATCGCTAAAGACCTCAGGTGCCGTCTGACGTCGTACACTTCTTAACGGTCAGCGACCACGTATCAACGTTGACGCTACTTATTTTGCATTCTAAATAAATATTTGCAAAAGTCTAGCATCCAATCAAACCATGTTCTAAATCCGTCTGTAGCTATTTCTGACTTTTAGATACCCTATTCGTTTTAGATCAATAAAGGCCTTAACAGCTACGGCGGGATGCTTATTGGAGTTAGAGGAAAACTATCGACCTTCTGTACAAGACTGAAACATTTTTAACTAATTATAGTATATTTTAATAGCCAGACGGTTTTGAAGTAATTATAAGTTATTTAATCAAGGCTCACACCGTATTCGGTGGTCCCATGACACGTCGCGACGTACGTCCGGCGAGGCAGTGATTGAAACGGAACGCGCGCGTGCCGCCTGCCGGCAGTTCCGGCCGGACCCGTTCCGACTGATGACCGTAAGATAACGGACCGGTGCCGCCCTCGCTAGGGATGCCACGTTTCTTTACCTGCCTCAACTTGCCAAGCTTTCATTGACTGATGGGTTGATACCGGCTGTTATTCGCCTGCGTCAATACGGGTCTTTGCAAACAAATAGTATAAACACTGTATTACTTAATGACCTCGCCGGCCGTAAAATAAAATATGTGGAGTGAAAAGCGAAAAATGATTTAAGTATATTGCGAAAGTTAAGGTGTAGAAGTATGAATGGGGTTAGCTCCACGGACCAATAATATGACGCTAGTCAGTTAGGCACCTTAAGAAGAACATTCTAGAGAATAATAGAAGATAGTTAAAGTTGTATTCTAGCCTTAATTTAGATGAGTTCTACTTTCTTAGAGAGCACATCCCTACCATGTATGTTCTTGGGAACCACGCCATTGATTTTAGCAATCTCACATGCGTTGCGTAAACCGAGGGCCGTTAACAAAATACGGAATTATGGCTCATTATGAACCTGTTTGTCGAAATAATGGCGGCGATTCGTGGTACACGCCATGGGAGCTGAGAAAAGTAAATAAAGTCAATGTCCCATTGCTTTAGCGGTACACCTACTAACTAGTTTCTTGGTTAATTAAAACTGGAATGGGTATTTACATTTTTTAGCTTTGATGATATTAAAATCTGATGTACCTAACAGGTTCCTGTATTATTTCTTCAGTAGCTAAAGGTCACTTCAAGCTAAAGAAGCTCTAAAGCTATTATTTTAAGGATACTATAACGTTCCCGGTGATTAAATAAATGGGTTTTGTAGTATAATAGCTACCAAAGAGTAGCAACAAAAACAGACTTGCTAATCATTAAAATAAAAATAAAAAACAAGTAGGTATTTCTTGCATCAATCTCGTATTAAAATGACGAAGGATTTTAAGTCTCGAGACGATGAGATAAAAATACTACCTTTCTTGGCGTTCCACGAAGCAAAACGTGAAAAAATAAACAATGAATCCAAGCTAAGGTCGAAGGCTGCTTGCGGAAAACCGTCAAGCGCGTTCGAGACTGAAATGGCGCATAGGGTTCTGTATACATTTCTAATACGTATAAAATATATATTTTTACAACGGTAAATTATTCGATTGATGCATTTAAGGTGTCTTTTCATCCCGCCGGTTTATATGTGACGAGGATTTTTTATGATAAATAGACACTTGTGTTAACGTTTCAAAACAATTTGACCTTTTTAAAGTATTAGTGACAACCGAAACCTCAGACACAGACAACCAGAGAAAAAATATATTACGGGTAATCAGTATAATAGAACCCTAAAAAATGTCTGAGTCGTACGAGCGCACGGCGGATGACACCTGCGCGCCAGACGAACAAAAAATTCGCGCAAAGTCGAACCGACTACCGATCGACGGGCGGCCCCCCGGCCCCGGCGCTCCCGGGCTGTACAGGAACAGATTTGCAAACCCATTTTGGTCTCAGTGCGCTGTCGTCCCTACCTCCTGCATCGGACACGCATATCTTTCCTTTTTCCATGTTGCTAGGAAAAAGTGCCTTATATAATAGAAAACAACAAAATGTACACATTTTGGACCAAAAAGTAACACAAAATATCAGCCCCATTAACTACAAAGGAATATTCAACAAAGGACATCACATTGAACAGAACAGAATCAATGGTCAACGGACTCTAGTCTCATTGAATATTAATAATACATTTCGATAACGTTAATTGATCCGTTGTTAGCTTATAAAAAGATACGGGAGTGAGGACGGCAATCGACGATTCAATCTGAGCAATTAATACGTTATTTTTTCCTACTGGCGCCCGTATACGTTACCCTTCGGGTTTGATTCTAGACTAATCGATGCTGCTATTCACTCGCACCACTAATACGTGTGTAAAGGACAGCGCTATTAATTTGAACGTGTCGTTCCTTCAGTTAGTCTGAATCGGGTTCTTGTGGGAATGACCATTGTCGGGAGAGAGCATTGTGTAGACATTGTACGACGTGGAAAGTAATTGATGCTCGCGTGCCGAAGCGTTACATAATACGTCAGTAGATGCTAGCTGATGAAAATCAATTATCGTTTAATAAATATTAAATAATTACATTTTTATGAAGCAATTATTTGCTTGTATAGCGATGGATTACATTAACTTTTCAACGTAGGTCAAATTATCGGTTTATGGAAAATTATTTTATAGTCTCGTATTTTTTATTTCTTGATAAGTACTTAATAAGGTAAGTTCTTTGTGGATGACCGTTAAGTAACATGTTCATATTATCGTTGTTATTCTATTCAATTTGCTAACTTGAAGACTTGATATATGTATTTATTTCTTAGAGTTCATGGGGCGTAAACGACAGACCCGCTATAGGTAGGTAATATCATTAAAGCAAGTAAGTCTTTCCATTTCCTCGAGTGCGTATATTGATTCACCCGAGAGCAATTCTCTCAATGGAAGACCTTTGCAAATAATATGAGGCGGATAATACGGGACGGAATGCAAACGATTACTTGTGTGCAGAATTAAGAGGTGTAGCAATTAAGGGGGCGAACAAAATGAGGGAAATGGTATTTACTCACAAAAGTAGGCGGAATGTTGTAAGATTTGCAAAAGATTTCTTTATCTAGAAGTCATATCATAGAATGAAAAGGGTGGAACGTTGAGTCATCGAAAACACGAATGTTATTGTTTTGAGTTTAAAATAGAACGGCATTGAATAGAAGTTGAAAATGAAAGGATCGCAGCTTCACGATGCCGCTGCAATAATAACATGGCAGCGTCGTTATAATATTCGTTCACGCGTTTTTCCTTTTCATCCCCCCCCCGCGGTCCCGAGAGCGGCCATAAATTGATTTCATTAATTTGTTTTGTCTGTTTTTGAAGTTATCAACTGAAGATTTGATCTCCGTCTGACATTTTCCGAAAGAGGTTTATGTAAAGTTAAGCCCGCGATACTAAATATTTACTTAAAATGATTGTAATGCTTACAAAAATAAAAGTTCATATTACAATCATTGATGTAGTGACATGGGAAAACATCGCTCATTTCCAACATGACAGATAGTCGTAGCAATGGACGAGTTCAGAGATAGATGATAATCGAGCCGTAAAAGAAGACCGGCGGCTGCATGTCGGATGAATGTCATCGAGTTAATGAAGTTAAATGATGTTCAACGCGGATAAAAATGTCAGGATAATTAAAATAAAGGTCTCACTAGACATGGAGCGTTAAGATTTATAGAAAGAATGTGCTAAGTAATCCGCGACACAAATTACGGCGCAACCGGACGCCGGCTCCTCGCATAACACAATAGTTGCACCCGTAATTAGCCTGCCATTAGGTGGTCCAACATCTTCTTGGAATTAAAATACAAGTCTTTAGCTATACCTACTTGTAGCCTCAAGATTCTAATCGAAAAAGTATTGTTTCAATGCCAACAAGTCGAGAGCGTAAACATTACGTACTACAATTCGCAGTAGATCAATTGAAATATATTTTAGTTGTACATGCGCGCGATTAAGGGCCTGTTGTTGAACAGTAGTTAAAGTAACTAATTGTTAAAAATCGTAACTAATGGTTAAATCTCAAGGAAATGTGTCAAATTTTCGAATCTTTTTTCGAATTTTAACAATTAGTCGAGTTAACTACTGATCAAACAATAGGCCCTAAGTAAGTTTAAATCGTGATCTGTTAATTAGCTGTTTTGATCGCTCTTTCTTATTTATTGCAACAAAAATGTACAGTAGACTCCAAAGAGATTTATAAAAGTGGGTACATCTCTTTGTAGTCTACTGTTCCTAGGTAATAGAACTATGGAGTGTGTAGGTAAACAGTGATGAGGTATGTTCCTAATTAGAGGCAGTGCAGTGGTCCGCGGCGGCGCGTTTCAGACGCGGACGCGATGATGCGCTCGCGCCCTAATGAGAGCTTTCGAACACAACGCTTACGCGACGCGCGTTTTACGCACGACGAATCCATAAACACTCACCCACTTACACACACATTAGAAACTAGCTTCAACTATTAGCACTATTTATTTTGTCTCGAAAAGCATTCACAGACGGGCGCCATTGATTTAGGTCGCAGATTTCATGTGAATACGTGATCTGCATATTGCGTCGTTGCATTGCTACGCGTAACGCACAAAGGTCATTGTTTATTTATGTAAGTATGATATTTTTACGACCATATATCTATTAAGGAGTCGGTAATCGTGTTATAAATAATAGGACATAGCAGAGATAGAGGTTTCGTCTTGAAATAATGAAAAGGTAAAAAAGGTTACCTACGTATTTGAAAAAAAAAGTTTTATAGTAAATAAACTAAAATAAAAAACTTTCCCAATTATTGCGTAAAATCATAAAACAGGAAGTATTTGTCGATCGCTGTTCGTTACACTGCAATAATGCAATGGAACGAAGCTAGCCGCGTAGTGCAGCGCGGGCGCAGCGCGCGGGTGGCGCGTGCGCAAGGTCAATGGCACGCGCCTCTCCCACTCGCACACCGGAATTCCATATTTAAATCTCGTCTGCAGAAAAATGGCGGTCGGCTTCATTCCGTGGCTGCGTCGTGTGTACCGAGAATTAATAAAACATGCCTTCTCGTTTTTTACATTTTTTTCCGAGTATCGTTAACAACTTAGTAACAGCGGTGTGCAGTTACGTTGCACCTTCTGAAACCACGTTGATTTTTATGAAAGAAAATTAATCGTAACATTTAATGATGAAATTCCTCCTAAATGTTTTGCTGCCCATTATAGTTAACAAACTTGTTTTTACTTGTGAAATAAATAACGGGGCTTCAACATCGCACAAATACACAGTAAGAAGTTAAGTTAGCACAAGTCTTATTAGTTTAATTCATACGATGATGATGTTCTTATTAAATTTGATACAGGTAGAGTGCAAGTTGAAGAAAACCAGAAACAAGCTCTAAATCGAAACAATTTGTATATTGTTTCAAGTTACTCAGGATCGCAGAATAAATTCGTGCGTAGCACGCGGCAGAGGCGGGGATAGTTTCGTAGCCACCACATTCCCGCTACGAGCTTGTGTAAATACCTCTACTACCTCTCTAGGTATTACACGTATTTAGAAGTAGAGATATCTAGGGGTAGTGGGAAGCGGGTTCAATTACTTGGCGAAGTAAAAGCAAGTCATCGCATCGGTAATCGAACGAATGCGGTTCGGCTTTAGTACAAAAACCGTCGGGATTACACACGAGCTAGAAAATACTGAATAGAAACACTCGCTAACAAAGACAGCCCAGCCCAGTGCTGTTTTATTATGGTTGCTGAAGTAGGGAATGTGAGGGAAATAAAATGAGATGCTAGTTCTAGTACAATTATATTAATTTCAAAAACAAAAAAGTGTAAAAACAAAAGTTTTTTAATTATTGTTTTTGTGTGGAATAAAGTGACTACTATCTCTTTATTAACTAAAAACTCAGCTGCGAAGCGACATCTCGCAAACCGAATTAATGAGGTGCCATTGTGCCCTGCGCCCACGTTCATTAAAAACTCGGTAATAAACAATTGAATCAGGGATCGAAGGACAAAAACCAAAGAACACAGTCACACTCAAATTTAACATAAGAACAATGTGGCGAAATTAATTAAGGTCCCCCTCGGAAGCGTATAGGACATGTTTTAAAGCGCCTTCGGAGGGACGCGAGTGCAAGTCATCGACGCGCCGAGCGGATTTACAACGCTATAAATTTTAACCGAGAAACAGAGGAGCCTTATCTGCTAACAGCTCAAATGAACTGTCTCGCCGAGCAAGAAATAACACGCCGCCGTATCGCTAAATGCAGTAAACACGATCGCCGACGCCGCCCAGAAAGCTTGCGCCTTATAATTTCTAACAAAACTGAGGGCGGTGCATCAAAAGATTTACCGCCACGACCGCGCCGGCTTTTGGTAGGTATAAAACTTAGGAGTATATCACACGACTTGATAATAATTACTTTAGGTAGCGGAGTTTTCCTATTAATAAGTTACATCGTCTTTGTCCTATTCACTGCGAGAGCGAGGAGAACACGAATTATAAAGCTGTTTATTCAATTAACTGTCAAAAGCCAGTCATAAGTTAGTGTGGTGTTTTGTTCTACACGCAGTATGAACGCTATTCAGATATACATAATTCTGCGAAGATTATTCTACTGAAGATTCAAAGAACTGGATGTGCATGTGCTAACTGTTATAGTAGCGTGATACATTGGGTTCGGGCTGGCCTCATGTTTACTAATGTCAAATGGCAGTGACATTTAGATGAGCGGGACGTATCCCTTCCGTGGGCGCCGGCCTCGCCGTCTGCCGGAGGGTAATGAAGTGTGTCCGCTCAGGAATGGGTGCGCTAAGTGAAACGATACCGGAGATGAGACCGAGCGAGCCTGCGTTCACATTTCATCCTCGCCGGGCTCCGGGCCCCGCCCGGCCGCAAACCGAACCGATACCCTGCCGAATGTGCATCAACTTCCTACCTTTAAAATGGTCGCAGTTTTTGGTTTAACGTATAATATAGCTAAACATCCACGTACGTAAATATTAAAGAATTCTTCAAGCGTTTGCGTAAAAAATGTAGGGATAATGCCGTGAATAAATCTGCTCCCGCTAGTCCTACTCACTGTAACTCGTTCGTATCAAATCATTTTTAGTAGGCCACAGGCGGCCCCTTTTATACGTCGCCCTGATGACTTTACCCGCCACGGAAATGATATCTGACTTCAGAGGCGGTGACGATACCAAACCCTATTTCAAGAGACACCATCTTATATCTTATTCATGTCTTGATTTATTGTTGTAAGAAAACTGAAAGCAAAATGAAAACGACTCGAATAAGACATTATATAACTAAGTTGTAAATGTTAAGTCTGCTGTTATAAGGTTTACAACGTCGTTAGTAGTGAATGTATCATGTACCGCTTTTCATTTCCATTCATAAGTCTTGCTCATTGTTGACAGAATAAAAATAACGAGTACCTATGTGTACGCGCGCATTGTAGTGGGTCACATTACATATTTACCTACACGTACAAAGGCTAAGGCGCCTCGAAAACGCGCTCAAATTAAACGCAAACATTGTAAGTACGCATAAAAAGCAGCAGCGCGGAGTTTTAGAATGATTTACTTACTTACGGCGTTTTTAAGAAAAGAAAATGTGTTTGAAAATTAAAAGGAAGACAGCGTCCCTTGGGCACGAGGGAGGTGAGCGCAATCAGAGCTCGCCGATGGATAGCAACCTTAAATACCAGCCTTAATTGAACTGCTTCCGGGTAGCGGCTACATAAATACCCGCGGCGCGCATTCCGCTACCTCCGGCCAAACTTACCCGCTGAAAATGCAATTCCCTTGATGACTAGCAAAATAGTAATTATAGGACAAAATCTAAATTATTTGCCCGATGGAGAGTTACTTTATTTATAAAGGAACCTTTGTTTTGTTAAATCGTGGAGTAGAAAAGGCAGATCGGGTTTAGCATTCCTTCGGGTCGGCTCTTAGTCCTTGGTCAAAAACTTTAAAATACCATTTCCGATGTTGACTGTTACTATGGCTATTATAATCAATACATTGTTGTATTCAAAATTATTTATTTAATCCTGTTTACAAACTTTAAAATCTTATCTAAAAATATACAAAACCGCTAGCTCATTCAGGAAATTGTATATATTTTACTTCTCATTTGACAAGGGGGAGGTTCACTTGATAAAAACATTGTCTGTCGGGAGATAGCGTTTCGCATGTTAAAACGAGGTCCGCATTTTAATGTAGCCCAGAAAAGAATAAAGCATGGAACTCAAGTAAATCGTACTTTCGTGTTTTTGGCTCGGGGCGGCGCTGCACGCGTACGGAAGCTGAAGCGGCCATAACTCTCGCAACACGTGAACTTGTGTAACCTCCGCGGCGAGTTTAACTAAAACTTCATTTAAACTTCTTTTCACTTTAAGAATATATGAATCAAGTTTCATTTGTTTGGTAATGAACCGCCATACATTGCTATATATTGTCGTCACTTATACTCTAATTTTTGGAACAGTAGATAGGTAAGTAATGTTAGAATTGGTAGGTAAGTAAGTCATCGTATTTCATAAAATTAAATGAAATATGTACGAGAAAGAGCAGGCAATACATTTGATGTACAATGGAAATTACAATGTCGAGATAAATTTCCTTTTGTGAATTAATCTTCGAATGAGAATTTGAATGGGCGTAAAACTGGAATGGTGTCGTGCGTTGAGAAATGTAACGGAAGCATAAAATATTTGGAAGAGTGGCGTCGGGCGCGGCGGCGCAGGAAATGAGGCTCTCTGTCCTTCGGGAAATTGTGCCTCCAATCATACCGCTTAGTGAAATCTCTTTGCTCTCAAAGGTTTAAAAGTGATGGCAGTTTTTAAATCTTTACAAGATAATATGAGAGCTCCGAGCCAGAAAAATCTTTACTACGATTCTCAAGCAATACTCGTAGTTTTAAAAAAGACACTTAATCCGTGTATATCTCCTGTTGTTTATGGATGATGTAGTTTTTCAACAAGTAAAATAGCAAGTTACGGCGAAGTTTCTCTCCGGTCGGGCGAATCAAAGCAACCTTTGATCAGACGATTTCCCAAAAGGTTTGAGATGCGGTGATAGCCGGCGCCGCGCCAGCCGCTCGGCCATACTAATCAAGAAAGCCTAATAAACAAAAAACAAAAACGATATGAAAAAAAAATGTTTATGATATCTGAAATTGATAATGAAGTTACGCATTAAAACAGGCAAGTGATCTTTTGTTGTTGTCACAAGTTTATCGAAACATTTAAACGATTATACTATAACTATCTGGCTGTCGTCTTTGCTTGACGGCGGTTCATTGCTCTACTGTTCTTTAAACGCGCATCGTGCAATTTCAAGATTAATCCTATATTTGGCGCTTTATTAAATTTTTCGAACACCCTTAGTCCTCTATGAAAACACTAAAAGCAACAGATAACATACCTATGTTTTAAGAGCTAAACATGCTCGAAATAGTTATTAATTAACGATAGTGTCACTGAGTCGTAAATAACAAACGCTACACAACATTGAAATCAACGACCTTAAATCGTCGTAGGAATAAACATGTCGAGTAAATCATGACATCCCCTCTAATAAATATGAATACAATATCAATCAGTTTTAATGCGTCGTAGGCAGCTATTTATAGGTTCTTCAATGAACTGTAGGGAAGCGGTGAGGCGTCGTGGTACACTCGGCCGGCATTACACGGGCACAAAGGACCAATTGACGGGCTGTCCACTGTCCGGCCGTGGCGGCGCGAATAGCTCACAATGCGTAAGTTGATTTTCATTTCCTATATGACATGACATCTGAGCATTCCACTCGTAGGTGAGGTGTCGGGAGTAAGCGAACCTCGCAGAAGCTAACGACTCTTTACACGTACGCTTGCAAATACGGATACGTTAAAATATCTTAAATTTAAAAGTTTAATTTAGATTTAGCAAGACAGCGATGGAATAATTTCAGAAACTTTTGCAATAAAACTTAAACGAATATCTTTTCAGCGGAATTGGACTGACGTTTAAGATCGCGTTCGAACTACGTGACAGGAAGAGATCGCGGTCGAGGAGAAACGTTTTTAAACTCGCTTCTTGATCGGAAAGACGGATATTGAGGGGATTAAGATCGAACAATTATTGTGTTCACAAATCTTGGGAATCATTTGTGAAACGTATTTTTTGTAATTCCCCATATAACATGTTTTTTTGAACTAGGACCCAAGATATATTTTTATCATTACAGACGCGCACTTCCAATCACTTTATTAGTTTCAATAACACTTATAGTAATTGCGTCACAGTCTAATGGTTTGATTGCGAGCCAGTCCGGCCGATAAGCCAGGCGAGCGGCACTGACGATGACAGCTCGACTGCAGTCTTGTTTACACGAGGCGGCCGGCGGGACTTATCGCGGTTCATAACAATAAATCCACCTTGGTAACTTATCCGAAATGACTATCATTCATTCCTAATTTTTTTTCCCAAAACTTTGGTAATGCTTAGCATACAAATATATATGTAGGTTAGTTGGTTCCTTCAGTTCCCTTAGTTCGTAAAATTCGTTCAAAAGTCCATTTAGTCAACCGCGTTTATTAAACAAAGTAAAACCAACGTTAAATAAAAACGACATCACACAAAATAAACGAGCCAATATCCAAGTTACGCTGGGGGCGGAAGTTTTATCTGTTATTACATTAACGTCACACCAAATCTGGTTTGTCCGAACTAAGTCCCATCAAATAATAGCGCCCGCAGGCCGACGGATAGCGATTTCGTCGAACAACCGGGATGCGCCCAATTCTCTCCAATAAACGTCGCCGATATATCGACCTCACGGCTTCTGCTTCGCAATCGACGCCTTTATTCTCTTTGTAGTAAGGGACAAAGTATTTAGCTCGCGTATTAAGCACATGCCTATAAACGCACGGAGATCCTCGGAGTGATGGAGGTGCGATCACATGAATGTTCTATGTACGCGTTTAAGATATTGGGCTGTGAAAAATCGAATGTGAGCCTGGGGTTTTTATTTATTCATGGGCAATATCGTTTAAGGTTTTTCTCGGTTGGTTTTGTGGAGGGCGGAGCGTGCGTGGCATGGAAGCTTAAGGCCAGCAGGCCGCAGTAGTTGCAGTAGCGATGACGGCACGCCCGCGTGACCTCGGTCGGCTGATTCACCGGCGCCTCGCATTCCGCCCGCGGCCGCATAGGCAATAGGAAATGCCACATTGCAATAAATTCGTGAGGTCTAGCCCACGGCTATGCTAATAGCCTGAGCATGCTTGACATTCTTCACGCTCGGTGGCCTGATTGACGTGTTTGCTCAAACCTGTTAGGTACATTTTCTCCTGAATATCTTAAATTGTATGACGACTAATTACTTTGTATGATTGAGTTTGTAGTATTGTTAAGTATATAACATGCTATACGCGCGGCATGAGCGAGTTGCTGGCCCAGTATAATTGAAGTATAATTCAGCCATCGCCCTAATGAAGCTGGACTATTTCACAAATTATAATTGCGTTTGTGGCGAAGTAGACTGTTACAACGAATGTGGTGAATTCATGAATTGGCTATTAAGCCGGCAGAAGCACGCGGGTGAGTTTCAAGCGGATTCCGACGACTACAAATCAGCATGCGTCTGCGCAGCGCTTTCGAGCGCATACTGCGGAGTTGCTGGAATCGATCACAGACCGTTTCATTCGATCTCGACCGTTGATTCATACGATATGAATATACATCGGTGAGATGATGAAGTATAATTAAAAACTGCTTCCTACGGTGCGTTAATGATCGGGTTATGGAACTTTCAATTGAAGTATCTTTTTATCGTGTCGATTTTATGAAAACAATTATTTGTTTTACGGCGTGTTTTACGGCCGTATTGGAATAATTTAGTTTTAAAGTTGCTTGATGCTCAAGGCAATAAAGATTGCGATCGCGGGACAAGTGCCGTCGTGTGGGAGATCTTGACGCGATACATTTTCAAGCTGTTGCAATTTTGCGGAACATCATTTTGGCATGATGGTTTCGGATGAGATCGCGATCAGCAAAAACATAAATGACTTTTTATAAATAAGTTCGTTTAAGTTAAGCAGACGCGGAAGGAAATAGTCTTTAAGGTTGGTTGGTTTAAATAAAAACGCATGCGACTGCATCCCCCTTAATTAGTGGAAGGGGGGATGGGTCCGCGCCGAGCAGGTGGCTAGATCAAATTATACAAGTACTCTTAGAACCACGTTTCTTTATTTGAACTGCACGAAACTAAGTTATTTTCCTTTTATCCCGGAAACATTTATTACTTACGTTGCAAGAACGTAAAAAAAGCCGCCTAACAAGCCATGACGTACTTAGTATATACGCATTTACTAATTACTGGTTAATTTATGGCTATTTAAATGTTTAAAAGGTTTACTGGTATAACAGGAGGCTTTAATACCGGTAAAATAAGTATTCGTACGGTAATATATGTTAACAAGACCATACTACATATCTGATACTATTGTTATTATCATCATTTAAAAAAAATACTTGTAACAAATGTTATCAATCAAAAATTCATTTCATATAAATGAATTCTTTTGCAACAACTTGATTACTACATAAGTACGAGTAATTAGTACTGAGTGATATTTCCATCTTATTAGGGAGACACGGTTATTACTGTACTAGCGACCCGCCCTCGCTTCGCTCCGGGTTAAAGTATTATACATATAAACCTTCCTCTTGAATCACTCTATCTATTAAAGGCATCAAAATCCGTTGCGTAGTTTTAAAGATCTAAGCATACATAGGGACAGACAGCGGCTAGTGACTTTGTTTTATACTATGTAGTGATTACTTGTTTAATTAGATCACCAGTTAACTCCTGAATCTATGATTTGATTAGTTAAAAAGTTTTGCTACGACGTAGCGTTTCGTAGCAAGGTCTACGTTAAATAATTGATTGTATATTTAATTTTAATGACGATAACATGTCAATCTTTTCAGAGCATGTCCTATTATCATGCTGCTAATAAGTGTTCGTTGCAGTCAATTTCTGCAACATAAGATTAATATGCTTCATGTAAATCCATAATCTACACCCCAAAGGTATGTCAATAACTCATAGTTTACCAAAACAAGCCCCTTCAAAACCACGTAGACATTGGTAAACTTCTGCCGCGAGCCGCTGCACTCTGTGAAAGTATCTAGTGTTTTGCAAAGGCTATCGCATGGCAGTCAATAAGGTCGGCGATCGGTTACGGCAAATATTGGCGCCGCAAGATCGAGCGTGATGCGGTCAACGTAAACACGACACCGACGCCAACCTTACAGCGCCCTGTGGACTTCACTCGCTCCACTCTACGATATTACTTTACTTTCGTTTCGGCCCTGTTTAAACCGAAGTCTCGATTGGCTCACAGTTGCGACAGTTGAGAGTTCAACTGGACTGCATGTCCATTTGCATTGAAAATGCAGTACGAAATTGAAACTGACCGCTGGAATAGGTGTTAACAACGTTGACAATGGTTAATAATTATCTACTACAGTCTTAAAACACTTTAAACGCCTGATCTCGTTGTCTAATTGTATGAATGAGTAAACAAATGTAACTGACTTAGACGATTCCTTTTGGGCCGCATTTGACCATTGCAGTTTAATATACCAAATACTGAATATTGCAAAGATCTTTGCCGCCTTAACTCATTCATGCGGAGGCAGAATCTTTTATTACTTCCTTGGCCCTATCAATATTAAAATACTGTTTTTATACCAGATGTGACCTCATTGCAAAGCCTCATTGATCTTATAGTCGTTATAAATTACAACCGCAGTTAACGCTATTCACTCTAACGTATAACAATTGCTATTTTCTATCGATGTTTAGGTATATTTAAAGCTAATTATTGCATTACTTTACACGCAATGATCACTCACATAATATTCTCTCAAAATCATACAGCAAATTTTCCAATAAGTAACGAAGCTGTATCACTGCGCTATAGAAATTGGAACCGTTTCCTTCATCAGAAACATTCAATACGGTGATACGAGCACTAATAAGTCTCACATTTCTATTACCCATACACGGAAATCCATAATCCAATAGCATTACCTCAGCAGTACGAATTGAGTAAGCCTCTCACATATGCTCCTGAATGGCCCAAAATTAATGCTACGTCGGTTCATTGGTCTTGCGCCCTGAGCCGCTCCGTGATTGGTTCGGCGACAGCGCGATGCGGGCTGAGGTTATGAACCCTCCGCTTTAATTGGGGATTTCACCAGGACGCTGTATTGTCCGTATTAGCAGCGGACAAAGAAACTTGACAAGTGACACTGACGGTTTGGAAATGGCGAGGTGATCGGTCATTGATCAAGAGATGCGATTAATGAAGTGCCATAGAAGTTAAAAGTAGTAGGTAAACTGGCTGTCTAGCGGCGGAACACATTTAAGCTGAAGATGTATACTTGTACTAGTAAACCTAGAGGTACCGGCAGAAACAAGAATTTACTTACGTTACCATACAAATTTTAAACCCACGTTAACGTAGACACATACCTGAAACAAGAAATCAATTTTTTAGCAAAATGTTTTAAGTTTAAAACGGAAAATATTTCCAGTACACCCAAGTATTACATTTGGCTAGACTCCGTACGGAAGTCAGGTAACAGAAGTTGTTTCAAAGCCTTTTCCAATAAATGTCACCGAAAGGAAATTTTTAAATCTTTAAAGTGTTAACAGTTCGACTGGCACGGAAACTTGGGCGAAAATCCCAGGTGACTTAACACTTCAGATACCGAACGCCGAGACCGGCAATCACGTTGGGACTTTGGGGGCGCTTCTGACATGAATTTTATAAAACCGCCTTGTTTTAGAGGGTCGTCAGTCTCCATTATTAATGACGATCATTACGGAAAAGGTTGCGTCGATGCGGAAGGCCTATTCTCGGCACGCCATTTTTACTCTGAATCAATTTCTACAAAATAAAATGTTTGGTAAAGTCTTTCGGTAGGTAGTTTTTTGTGAAACGATAATTAGTAAGCAACGTGCCACGCTTGTGAAAATACGGCTCTATTTAAAATTCATTCCATGCTTTTTTCAACGAAATTGTTTACGGCAGCACGTTATTCTTCAAAATGCTTTGCGGTTTACTGGAAGGTGGTATATGTGTTACATGTGTTATAGTTGTGCGAATAACGACGGGGGCTTCTAAATAATTCGACGGTAGTCGGGCACCTGCCACATGCGGAGAGAGCCATTACCCCTCCCATGCGCTCTTTCCTGCCTCTACGATTCCTCTGAGCGGTCGTGAAAAGTGTTCGACGGAGCAAAGTATTGGAAACGAAATAGTCTCTCGAACTGTTACTTTAGAAGTATATCTATGCAGTACTATGCACTTCGTTTCAGGAGCGTATGACTCATCATAACATTCTGACTTACTTCATGTAGTCTGAGCTATATAATATTAATTGGTTATTTGGCCAAATTACGAATGCAATTAAAATTATTCAAACTTTGTCTTTACTTCACTCAATTATTCTATAAAACTGTTCATCATTAATATCCTTGCTTGTCTAATATCACTTGTAATAATCGCTGTTAACTCCGAACCGCAGGGCGATCGTCGCCGTGAGGAATTGAATCAAACAAATTTGATATCTCCTCCATTCCCAGTAATGAAAGATAAGTAGGAATTCCCTTAAGCGACTTCGCAAAAGAATTACTGCCAATTCCGGGTCGATAGCGCCGAGACTCCGAGTTACTGCGACATAAATCTCATAACTTCCATAAAATGAAAAATTGTTCAGAAGTTTTACATTACTTTTCTGACACGTATTAATTTGTTTTATGAATAACGTTAAGCTATTTGCGATTCTTTAACGTGGATAGTGAAATGTACAGAGCACGGGCACGGCGGGTAATTAAAACTTTCGTCACAAGTGGTTAGTTTTTTACATATCTAAATAAAAATCTTAACAGCGCGATCCAGCGGTTAATCGGACCACAGGGTCACTAATTATGCTAAATTGCTAAATCAAAGGCAAATTATTATAGGCAAGGCAAAGAAAAACGCTCGATATACATGCAAGTCACAGCGAGTGTTATTCGTGTTATCGGCGTACTTGCGAGGGAAGCAAGCGTGCAGACACTCGGGCGCACATGACATTGTTGGGTGGCGGTTATCAGCGACATCCGCGCGCCGCGTGACGAGGGCACACTAATAGATAGCGAAAGACAACCCTACGCTTCATTAGAAATAACTTAAATTACACAACGTTGCCACCCGAACCTTGATGCTTGAAAGGTTTCCCATCTAGTCGGTTTCCTGTCGGATGACGCGTGGTGACCGAGTTTCGAGCTACAGAGTCCTTCTTACAAATAGTTTATTGTTATGGCAACTGTAAAGGGAGTTTTAACGACAGTTACAGTATTGTTCGTTTCAGTGAAATTTTCGTGTATCTGTCCGCACTATCATTTAGGTAGTGCATGAAAAAAACAAATGATGATAGTGAAAAGTGTAGTGGCTACTAGACACAATACAGTAAAGGAAAACGTTCATATTGTGCTTTTACGATATCCATTGGAAATTCAAAATAATATTTAAGCGTTTATTTTATGATAACTTATGATTTTGAGAATATCTAAACTTTAAAACTGTCTAGACATTTTAAATATACTCAAGAGCAATGAAAACGGGCTACTTAATACAGAATTTCCATTGAAAGTGACCAGTTTTCGTTGCTACTGAGTGTAGTAACCGCAAACATGATAGTAAAAAATATGGCATCTAATGTTAGTTGTTGGCTGTTTAGTTTTGTATACGTACTCTAAAACCATGACTTTCCCTGGTTTGATATCTCTTGTTACTAAACAAGCGATAAAATAGACGGTCCGTCACCATCGACAAAATATCACACCGAAATTCAGTATTTAAATTCCATTAGGAATACGTGAATAAGTTTAGGAGTACGAGTACCAGTCCTTTGTCCCAGATTTGAATACCAGAGTAAGCAACTAGTGGGGCTTTCCATTCTCATAACAATTTTAGCAAGCGCCGAGCTACCATTGGGCACAAAACGACGACAGATTTTGCAACAACGAGAAAAGTTTAGATGGAAGTATGCTTAAAAATAGAGTAACAACTACGGAATTTAGTTACGGACAGCTTTATGCAAACTTTAATTAAACTTCGTGAAAACCCAAATTATTGTGCAGCAACGCAAAATAAAACGCGACTTGGTAACCGATATACAATTCCTTATCGGCACGCCTCGTGAAGCACCTCTTATTTTATCGCGAATTGCAATAAATATCTGAGATAAGGTGTAATAACAGGTTACGTGTTAAAGTTACGTCACGCATTATTCAAAAATGTACTTAAATGATTTAAATGGGTACGTTAGTGGGCACACGTCGCGGCTACATCGGGTTGTCCTTGGCCGGCTAATTATAAAAGTCGACGGAAACCTTAGAAAATCAACCAATAGCCTATAAATACAGCTTAAAAGAGCATAATATTGCTTATTATATTAACTTCATAGAATATTTTTTCGTATCTTGCACATTTATTCTAGTATGCTAACTAGATACGTCAGAGATATTCCTAGCTCCATCTTTATTAGACTTGCTAGTCGTATGATCTCATTACCATATTTAAATCGTCGAGTAGGTAGTATATATGCGTCGGTAAAATAATTCTGTCTAGTCTAGGGTTGTCAACACGATCCTACGACGTTCTAAAGCTACAGAAACATCATTCAATTTACGACGACTTGTCGTTTAATAGCCGTCTAGAATCTGGCAATGTTCCGATTTTTTCCTACAATGTGGGGTTTTCTTTTTGTTTCGAAGATAAATCTTACAGCGTGCTTTTCACGCTGTAGAAATCTGGCAGCCCTAGTGTCTAGTATTCTAGATACAGTGAACCCCGACAGAGCGACGATCAATCCGGCTGTAATGGAGGCGGCTGCCTCGGCGGCGCCGGCGCCCGGCCCCGCGACACCACTCAGCACTTTACTCGGCCCTGAAGCCCCCCGCAACCCACATCTAAACAATTTTTAAGGTTCCGTAGTTAAATTAGGAACCCTTATAGTTTCGCCATGTCTGTCCGTCCGTCCGCCTTTGGTTCTTGAAATACAGGCGATTAAAGTGTTTATACCTACTAAAATCATCTAAGATGGCGCCATGCCCACATGCTCTTGCCCGGTTTTTACTACATCAAATTATCACTTTCCCGTTAATAAAAACACAAATTTTCTTCAATCCAACGGATTTAGGGTTGATGTCGGATTACTTGCGACCGAGGAAAGTAATAACCAACCCATAAAGACTCACCGGAGCAAGGAAATTAATTTTACTGAACAGCGCTGCAAGATTGTTTCGTTCAAGTTATTAATACCGAATTTACAACGTTTACGTTCTTTATATCCTGCTATTTCTTAATTACTGCCTTTAGAAAAAAAAATAGTCACTACAAGACTTCGGGAACAATTAATGCTGTACCACGTTTTCATACAAGTTATTTTAATCATATAAAATTACTGTTCATTTGAGCGCATTATCTCCCGATTGTTCGCACGCGCTATCCTCCTTATGCGCCAGCGGGTTCGTTTCAGCTCAAAAAGTGCGTCGAGCTAACGGGTCCGTTTGTGAGCAGGCGGAACTGCAATTGCGGTTAGGTATGCGTCCGAGCGTACGTGTTCGAATGTGCATCCTCGTGTTGGAGAGAGGCTGCGCGCGAGTGCCGAGTGTTGCGGTAGGTCAGCCGCGGCCGCGTTGCACCGCGCTGCCACTAAATATAGCCTGCGAGAAGTGAACGAACGCGACGCGACGTTTGCACTCGCCATTGCTTTTGCAAATTTCTTACGTGCACACTCTTTAGAAATTCGTATTTGAGATTGGAGTTGATCTAACAGCTTCAAAAGGCCATGCCAAACTAAAATATGCTGAGCTCTTGACGGCCTTATTGTTAAAAATAGGCTCCGTTGGAATCTTAGCCAATCATGGTCATGGGAAGAGTGTTTGTTTATTTGACGATGAGCCCTTCATCATTTGTAATTTTTGAATAAGGCATTCGCACACATACGCCTTAAACTCGTTAATACCTCTGTCTGTCTAATTTTACGGACTGACTTCATTTTCCTCCTGTAGGTATATTTCCAAACAGCGATAAACGAGTTTTACGCAGTTCTAGTCACCGACAAAAGGTAGAATGGAATAAAAAGCTTAACTTTCCTAGAAAGTTTTCAGTTGAATCTAATGATATAATCTTCTATTATAATATCGCCGTGGAAAGCCTTTGTTATTGAAAGTTTAAGTGTCCTCGTGCTAGTTACTCGGTTATAAGCTTACTTCATGAACGGTTTGCACTTTCTCAAGATGACGACTCAAGTTTACTTGAGCAACTTGCGAGGAACCATCACCGAGTCAAGTCTGCAATGGTCATTACTCGGTGGTCATCACGTAACGGGCCAGACGGGATTGGCAGACTAATTTATTTAGTCTACAGTCATTTAAGAGGAAGTGGGCGTGGAAGGTTCATTTTCCAAGTGAAATTTTCATGTGGAATTCATATTGATTTGGACAAGACTATGACAATGCGTTGTCCGCGTTGCAGACGAGAAAACACGGTAACCGACCTGATGAGACCGGCCATAACCCTGAGAATAGCTATTTATTTGCTTATCGGACACGTAGGTACCGCACCAGTCATACCTACGCGATAACGGCACAATAAGTGTAAACCAGCCACAAGATATTAACCCAACATAAGTTTACACTCCGATACGCTTATCTCGTCGTGTCAATACTCTTTTGTACCTCAGATACGGGAGTCTATTTGCCCTTAATGCGTTGTGCGCATTCCTCGATGTTGAATAACCTGCTGACAATGGACTGACCCATTAGCCGAGCATTTCGGTAGAGCATATTTTAACTTGTTATCTTCAGTTAAATAGATAAATTTTGCCTACCACATTAGTAGTGTTTTTGAATTCTCGGTTCTTTTATCATAGTTACATAATAATTAAGTACGTTATCTCTGGTTTGTTGTTTAGATAGGTAAGTAATGTTCGGGTCGTTATATTAGCAAACAATAAGAGAGAATTTGATCTTTGTACCCCATTGAGTAGGCACCTACAGCAATCAGTAAGTGTTTGTTATTTATAATATAAAAGAGGAATTTGAATGTGACGCGTAGATAATTATTTGGGTTGTAATTGTGGAGCGGATGTTTAAAATCCGTTTAGCGAGAGCGCCGCGCAGCTCCTGCCGTAATCCAGCGTGTTCCGTATATCATCGGCACACTAAAGCCGGCGCGGGGAGTTCCTTACACGCGTAATTGAACAATATATGGTGGTCGGCGCTGAAAGGATTACACCGCAGGACGAGCGGTGCCTGACAGCTTCATTATTCCCGGAGTCAAAGTTCGCTGTCCATTTAATTAACAGCTAGAATATTGTCGCTGAAAACTGAGCCGGGGATAAATTGTTAATACATTAGCCAGCGGTCCTGGGTTCAAATCCTGGTAAGGGAAGATATTTGTGTGATTACCGCGAATATTTGTTCCTGAGTCTTGGATGTTTTCTATGTATTTAAGTATGTATTTCCCTATAAAAGTATGTTTATCGTTGTCTAGTACCCAAGTACAAGCCTAGATCTTAGTTTGGGACTAGGTCAATTTGTGTCAGATTGTTCCCTGATATTTATTTATTTTATTTATTATGAAATTTATAACTACCTATTTCTGCCTTTGATCCTTCCGTATGTTGAATTTTATCGTCTTAAAATATTTTGTCATGTTAATGTTTTCAATTTGGATATTTTTCCAACTTGTTATAGGTATGATGATTTACATCTGAATGGCCCTGGACCGTTGTTACGCTCAATAAGACACTTTTAATATGATAGGTTTTAATGTAGGTACTCAATTGCGCTCAGGATTAGGAAATTGCAATAATGTATTCATTTTTGTACATAATGACGTATTATCGCGCGGACTCAGCGGGGCCAGTCGTGAGTATGTCTATTCTTGGGGAACGCATATGCTGTCCGACGTAGTCTTTGGCTGACGTCAGCATGCATTATTATTTTCCTTATCATTTTCTTTATATGCATCGAAAAACGCATTAAGGATACTTATTGCTGTGGAATTTTCGCAGAAGTCCTTAATTGTTATTTCGAAGAAGGATGTTCTTTTCCAACGATTAACCATTTCTGCGAAATAAACGTAGTTTATCGCATTCAGATTGTGTGCTCCTTATTCTACCTACTCGTAGTGCCTACCCAGTTGATAAACAATAACGCCAATAACGTTTCTTCTTTACAAAAGCCCATAAATATTGTAAAAGTAATCATATTATATTTTAACCAACGCCATTTTGCATACATAAAGGTTCGAAATTTTACCGTATCGCTGCAGCTTTATCAGTAATCAGAACGACCTTCGTAAGAGCAGATTGATAAGAGATAACAGCTTCTGTCGCCTGCCATGCTCCCGTTTCGTTGAACAGTCGTTTACTGGCATTTTAATGAAGGAAAATAAATACTAGCACATCGGCCATGAGGATAACTGTTAGTTCATTTAGACAAACTACACCTTCTTCTAGGAAGGACGTTAATATATTGGCTGCTAATCGATTGTATCATTTTTTTTGCAACTATATCAAATATATTATGATATTAACTGAGCCAACTAGGTTAGGAACTCAAAAACTCAGTAATGTAGTTAATATAATAAACAACAATCTCCGCTTTGCCCAAAGGTTAACAGGTATATAATGCGGCATTAAGTTCAGTTTTTGTCATGTTGTGCTTTTGTTTTGCCGATTTAGACATAAACATAAAAAATAATAAGTAAGTAGGTAAATTTTGCCGTGCAATGTGCTTTTTCCACTTAGAGCAAGACCTTAAAATTTTAAAACGATATTTTTGCTAATAGTAGGTACGGCTCGTTTTATGCAATTAGTAAGAAAATCGTGTAGAAGGACTCTGAAAATATTACATGCTGGCAGTTTAAATCTGTAAAAGTGATGTAATGGGTCCCTAGTAGTAGGTAAGCGGCGAGGGGCCGACCGGTCGGGCGGAGCGAAACATGTATTTTGCGAAAGAGTGCAACACGACGGGAGTCAGCTGGCGGCGGCTCGCGAGTCGTGGGCGAGGATTGAATCAAACCCGCCGCTAACTTTGGACAGATGCGTCCTAAACTCATTTTGTATTCACTTTGACTGCCATACAAATAACAATATTTCTAAAACGTTATTTGATTGCGATTTTAAACCTAACACGAATTCTCGAAAGTTAGTTTATGAAGTCATAACATGGAACGGTAATCCACAGGTAGACAAACGAGTCGTTTCGTAGCCGATCCTTGCAGTAAGCCGACACTGTTTATCAACACGCCCGCTACCGCGCGCTTGACACTTGAAAAATGGTCGCATTTTCTAAACGAAATCGTCGACCTACGGTGGCAGCTGTGACAGCCGGTGGTGATCTGCGAAATGCGAACATGCGATCCATCGAGGGCCGAGTTTCGCGAGCAACTCGAAATAGACACATTAGTGGTGTGGAGCGCGTGCATGCACTGATCGATCGCACTCACCGTGCGCTCGCAGACTGTAGGCGCGGCGGTCAGCTGAGCTGGCGGCTGCGGAGCGCGAGACACTAGGCTGGCACCACACTCGCTGCTGGCTTCCACCGGACCACGGGCCCGATCGGTAGCACTAGCTGAGGGCTTCACTGCACGCGGCTCGGTCAAGCTCCGGCTTTGGATCACGCAGGGCACTCACACACGGACCGCGAAAGACTGAATGAGTCAAGCGTAGGCAACGTGCATCGCGTCTCTCGCGTGCTAGCGGCGAGAGTGTCGGCGAGCGACTGAGAGTCGTGCGGGGGGCCTCCGGCGGCACCCGCGCCGCCCCGCGCCGCCCACTTCCTCCGATGAATGACAATAATGGAAGACGTTCAACTCGCCCGCAAACCGAATATGAATCATTGCATTAGGGTGCAGCCCCGCCCGAGTCCAGCCCGCGAAACTCCAGCTCGCGCCTCGCCGCGATAAATATTCATGAAGTGCTTAAGCACGGTTCTCCCACGTCTACGGTAAACGTTGATGGACCTGCAAAACGCTCGCCACATCTTTAGGAGAACAGCAGCTATTGTAAAATAATGATTAATGCGGCACAGACGGCAGAAACATGCGCTATCGTCAAACGCCTAGGTACCTACCTAGTGTAACATTGGGAGTGTTGCGGGAAGCGCGGGCAATTAGCAGATTCACATGGCAGCGGAGGCTGCGGCGGCCAAGGCACGACGCTACGCGGCTAACTAATCTTATCAGAGCTAATCTAATCCAACGCGACGCCCTCTCTAGTGTTTTCTTTCTTCTAATTGTGTCCACTAAAGGTAAATTGAGAGTGTTTCTACTGGGAGTTCGCGGCACAATGAACTCTGATGCTTAAGGAATGTTTTTATGAAAAAGCCCTTAGTTTGAACTATTTCACTACGGAACTAGTTCCCGTCTTGCGAGGTGCAGCGGCTAATGTTATCATTTTTGCGGTTGAAGATACGTAGATGACTACGTTTTCGTAGAGGCTCACGGTTACAGACAGGTGTTATTAAACGATTGTTCGTGTTTGAATTCTGTTTGTCTCTACGACCCATTACCTATATTAACTTGCGACAAAAATTGCAGTGCGAGCACGGTCCCCGGCCGGTGCGCGATCTTTTATTTTGTTTTGCGGGTCCTTAAAGTTCATCTCGTCTAGACCGGTTCGCCCACGCCCACGCCCCGCACAGATTTCTGCATCTTGCAACCGACCCGCCATACAAGTTACTTTATTCCCTTTTTATCCTTTTGTAGTGCGCCGAGATATTGGCCTCTCCATCGCGTTAATAGCGAAACGATTCAACCGCAAAAAAAGAAAAACCACCTAAAATAATTCTCATTCCGACCGGTCCTGCAGGGCCCTTAATTGATATCGATCTAGTGCGTGACTCCATCCGCAGAACTTGGTCGACGGCGGCGTCGCGCATCGCTATTCAAATGTTTTCGAAACTATCGAATTTTTTAACGAAAAGAGAAGCCATTTAGTGCCTAGTCATAATAATGTTATCAGCTACAAAATGACGTCATTAGGAGCGAAGCAGCGCCATTTCCTCAACGCAAACATTATACTAAAGTAGAACATACAACTTGAATTTTATGCAAAGGCCGAACGAAGTAGTTCGCTCAAATTTTCATGTTATTGTTTTATACAAAGATTAGATTGATCTCGTATAAACTCACGTTATAGACGTAATATAGTTTTTCAGGGCCTCTTATGTATTTCCATTTTACTTTCTCATAAGTAGTAACAGTGACTACGGACCGTCATATTTTGTTACAACTAGCGTGTTTATTTGTAATTTTTCAGTAGATATGTCTTTTTAGTATGTAGTTGGACTATTATTGTTACTTTCAATTTTGTACTCGGTGTTTTTATTATGATTGTGTCAAATTAATCCTAAAATCAAACCGCGCAGTAAGAACTATAAACTTTTTGGCTATTAATGTAATTTTTCTTTCAAAATGTCTTAATAATACGGAGGACAATATAACAATGAGATTTGTTTTATAATCTTGGACTAAAATAGATTCGAATTATGTGTAGAAACATGTGGAATCTTTTCGTTCTAACAAACACTATACTTACAGCTTGCAGACTGATTCTTAAATTAACATTTTGTCAAAATTGGTAGACACATTTAGCAATTTCTAGTTCTTAAATTTATGTGTATACCTACCTAGGTATGGGTTCTGTAGTTACATTGCGGTGTCATTGTATGCGGACAAACCCTAAGCCATGGTGTTACTCTGAATAGAATAACAGGAAAAACTTTACTTTGACTTACACGGTTAAACGTACCCCTTATCTTTATAAAACAATTAATAAATAAAAATCAACAGACGCCGAGCCGGCGCATACTTAATTAATTCATGTCTTGTAATTAATTAAAGTTACTCATATTGTATATTCATTTTAACTGATGAAAAAATAAATAAGACTACATAGCAAACAATTGCAATTTTTCGGATCTTTCAATTTTTTACTATTTCATATTTTTATTCGAGATATATTAAATTAATTGATCATCAAATTATATCGGTATTGGTATTATACGGTGTGTAGTTTATTAATGAATGCGGTAACTGAACCTCACCACCTCACTAGTGCTAGAGTATGCATGTAACTTGTACTTATTAAGTACCTATCGCCAGCCCTGCTTAGGGTTGCCCGAAGTCCGGGACACATGTGAGTTAATCCCGTGGACACGGAATAAGCAGGACGTAACTACGCTGGAGACGCAGTGAACCTCATCATTATTAGTTTTTATAAAACTTACATTTTAGACAAGAAACACGTTAGGATAAGAAATACATCTATACTATCCATCCATACTAATATTATATGTGAAATCAACTCTGTCTGTCTGTTTATTACGCTTTTACGGATAAACCGCTCAACCGATATATGTAGATGAAACTTGGTATGGAGATAGTTTGAGTCCCGGTGGAGGACGCGGACGGAGTCGCGAGAAACAGCTAGTAATTTATGATATAAGGTTGAATTGAAAATAAGTTTCGTTCATATATTTTTGGATATACCTAATGATACCGTTGCTGTTTATTGGTATGCCTCCCTTTTAAATGTCTAAACTACAAATAGATACCTGGAGTTAAAAATAAAACGAATAGGTATTATTACTAGACGTGATTGATTGACACCTGAAAGTCTGGAAATGGTCTACGAGATCTAGCAGCCCTAGTCCGAGTGGATGTTATACGAGCGACGCGAGTACGGCGCATAGCCGCATGCGAAGGTCGACTGCAGTAGTGAAGCACCACCTCGCCAGGAAGCCGAAGTCACTAGCATTCAAATTAAACGATGTGAAATCTCTAGTTAACAGTAAGTAATTAAAAGTTTATATTTTTTTTCCTAATTCAATGCCTATTTTCGACGTACGATTTACCTCTTTTCTGTATATTGGGAAACGCCATATTTTACAATTAACCTCTTTGTTCATTCGCCGAGAAATGGGCTTACGGACCCGCATTCAGTTGTATTTTTTTTATATGTATATGTGGATCATTTTTCTACATTTCTTTGACCTTTTTGAACCCAAAGACATCAAAGAGCACAACCTTGTGAAATATTTACTATGAAGCATAAAAAATCCTTGCTATGCAATGTTGATTATTTTTCAAATGGTTTTTTTTTTTCAACAACAGCGATTGTTTTTTTGTCTCTTCTAAGGCGCCCACAGTACCGCGTCTTCTTAAAGGGCCATACACACTCTTAAAAACAAAAGTTGCCTCTCCTGTGGTCAATAGTTACAAGCTTGTGTGCATATAACTTATGTTTTTATATGATAGGTCTAAAGCAGTCCTGACGGCGTTTTTGCGGGAATGGGCTTAGCATTCTTAACCGAAAGTTAACGTTTTTACGGCCTAATTTTCTAATTAGGCCGTAAAAACGTTAACTTTCGGTGTGTCCACAGGTAAGACGGTAACCTAAATCTGTGTATGACCCTAAAACGATTTTGAAATTGTTGTCAATTAAGAAAATTTACAAGGAACCTATTAATGGCAACACTGAAATATAATGCGCTACCGTTGAGATCGTCATTTTACTATCTGAAAGACTACTGTTGGACACGTAACTCAAGAATCGCAACAATAATTTTAGCTATATAAATTTGGAACCACTACGTAATACTATTTTAGTTTATCTGCCGGAAGAAAGATTATATGATTGACTAAATTAACTCTGATTAACTATAGATTTTCAGGCTATATATTATTATTTGTTACTTTAGATGGTCGGTTTATTTTGTCGCTTCCTTTTTTTCTAGCGAAGCAAGATTAAGCCGAGACATGGTGTCGCATTACAGCATCATGCGAGGTTGGGGCAGCACTAGTCTCTGCAGGTAAGGCGACAAAGTAACCCATTTTAATCCGCAGAAGAATGACGCTTGCTTTGTAAGCGCGGAACGAAAAGGGTTAAGGGCTTTTATAGTGTTTCATGCCTCATAAGAACCGCTTATACGCGACGGGAACTGCGAAATATAACTTATTGATTTTTTTATATGGTTATATTATGAGCATTACATTTTTTACTTTAATGGTAAATACCATTAAAGTATAAAATTTAATGCTATATTTCGCAGTTCCCGTCGCGTAGGTATAAAAATCCTCCTTCCTAAAAATCCTTTAGAAATCTAAAGGCAAGTAAGTGGATATAGGTTTTACTCACAACATTCAACATTACCGAAATAATATAAAAGTGCATACACGTATATAACAAAACAGTTATTTCTGTGCTAAAACGTTATTTTGTACGTTCGTTTACACAATAGAATTAAGTATTTTAAAAACTGTATATATCAATAACAAGTGCATTTAAAAAACAGGTAACAAATGTCACTCAAATGGGTCAGGGTATCGCTACATTCCTGGTCCGTTTCGGAGCCTGTTCCAATCAGTTTTTCGGAACTTAAGTACGACAATTTATCACTCGGTTTACGGCGTAAAATATCGTAACCCGTGAGCTCGGGGTAATTTCTTTGTAAAAACGTTGAGAATGGTGACAACTGCTGGTACCGTTTGAGTTAAAATGCTTTCGAGGTTTACGCTGATTTGTGACTCGCGAGTTACAGTGCAAAGAAAGAAAGGCGCGAAGTAATAAGTTTTTTTAAAACATCACGCGGACTGCAGAACCTTTTGAATAAGAAATCTAACTAAAGGTATCGGACGTATAGTGGCGGCTAATAGCTGTAACTGTAATAAATTGAACTGACATATAGATAGTTATTATTTTCGCTCTTGATCCGTTGCATTACGTGGGCCCATTTATCTTGCCTAAGCCGGGACCATGCCGTTGACATGCCGTTCATTTCTCAACTTTAACTCGCAGTTTTATCCAATAATAAATCTACTTAGCGAAAACTTTTAAATGTTCCGCTGCTCGAGGGAGTTATTGTAACAGAATTGAAAGAAATACAACCTTAAAAACATATAGGAACTTTTTGCGCGAGACTGTAACTTTTTAATAAAAAGGTGAAGTATTCTCTAAATGTATTTCATCAGAATCCAGTTTTCTGCGAAATCTGTTTATTTATTAACGCCATTGAGGCGTCTGGCGTGAGTTTAACTTGCGTCGACCCTCCTTATGACGGCCTTCACGCCCGGACTGAATTGGTTAAACAAGTGGCCATTATGACGAATTCCAAACACGACGTTGAGCATTAAATTAACGCTACAATTCATTCTAAAACAACAGAGCCTCTATTTTACTGGGTAAAACCATATTGCCTTTGACGTGCAACGGTATCGTTTTTAACTCAGCCGCCATTACTATTAAATAAGAGCTACCGTAACGTTGACAATACGAGTACATGTCAAAGGCAGTTTTCACCGCGCAGGATAGGTGCCCAGACGTTACATTCAATCATAAATGGCATTAATGACTATTGTAATAGCATCTATAGTATATCGTTATAATATGATAGGTTCTAAGTCAAACTGGATTAACTTTATGGCATGGCTTTTTAAACAAACATACCACTGGAATGAGATATTCTATCTAAGTGAATTACCAAAAATGCTATTTCGTGGGGAAGAATTTTATAGCAATTTACGTGGACGGAACAGGTAACAATTCGTCGACGTGAAATGGTTATGTGCAATATAACACATGCACCAGCACTGAGCACTCCAACTTTAATTAAAATCAAAAACTCCGTACAATATTAAAAGTCAAATGATTAGAGAAATAATCTTCTAAATTTCCTGGAGCGCGATAACAAAACCACGAAATTGGATTTCGCGATACAATCTGGAGTTGGTAGTGACACGCTCGCCGTCTAGCCTGCCGACCTCACATTTTTTCCTTGTTTTGTCGCTAGAAATAACTTAATGGCTTTAAAAAGTAATTAAATATATACGAAACTTTTAGAAAGTAAAAAAAAATTGGGAAAATGATTCATGAAACATTGCATTCAACAACATAAAAGTTTTTTCAAGCATTAGAACTTAAGATTGGTAATATGAAAATATCGAGCTCGTTATAACTGGCTATTGTAGCTGTCAGCTTCCATGGTATTAAGAGGCTGATCAGTGTAACAAGAGCCTCCAATAGAGCGCCGCGAGAGCAGCGGAGAGCCTATAATTATATCATCACGTTACAGGTTTAAGGAGCTTAATGGCAATGTTACAAAAACTGTAGTGGTTTCTTGTTCAAGAATTTAGTAAAAGGGGCTAATAGGCGTAGATATTAAAACAAAAACAAATTGAAAATATTAGATAATTAAGCAATTGGCAAGGATAACAAATGTACTATGTAGAAGTACCTTTTCCTAATTGTACATACTTTTTATAATCAATTAAATTTTATTGTTTTGTGTCCCCTTAATTAGTGAATTCCGGTAGTGATTTGACTATCGCTAGTTCGATCGTAATAATATGTTTTATCACGAATGACGCAGGCGGCTCGTACACAGGCGTCGCGTGACGCCTGATCGGTGACGTCACGGCTAATGAGGGCATTTCACACGAAATCATAAATAAAATAAAGGGTCAGTGCGAAAAAAATGAAAGTGATCTCGCCATATAAAAGAGTTTTACACTTTCTAAAGCATAGGAACATTAATTATTAACGTGGGCATTAAAACTATGTTATGGGTCATGAAATCTTCTTGGCACGGCCAGCTTCAAGAATAGCTAGGCTTTTTAGTTGACGGCTTGGACAAATTCATCTGACAGTTTAAACTGGCTGTTAAAGCAAAAAGGTTCTAAAGTGTAAAGCAATGTTGCATGGTACTATCATCCTGTCTTTTGATCTTCTGTTAAGTCCGTTTATCATCAATGCTTTATCAGTGAGGATTATGTTGTAGTAAAGGGTGCTGATGGTGTTGATATAAATATTCGGTCTCATAATCAAAATCAACTTTGTCATGATTCTGGGACTTTACTTTTATGCACTGTTAGGAAATACAAGTAGGTAAAACAATTAACGAAATTGCCACAAAAAATAACCCGTGATCTTCGTTAGTGTCCGAAATTCTTCTAGGGATCATTTGATTACATAAAAATATCAATAACGTTTATCTCTCTCTCGCTTCTTAGAAACTATCCGCGGCGCCGACGCGCGCGATGATAAGCGCTGATAGTAATAATGACTTTAATTTATCATTATCATTCGGTTCTTCGACTTTTTTGTATTTAGCTTCGCTTATCTTTTGACTAGAGGTGGTGCGGTAATAATGAATAACTGTTTATTTTTTGTGCTTTGAACTTGAACTTCACCTTTATAAATTAATCTTTGTTATTGTGATTACCGTGACGTAATACCTACATGTCATATTAGGCCTATAGTTAAGAATCTTCGTAATAAGGTGAATGAAAGTAATAAATAAATAAATATCAAGGGACAATCTCACACAAATTGACCTAGTCCCAAATTAAGCTCTAGGCTTGTACTATGGGTACTAGACAAAGATAAACATAATTAAATAGAGTAGGTAATACATACTTATATACATAGAAAACATCCAAGACTCAGGAGCAAAATAAAACTCGTGTTCATCACACAAATATCTGCCCTTACCGGGATTTGAAACCAGAACCGCTGGCTTCGGAAGTGTATTTTACAAGTGTTAATTTATGTTCACTTGTATGATCAGTCAGTAGGTATGTTATGTATGTTTTTGTGTCAAATCTTGCAAGTCAATTTTGAAGCAGCTGTTAGAATGGGCTGAAAAGAATACATATATATGTAACCCAATGACACCTCAATATTCCACCAACCAATTAGGAATATTTTCTAAGACCTTAGAGTAACAGCTGATATGATAACATTACCGAAACGCCTCAACATAGTCTCCGCAGTACTTACATATAAAAAAGCACCGTCAACAAAAAACACGTTTCTAAAATATAGTTCTTGACAAAAACTTGTAATTAAATAATTAATTTATCAAAATTTCAAGGCTATTTATGCTCTACCGTCCGGTACCGTCGTACCGAATGAGTGAAAAACTTTTTGGCGTTTATTCATGTTTGTATTGTTATCTTTTAAGGTTTCGAATTTCAACCAAACGTCCCTTTTAATGTGTGATGGACTTCAAGAACATTCATAACTTTTATACATGCACACATACATACTCGTATTTGAATGGCGTAAAAATAAAGTAATCACTGATGCAGGCACTGTTAATTAAATTGCAGTTCTAGTAGTTAACAAGGTATTTTTATAGGTGAAGACATTTCGCTCATAAACCGCAGGTATACAAAAAAGTTGTGGAAAAAAGTATTTCAGTATTTATAAGTATGTTTACTTATTCGTCAGACAATTATTTTAAGCAAGGTATCGTTGTCTCATAAGTAACTTATTAGTCACAATCATAAAGTAGTTTCTGGGTAAACAACAGCTTTAATGAAGTGTGTTAACGGCTGGTGATTAAGACTGGCTGCTAATTGTTTACGAATTCGACTTACGGAGACGTTATTCCTACTCGTAAAAAAGACCTAACCTAGGCCCAAATACACGGAAGAAGAGTCAATCGAAGAAGTCTTTCAATCACTTTCTAATTTATTTTGGCCACATTATTTTGAAACTACTGTAACATCAATAATATGGCTAAAACAAATTGGAATATACCTCTATTTTGTAATCTCACGTTAAGTAGTACTATTACATAAATATACCAAACCTCTTCGAGTACCTATAATACGAATGAATGCGTAACAATACACAAGGCGAGTATTTTAATTCCTCCGAAAGATAAATATTATACAGCAAGCCAAGTAAAAAGAGTACTTCGTCATGATAAAATTTTATACGAGCCTGAAGGAAGTTTACAAACTTCACAATTGCCAACTTGTAGAAGATTAGAGATTAAATTCAACTCCCTGCATCGTGCACCAGCTGATCTTAAACTTTCGCAACAACGTTATCGAATGAAGGTAGGAACTAAGAAGATTAATTTTATTTCCTACGTGAAGAGGTACCCGAAGGGTTTTAGTCTGGCAATAACAGTAAAGTTAACAATAGTGTTATTTGCTGCGACATCATTTCACGATAATTTGTGGCGGTATAAGTCACGCTGTAACCGGTTGGCCAACCATTTATAAAGGCTGTTAAAACATTAATTGAGCAGGCAATTTCATTTCATACTTATCTTTGTTACCCCGTATTATATCAGTCAGGGTCTGATCCTTTTTTATAACATGAGGAAGGCAAACGAGGCTAGAAGGGAAATGGATGATTGCAACCTCAACATTACAAATGCGATATAATATGACAACACTGAGGATTTAATAGTTTAATGCTAGTCATTTCAACGGCTTACTTCGTACTGACCAATAGCGTGACACTTGTTCCAAACACGGGTCACGCCATTGGTCAGTACGAACTAAGAATACAATACAAAATCTTGCGCCTAAGAACAGCAAATTGTAACCCGTGTACCATCACAAGAACTACTGCGGAAATTAACATAATTGCTTTAACTTAATAGTTTGAACATACCGAATTACGCTGAGGATCGCAAGACGGAAATTTTCAGATATATTGTAATGTACTTTTTTCCTGATAGGAAGCAATTTCACGTTCTGTTTTAGTTGGGCACCGCTACTGCCGTAACGAGTTTTCCAAGAAGAATGCCCGCGTCCCGTTCCCCGTGCGGGAATGCGCCCCGTAACTGCGACTTAGGTGTCACCGTAGTAAAACACTGTATACTTAATTATTACGCCAACTTCGACAAAAACTACTGACAGCTACCTCGTCTGCACATATGCAGTTGTGTACTAAAATGGTTAGCTCTTTATTTGAAAGGAATGCCTCGAGAAGTCGGAATTTTATTGACGTCAATCTAGAATCTCATTACTAGGAATCTATTATCTTGTGTTGTTCGTGGCCTTTGTTGAGGTAATATCTCTATTGTATACTGCTAGACATTAGATACCAAACAGCAAAGAAATATAACATACATCAAAAACATAATACAGTTTATGGCTGAGTAAATCAGCAATGGATATCGTGAAGCGAGATGTGAACGAAGTGCACTCAGTGTAACTTCATTAAGATTAACCGCCCGCCTGCCGACCGGCGGCCGCGGGTTAAACCAGGATTACCACTACGATAAAACTGTGAAACGGGAAATTTTCATGTATCTACGCACTTTTCCTCTGTCCGTTTTATTTAATGTTAAGCATTTTTTGCCTAGGTGACATTAAAGGAATCGTTAAATGAGACGAGACAAACAATACTGTTAGCGCAGGAATACATGAATCGATAGATTTAGTTGGGTATACTTACAGTTTTTAAACCTTTTTAGTTATTTTTACTTAATTCATTGATAACCCTGAGTTTTAACTATTACATAGATAAAAACCCGCACATCGCATCCCCTACTTTTAGAGCTTGATATATCTTAAACAACCCAATCGTTTTTATGTTACCTAGCTAAGAACTATCACGATTAAAAGTCATCGAGATTTCTATACAAACTTAAGTTTGTATATTCATTCCTATAGGAATAAATAAATTGAATTGAGGGAAAAACTTGACTTTGCCGTTGAAAAACTGTTGACTCGGTACATCGTTTTTTGCGACCTAAACGGCCGTATCTATTTATTAACTTGAAGAACTTGATTTATTCACAGCTTCAAGGGACTGTAGACCTATATAGTTTTCATTTCAACGCGATACCTACACGCGTTCCCAAGATAAAGGGTCATGACTGATAGACGGATGGAAGGACGAACAACCAAGTGATCCTAAAAGGGTTCCATTTTGTTTTGAGGTACGTAACCTTAAAATGCCACAGACGGATAGACACACACACGTTAAATAAACCCCTTCTTCGCGTCGCGGGTTAATAAATACATTGCGACTGTGTTGTTTTGTGAGTAGGTATGCAAATAAACATAAACGCTAATGAGCTCCATTGCGATCGTTCTTGAAACGGTTAACGTGTGCGTGACAATTAGTAAAATAATTAAAAAGCATGTTATTGCTATTCGCGCACGCGTGATTAAACGATTAAGAGCGGTAATAAAATAATTTATTACCATTGTGTTCTGAAAATATTGTACACTACAACCGTTAATTCATCATTTTATAGCTTTTAATGTGCATCTAATGTAAAATTACAGAAAGTGCCTGTACTGTAAAGATGTTTTGAATTATCCTGTATTTTATGCGTGCGTGTTATTCTGCAGCATTTTTTTAGATTGAAACATCAGTCCGCAATCGGGGCCGCTATTCTCAGGTAAGACTATATTGCCTTTGACTTGTTACGTTATTGTCAAGTAATTAAGAGCTATAATAATGTGACAATGCGGTAACATGACGAAAGCAAAATGGTTTTACCGAGTAGAATGGCGCGAATGGAGGTTAAACATTGACGAAATTATCTAGTCTAATATTAGTTATCAGCGGTACGGTGTGCAAAAAGTAGACTTCTTCAGTACTATGCTTTGAAATAGAATTTAATTACATACATAAATAAAATCACGCCTTCATTCCCAGAGTGGGGTAGGCAGACCATACATACATACATAACATCACGCCTTCATTCCCAGAGTGGGGTAGGCAGAGCTACAGAAATACCAACAACTCTAAAGACTTACTGATATTTCTGTAACCACATTTTGCACTAACAGGCTAAGACCAACAACCCCAAAAAGACTTGTATGAATTCTGTAACCACATTTTGCAAAATCAGGCCAAGAAGTTTACTAGTGTATTAGTGACAGGTTGCAAGCCCATCGCCTAACAGTACTACAAGCCTTTATTCCCTTAGTCGCCTCTTACGCCATCCACGGGAAGACTTGGAGTGGCACTATTCTAACCCGGCAACCACACGGACGTAATCGAATTTAATTCATTCAACAAAATAAAATCATTATTACCGTTTTAAAAAAGCGAGTCAATATAATATTTCAGTGCTGAGTAAGTTATATATAAGCAACTATTCTGTGATTTTAACTACGTCTGTCAAATTATTTCAGAAAACGGAATAAGAATAAGACTTAGCAATTTCATTTATCGAAATGATCACCGATGAATAATAAATCTGAAAAATATCATGAGATTTAAAATGGTAAGATACCATTGCTTTGATCGATAGATACAAATACAAGTTAAGTACGTACTGCTGTGCTGACGGTACTTTCCATTCCTAATCTGATTGAGACCAGATAATAAATAACTCTACTTTTTATTCCATGGCGACGAAGTTCCATTAATTTACTACCTAAGTAAAAACATTAATCAGGCGAAAGGGATTGTAGAACGATATATGCAAAATATTTAGCGTCCATCTTTAAAACATACACGGCAAATAATTTCGGGGCTGAAGAATTTGTTCAGTTTCAATACAAGCGGAGCTAAGTTTTTGTTCATTTCAATAGAGCTCTCTGCGTGATTGCATTTATTTATATTATCTCTCTGCAGAGCATCTGGAGGACGATAATGTGCAAATCAGATAGGTCGTATCAATAAAGAGCTGGCTCGCACCTGTGGCATACTTCCACTACTGTTTACGACGATGCGATGGATATGCGCCAGCCTCTGCCATCAGGACCTTACCATGAGTTGCAATTACCGTACTTGCTAGCGAGTCGAATGCTCTGTCCCTCACATCATTATAGTAGATTGAAAGGGACAGAGCATTAGAATCTCTAGCGAGTATCGTAACTGTAACTCGTGGTAAGGGTACGGGTCGATGGCGTACTGCGAAACGATAAATAAATCACATAAAAACGTTGCCATGGAAAAGTAGGTCAAATTTCGGATGTGACTTTACACATGACTTGATATTTTTTGAAGGCAAAGATTTGAGACCGAAGATGTTTTTAATGAACGCGGATTACATTATGTATCACTCTAGGTACCTCATTGCACCAATTAAGTGTCGGTGGTTGAATACAATTAGATCAAAATACTGCTGTTGATGAAATCAATAGTTTATTCTCGCTTGTTAAATTAGAAAAAAAAAAACATTTGAAAATGTGCAGGTTCTTTTTTCTTTCTTAAAAATATATAGGTATTTAAAATGTATTTTTCCAAAAACTTCACAGCATCTTTTTTTTAAGTAAAGCTTTTAACAACTTTCATTCACGGCTCCTCCTTTAAAACAACAAAATTGCCATACAAAACATATACTGCCCTTTTTTCGCCATTGCGTTTTTTTAATTGGCCCTATATTCAAAAAGATAGATAGATAGTTATTAAATAATTACAACGTAATTTCTTGTCACAGCGTTCATTATTCTATTTCCAGAAATTATAACGTGAAAATAGTTTTCACCAATTTCGTATTTTTAGATTAGAATAAATGACCGGTGTTTTGCACACCTGTTCGTTATCTTCTCTGTAAATAATTAATAACAGTATTTAAAGGATTAATAAAATTATTTTTCAGTATAATGTATGACCGTTATTATTCAAATGTGTAAAAAAACAAAGAATAACTGAACATGTTTTCAGAGTTGTCTAAACTCAATTGTTAACCCTTAAATTAGCAAAAATAAAAAAAGTCGTGTATTCAAACTCTATTTGGTTCGAAATCAAAAAAAACAATAGTACAAAAAAATATTAAAAAGTTATAGTATGTGGATATTAGATATTCTGCCAGTTTAAGGGTTAAAAAGGTTGCCTTTTTTAATCTACTGGCCAAAAGCAATGGTAAATTAGTATTGAAAACATAATAATTATGATAAACATTAAAGTAAACGGCATTTTTTTTACTCACTACCAAAATGATTCTAGATACGAGTATTATAAAAAAAAACCACACAAGAGCATATCAAACCATGAATCATATGCTTAGTATAGGATTCCGAAACTATTACTACAAACACAAAATAAATCTCAAAAACACCTAGTATGAATTAATTTTCTATTTAGTTATTTGGTACAGTGTTAGATGATTTTTAGTAGGTATAAACATTTTAGTCTCCTGTATCTCAAGAACCAATCAAGTCTACTTAGTAGTAATAATTTTTCTTTAAAATTTCTCGTATTATGTGTTTTCATTTAAGTTATTTCTTAGATTTTTGTTACTAGTACTTTTGGCTGTAGTGGGGCGGCCAACTACAGCCAAAACGCTACTCTAGCCGAAGTAACACTTTTTCAGTTCAATATTTCTTAAACGGTCCCCCTAATCTAAAAAAATATAATAACATGTACATATGTTTATAAGAGCTATAATGTAATAATAATACATTTCTTTTACATGTATGGAAGAAGGTCATAGTCATAGTCATAGTCATATATATTTATTGCGTTATGTTGTACATGAGGTGTTAGAAATACATTAGGTAGTTTCAACATAAACCCTGCAAGGGCACTGCAACAGGACACTTAATGCCTATTTAGAGACACTTTCGTCACTACATAACTTATACGATATAAGATGAATTATTATTATTATTATTATTATTTAGATATAATTATTCAATACACATTACACAAATTAGATATAACATTAAAATAATATTAATAAATGTAACAGTCACTCCACAAGCGTAAAAAACTCTTCCAAATTATAAAAAAAATAGCATTTAAGAAACTCTTTAAAGTATTACAAAATTTTGAATCTTCTTTTAAGTTTTTCATGGTGGGAGGTAACTTATTATATTTTTTTACGGCCATATGATGAGTGCCAGTACTAACAATTTTTAAATTAGTGAAGGAGCTCAGTAATTGATTCCTTTTTCTGAGGTTAGACTGACAACAATTATCCCTTTCTTTAGCAAAAAGGTCTTTATGATTTCTTACCAGTAACAACAAAAAACGTGATTTCATTTTACTACTTTGTCGTCGTAATTTAAATCTATAATTTTATGCCAAATTACAACTTTTTGTCTGAATTAAACCGCGGACAGACGGACACGATGTAAAAGATAAGGGTTCTTTGTTGACTACGGAACTTTGAAATGCCGAAGTGACATGAAACTACTCGTAATCCGAAATAAAATAATCACTGCCAAGGAATCTTTATTATGGGAATGTTATAACTAGACCCCCACACTTAACCCTTGGGCTTATCGTATAAGTGACCGCATCCATTCCTCATAATGGACTCGCCTTGTCCCGTATGGCGAAATGAAGACCGCCTTGACTCGGGTAATAAACGGCGACCCGGGATGCCGTCCGCGGTCCGCACGCTATGCGGTCACTCAACCGACTCTCGCCCGTTACGTCAGTGGCCGCATGCCACAATTAGATCACATGCGAGTAGGCTTTGCACGCTTCATTTTTTTCCTGGATACTCTATTACAGTTTAAGAAAAAGTAACAACGACACGATAATAAATCAAACATGATACAATCGCTTTAAAATCGCGTTTGACTTCATGTTCCTTGCACATAATATGTACAAGCAGGGGATAATCACATCTGACATTAATATCATTATCACTCAACCATGGAATAATTGTTTGCTATAATTTTAATCCACGATACCACGCCTCCCCCCCGCCAGTCAAATTGACGTTGCAAAGTTGCGTCAATGTATGAAAAATAAAGTAATGAGCCGCGGAGTCGTGGATTAAAACACTATTTTGTATGACTTTGATTGTTTGTATAAAAATCAGTATAAGATACGTCGCTGCAACTGACTAACTCTAGGTGTGAAAAGTATTCTTTATGACAAACCAGGACGTAAATCCAGTTAGGCATGCGTTTTTACGGTTTAGTAATGAAAATTTAAACGTCTACACGTTTGATTTGAATCATTGCGATGAGTATTTACATCCCGGTGATGCGTGGTCAACCTACGTGCGAAACTTGCAGCGCGTAGACCTGACGCCAACGTGCCCACATGATTTAAAACCGTTAAAAGTAGCTTTTTCTACGGACCGATACGACATTCTGGCTTTCTTAAGCTCATCGGTCGTTTAATGTTAACATATACACATGCATAATGTATTCCGAGGTCCTACCTGTACCTACATATCTTATCTCAATCACTCGCGTCAACGCATGTGCGCGCGGAGATTATGTCATGTTTATAGTATTTTAAATTCTATTATACAGGGTATTTTTTTATCAGTGTACAAATTTTAACATATGATTTTGTATCGTTAATATAATATATTACAACAGTAAAATGATTTAAAAAAAAATTTTTGTTAGAGATAACTTGCAATCTCTCTTTTACCTTTTCGTGTGAACACAAAGTCACACTAGAAATGATGACATGGATTGTCAAGCTGAAGGTATGCGATACACTGTATTGATATTCGAAATTTGAAATTTCATATACAGCTTATCAGACAACAAGCCCCTCTCCTACTGATATTCTAAATTTGAAATTTCTTTTATTAACTTATTTAACAACACTCCCCTCTCCTCGCACCCCTGCATTAGAGGGTCCATGAATATCGTTAAGTTAGTGGAATCATTGAATCGGCAATATCTCTAATATTTTTTAAGCTAGAGTAAAAATAACACAACATGTGTTATTGATTAACAATAGCGAAGCAAATATTAAAATTTGTGCACCTATTAAAAAATTACCCTATATTTTATTTAGCTATTGATAAACATTTAAGGTTACATTGTTTACCATAGGTTACATTGTGGGTAATATTAAAAAACGGACCACTTATAGGTTCACCCTAATAGTGTCTCTCAGTCCGTCCATGTGCCACAGCCTATTTTAACCGAACATACGTATTATACGTGCTCTTATTGAGCTCTGAAGCTCAAAGATATACTCGTATCAAGATTGCAAATATGTTGCCAACTCTAATTGCCAAGATGGAGTGCTTCTATAGTCGTTTCACCGGCTGTCTTATCCTCAACACTGAGCAAGCTGGTTGCGGGTAGGGTCAAATGATGGTACGAACGAAATGGTGGTATGAACGAACCACAAACGAGCTCCTGGTACTCCTGGTCCTCACACAATTTATTAGAAATTGAATACGAGATAATTGACATTTGGTAGATTTCTATACATACAGCTAACAGTTCACATATAACCCTAGGATTATCTCTAAGTCTGTAATAATCACATTAAACACCAGTAGAGTTTCGAGTTGTTATTTTCGCGTAAGTAAATTAGGGTGGCGATAACTTTTTAATATGCGCGCCGATCGTGGCCTCCTTTTTTTGGCACACCTTTGTGGCAGATATAATTTTTGCCCCGAGTTTAATTAAAAATTGAAAACATAAATGAAATTCCAAAATATACTCAAAGGGCTTTGCTTTAAAGAGGCAATTATATGATTAAGTATTCTGAAACTTATGAACCTACGAAGTCGTTTTTGAGTCTTACAGATTATAGTTAATTTCCAATTTATTCATTAGATTAGTTAACACCTTTCTTAACAACAATCCCGAAAAGCTAACTTAATTTAGTTACTTTGTAAGAGGTCCGTGAAAAGTAAATACTCTTACGCAGTAATACTTCCAAGAAACCTTTTAGTATTTCTTAGAAGCACAAATATATTTCTTAGAAAGGTTTTGGTGAGAAATTCAATTGAGTTACTTACTTTAAGTTCTATTTAAGTAGCAAACTTTGTACTGCGCGGAATAAGACACGCTGTAAATAATTTAAAACCTATTTGAATACGAGTGTAATGTTAACGAGGTAGATTTAAAATGCAATTTAAAGTTAGTCGACAAGTTCGCGTTCCCTTTGGAGTGAGCATCTTAGTGCTGCGGTGATCCGGTGGCTACCCGCTTTGGTGTTGCTTTTAAACTCCGCACTAATTGGAGAGTGTTTAGAATCTTTAATCATAATAACATATTTATTTTAACATTCCTTGTAAATAATGGTACTGTTCCCCGCAATGACTGCCGTCTCTGAGCACAAAATTATTAACATTGATCAGTGGTTGCAGGTATCGGCGTCGATGGAACCCCGCTAAAGTCTTAGTTTATCTTCAAATATATAGTAGTATACAAGGTGCTTAAAGATATCTGAACGAGCTCTTCTTAAGAATAGTGTCGTGTTAAGATATGTGTGAGCTGCTTACAGCCGTCCCGATATATCTATAATATCATGGCGACTGCACCTGGGTACACTCAGCCTACGAATATGGAGAGCAGGAAGAGAGGAGGAAATTCTACACTACGAAATTCGGGAGCTTTCTCTAGTTAAGTACCTGTGCCTTTTAATTTAATGCACTGTATAGATTCTCAAGTATATTTTGTATTTTTCGTATGGACAAATATTGTGGTGGAAAGTATGCCTGTAAAATAGAATAGATAAAAAAGATAAAAGTTGTTTATTCAGTAAGTAGGCCGCACGGGCACTTTTACAAGTCAAAATTCTACCAACGCTTCCCAAGAAGAGATTACTGCTGAGAAGAAACGCCGCAAGAAACTCAACAGTCAGATTGTTTAAAAATAAATGTTGCTTATGACAATGTTAGAACTTAACCTTGTATTATATAAAACAATGAATTTAAAATAAAAATATCATGCATAGTTAAGCAGGAAGTGTCAAAACTTCTAAAAATCACAAGAGCAAATAAATAAAATAATAATATTTAAACCTAAAAGGTGCAAGACTACATTAAATAATAAATAAATAAGTCTGTATTATGAAGTGCGTAAGTATTGTATTATAAACAGAACATTACTCGACAAGGTGGAAAAGATCGGAGTTATACTCGTATATCCGATCGAATGGTATTTCCTTCCTCAAATTCATTTATGATATAATTTAATAATAAAACTACATTTAAAAACGTTTTCCTTGACCAAGTTTAGATAGAAGTTCGAATCGTGACAGGCGGCTCCAATAGAAGCGAGTTGACAGTCGCAATAACAATTCCAATTATAACAATTCCAAGTATAGTCGAGAAAGTTTTTCCTGAAGCACGCTATGTTGGATATTTTAAAATTTATCTATCTGTGCGTAATCAATCAATTAAAATATCCATGAGTGGTTATGATCTTATAGTGTTACAGTTAACAGTCAAAACACAGAATTCTATTTACGAAGAATTAGAACGTTATGACGGCAACATCGGCACAACGTGGAAAGTGTCCAGCATTAAGTTGAGTTGCTAAATGCCAATTTTGTTCAGTCTAGATGTGGATGAAATTAGCCTAGTTTAAGTATCTTAGAAAGGAGACGATTTTTAGTGATGTACTTAATGAATTTTTTTAGGGTTATTGGTCTATGCATTGATCGTAAATTTTTGTGAAAAGTATCGTTGAAAAGTAAAAAAAAAAACTTACTTTCTTCTCAGTTTTGTTGGAAGCTCTGAAAGTTACTTTAAGTATGTGGTACAAAACCTAAATAACAAAATGGTCTACTTAATTTATTTAAATCCTCAACGCAATCCCCATACAACTAAAACATTGTAATACTTAACCTGTATAAATACGGTTCCGCGGAACGCCGTGGACCCATTCTTGGCATAGCTTTCAAAGGCTAGGTATTCGAAAGAGGATGGTTAGTACAAAGCGGTATTGAAGCTCTCTGGTGCAGGGCGCTTGTCTCAAGGGCCAATACTCGATCGGTCCCCTCCCAGACCTACTTTATCCATCATATCAGGCCCGTCTATCTATTCATTATGCCTATGTAGCTTTGTCAAGTTTCCTGACGCGTTTAAAATAAGGCCAGGGAGGTATTTATAAATAAAAATAATCGTTCAAAGATTAATAAACCGAATAATACCGGCTATTCACTTTTCTCATTTCCTTAAGGGTTAGCTGAAAAAGATTCCTTAGTGGGAGAAGTTTCCCCTTCTGGATCCTATTAATTCATCGTATTAGGTATGTATTATACTTAGTATATTTTCAGCCTCGATCGTATTGTCGCTAACGTTACAAAATAATACACCTTTTGCCTTTTTTAAGGTTCATTCCACAAGGCACAGTTATGATAGATGCAGTACAAGTATAAATATGCCGTACTTTTTGGAGAGCCTTCAATAATTCTACAGTAATTAGCATTCAATGGCTGTGCAGTGCCAAATATTTCGTGTCTTACGTAGCATCGTGCGTCACATTTTGCTGTCAAATCTACGTATGAAATCACATAAAAATATTATATATTGTTTGGGTATTTACATACATATATGTATAAATTGTAGGTGTAGAAATATATAGAATTATATAGTTTGAATCCAAAATGTATAAAGGACTATTTACACCTAAATAACACTATCAGTACCTATTTCTAGTCTGGTTAAATTAAACTAGTGCATTTTGTAACATGACTTAGTTATTGTGTTATACGTCATGCTAACTTTGTTTCCTGTGTGGAATGAAGGCGAGCGGCCAGCGATAGAGCTTAAAAAACCTATTCGAGACCATTTTCAGACAAAGTATTTTAAAGCAAAAGTAGAGTCGATTACGTGTGTGTAACCTTCCGTGGTTTCACCTGGTGGTTCCAACGGATGATCAGCGCTGACAAATGCCAGCATTATGCTGAGTGACCATTTCGTGACTACATTTTTCTGGTGCGTATTTCTCTGTTATTTGTTGAGGTTTGTCACGGATCAATGTATTTCTATCTTTCTTCCTGTTAATCACTGTTTCACCTTATTTCATTGTAATAAGGACCAAAAGTGGATTTTTCAGATTCAGACGCGTTTATTTTTTTCTATCATTTTTTTGTTGACGAACTTGTCGAAACTTTTATTTTTAGCGAAGCGTGAAGTCCACCGCAGACGTGTTAAACACTTATGTTTATATGTGATCTTACAGATAATTGCTTTTAATATGAATGGTTTGAGTTTGACTTGGTAGAGATATGGACGCACATTATCTATTTTTAGTACTTTGTTACAAAATATTGACTTGGTATTTATTGTAGTTATTAGTGCGGACAAGAGTAATAAACGTGTATTTGCTTACTTTATTTGTACCTCCAAGACGTATTGAGAATTTTAATTTTTCTTAGAAACTTTTAACAAAGAAACCCTTATGGTGAGACTTCGTTCGTTATTCTGTTCGACAGACAACCTCATGATTTCTAAACGTTGGCGTAGATATGAGTATAGTTATAAGTAACCGCATAATTTCAGCTTTCGTACTTGGTCTCATTAAGTTAAAAGACTGTGGCTTTTATATTTCTAGTGACTGCGAGTTTGTCGCGTTTATATGCCGACGAATTAGTGTTGCTATTCAACTGAAAAACTGAGCTTGTACCACGAGCACTTTTCCAAATGAGAGCGACTATGCAATGAGAGTTTATTGAGATAACTTGGTTAACGGCTTTTTATCTACATTTTTATATTTTACCAGGTTTTTTATTATTTACTAACAATACAAAAAGAGCTGACGGCTCGATAATACACGATTTATTAATGACCAAACCGCCGCCGATAGACGGCCTTTGTATTTCGTTCGCTGATTTATCGCTCACATATTTAGCAATTGCATTCCGTAGAAGGCTTATCTCAACCGCTAGGCTCAGCTGGAACGTTCATTTTATCTGGAATATTTATCTCGTAGTAGGTAGACACATAAATAGACTGATTCTAGCCATTAAACTCCCAACACAAGTCTAAGATGCCTTATACCTCTGAGGTCAATCAACTTTAAGTATTGTATATTTTCCTTTTACGATTGTCACATGTTACGTAAGTAAACTAATAAAAGTTCAATTGATGGACGTTAATAATAGACTGGCACAACAAAGATTTCAAACTGCTAACGGCTCTTAAAATGCATGGAGGCCATTCTATATTTCCAATAAGATGAGCGACAATTGAAGAAAAGTCACGGACGAGTTGGCCATTTCATGCTGGGCATTATAAGAATCCGCAAGTAATTTGGGTTGCAAATAGGACCCCATTCAAAAGAATGAACGTGAGATGCACTGCGGGTCGGGCGACTGCGTTACGAGGTACGTACTCATGACAAATATCCCTGATACAATGAGCTGGCCATTCTGCGCGGTCCTACACATGCACCCATTGTGCGCGGACAAAGAGCCGCGTCACGGCGGACTCGACAGAACCGAGAACTTAGATGAGAGACTTGAAAAACTTGAATAGAGGTATTCCAGGAGTGTTCTCGTCCTAGACGCGCTTAAAATATTTCCACGCAACTGACGCTGTATTTATATCTAGTAAATAAGAGCGCCAAGTTCCTATTTTCACAATTTGTCACAAGTATAATTTACAGCGCCTCGTTCACCAGGATAAAAGCTCTACAATTGCGAAATACTTTTTCAAATGGGTGCCGGGATTAGGCAATGTCGAAAACTGCTTTGAACTGGCAAACTTTCCTCTTTATGTCGATAGTATAGAATTTTATGGTATCTGGAGCGATTGTGCGAGCGCGGAGTGTAATTACGTGCAGAGGATGACTCAGCCCTGGCAACCTTATCATTACCGCCGGATAATGAAGTGCGTCATGCGCCCGAGAACGAGCTTAGCGAGATGCCATATAACTATTGCTCACCTACCCCACTCAGAAATAAATGAAAGCTAATAACATTTAGGTCTACATATAACAAATACTTAGCTAGAAACGCGGAAATATTTTACGAACTTTAGCGCAGACTGACAAGTGATAAGCCAAATTTATCCAATTGTATGGGCGGTAAAGTTACTCGTGAGTCACTTAGTAATGACAATGCACTCAATTTTCGGGGACGAACAGTTCATACGGGTCCTGCGAGAGTCTAAAGTGGTTGTTATTTCGGTCACATTAACTACGGTGTTTGTTAGAAATAGACTTGCTCGGCAGGATCGATTGTCTAATGAGTCAGACTCGACATGGTACTGCACTTGGCGGCCCGCCTCACACTGACGCAGGGATGACAAATCGCTTTTAGATCCCATACCCGTATTCTTATTCCTTTTTCTTCCAGTACAACAATAATTAAAGTCTTTTTATACCGCTGTAAGACCGAGCGGTGCTTTACTTCCTTTGTTTTACAACAGTCGGTTTTGTCATTTGCCGTTATTGTAAGAAGTATCTATATTTCTGCAGTCTCTGCTCATCATTTGCGGTCAGTAAACATGGAAAGCTGTATTTTTGTTAAGGAATTTCGTGGTTGTACGAATCATGGCTATAGAAAGTTTTTGGTAAAAGGTAAACAATGAAAATATGCCTATTCTTATCCACCTACGTGACTTTTGACCTCTTACTATCACTATCTATGTTAGAAACTTTTGAAATTAAGGTGCAAGTACCATATGTCAAATTATCTCAGAGTATTCCAGTGTATTAGGATTGTCTTGAATTTGCAGACGCGAGACTTGAATAGGGATGCACCTACTCGCTTCACCGGTATTGTTTCTTTGGACCAAAGTCAGACTTATAGCGGTTTGAATTTTGACGCAAGGATATGTTTAAGTTATGCTTATGCTAGTCTCAATCGAAAATGTTTATATGGATGACACACGTCTTAGAAGAGAAAAACACAAGACCTTTCTACCTACCAATTGGGTAGATGTCGACTCTATCTATAAGATACATGTATTCAAAGTAATGCAAACTGTGCTACCGTTAGCACATTTTGCGCACCGTTCAATTATTTTACTATAATACTAAACAACCAAAGATGAAAAAGGATAAACTTAGAGTTAAATAAGTTTTACAAAGGATAAACTTAGTGTTAAATAAATTTTAAAACATAAAAGGATACTTATATAACAAAAATATTCCTGAATGTTAGGCACAGTTCTAGTATAGGGGACACTTTAGAAAACGCAAGAAGACAGGCACTTCTCGAGAGGTCAAATTTATCCACATAATATTTAATTACAAAATGCAACATCCAAGAGCGCGTTGCTTGCACCGCCCTCACTAAGTCAGTCGTGCAGTGCGGTATAGAAACAATGCACCCACGTCGCAATGCCACTCGCAAGGACTTTCTTTCCTACGTTTGACACGGATATGCACAAAGAAAACGTCATTTGCAACTTCGTTTTATACGAGTATACTAGTATAATACCGTTGTTTGCTTGAAACCGCTCTAGACGTCGAGACAAATGCATTTCGTTATTATTTGTTACGATTAACTTCGTAATTCATTTTTCAGCGTACAATAGCGGTTTGATTGCATGTTTACCTAAATAATTCACAAGCCTGTGACAGCTACTGCCTTACACCATTGCTAATACACAAATGTACACACAGGACATTTTTTTTTACATTAGTCTGGTACCTACTGAATTCAAAAAGCCGCTGAAATTCCATGAAATTCCAAAATTCTCCAAAAAAACTTCTCTATAAAAGCTTTTGCAATTCTTGTTTAGACTCTCTCCTACCCGAAACACCGAGGTTATTTATACGTAGATAAAAATGTAGTGCGGATTGGGCAGCGCAATCTTCCTTTATTTAACAAGCCAGACAGTTCGGAATTCAATAAAATGGCCGAGAAAGGAAAGCGTGTTTTCTATTTGATAAAGTGTGAATTATACTTGCCCAAAAAGAAAAGAAAACTAGCGGCATTCCGTAAAGTAGGGATCCACTGACGTAACTTTTCTTCGAAGGGAAAGGAATTACTTACGACCGACTGGGGGAAAACAAACTACAAAAACAGTTTAGCATAACGTGTTGTTTCATGGAACCCTTTTTGGGGTTCCGATACAATGACGTGAACTGTAATAAACAAGAACACGGTGTTTTACATTGACAACCTACTTCAGTTTTAAGGTTAATATAAAATTATCAGTACAAATGTCGAACCACTCTTTAAAAGGGATTTCCAGTTTACATTCCTGAGTAGTACTTCTATCCAGTAAAAGTATCTCAACCGCGGGTAAAAAAACCAATAAAGCCATACGGTTTCTACACGAGAAATGGGGAGTAATCCGCAAATTGCTCCTAAAGCACTGCAAACTCTAAACCGGGTAAAGAAAATCCTCGGAAAAACTGGTGCAAACTCGAATTAAATAGTCGTATCTGGCTGGCGACAGTGGGAATCCATCAGGGCCTCGATTGGAGCGATAAACGGCTCACCCGCCCGACCGCCGGATAGATCGCGATTTGATGGCGCCATCTAGCGTACGTACTCGCAATCAACGGTGTTATTCTCTTACACAAGTTCACGCGATCGAACTAACTTAACTTGACCCCTGTACGCTTGAGGATCGCACAGTGATTTGTGTCTACGACATTGGTCAGTGCGTCCTTGCTACAAAGGTGGATATCACCACAGCCTGTATGGCAATCCGCATATTATTTTGTGTGCTAAGTAAGAGCTCTCGTTTCTCAGAGTCACACTAATAATTGCTATACTGCGTGTAAATGACATAAAGATAAACTGAACTTAAACGTATCGTTTGTTAACCGAGCTGGTATTATTCCATCCTGATTAATTTATAAGTAAGTTCTCCGTTGTTGTGTCTGATGTACCTAATGATATTCTGAATTTTGGTACCTACGTGTGTCAATAATGCTTCCGTTCACAAAGATAATTATTTATAAAAACAAATACTAATAAAACTGTCAAAAATCATCACGTTATCGTAAATATATCACTGGCTCTTCTCTTTAAACAAAACTAGTACATGCATGAAGTGGAAAGCCTGAGCTCTACAAAGGACAAAGAACTATTCGTTCTAATTTAAACAGACATCATGCAAAAGCTTTTGCTGGTATGCAGTTCTGTATTATTTCTAAGCTTGATCCTCTCAAGCATGGGTAATTGGGTATATTAATATAATGTTAGGCCAGAGTGTATAAAGGAGCGTTTCTACTGCTTGGATCTTATTTTATTAGTTATCAGAAAATATCACCGCAATGAAACGCATCTAAGTTTTTTTTTACATGAAGAAAGACAGATGTTGAACCGATACTTAACTATATTTTCAAATGTCTTGTCTTGAAAACTGGCGTCTTCCCCATTCCATTTCAGAATATTGCTTTATCACAGAAGTAACGTCAAAGTCGTGCTTCTAAATTTTCATACGTAGTACGCTTATTTCCCCATGGATGTAACCTATAAATGTTCATGCTGTCCAACGACAAATGGGCAGTCCCTTAAAAATGATGCACGCAGCGTTTACACGATGGAATGTTTTAGGTCCGGGAGCGTTACATGAAACATTCTCATGCGCAATACTCAAAATTTGTCATTTGCTTAAACCTCGACATTGCATACATCGATACACGTCAAACAATAGCTCTCAGCCATGTATAAAACCTAAAAAAATAAATCGTCATTTTGCAAAATAGCGATATCGCGGTTTAGTAATCACACCTATTAAGTATTTGTTAAATTGTATCTGTATTTACCTCATATTCTAAAAATATACCTACTGACACGCAGACGGAAACACACACGGACAAGATGATATTAAAGGTTTCTTTTAAAATCGCACAGAGTATTTTCGTGTTCTGCTTAGTTCATTTTATAGATATATTTTTTAGACTTCTTAAATTAACGCTGGATAAAAATTCATGTCCACCGTCTTGAAATCTAACACGGATGTGATTTTTGAAATCTTATCCGCGAAAATCTTATAAAATGAAAATCATGACATCTTTTTCTTAAACTCATGGCGCCATCTTAAATCCCAGGTTTGCATCCCGAAAAATTCGCTACCATGACCATTTTTCAGAAAAGTCATATACCGGACCTTACTCCGATTGCAATCAATTGGCGAGCTTCCGATATTTATTAAAATGATATCTGTATGTTTTAAGTATTTCTACATTATAATGGGTACCTACTCATTGTGTACGCTTATAAACCAACACGCTTAACGCTAACCTAACGGGAACTCCCACATAGTATTTGTTTTCCTCGAATACTGAAATAATTTGAGTTATTTTAGCGTAAATTCCATAGTTACCGTGAGGTGTATTTGTATTTTTATTACAAGGAATTAACTTATAACCGGTAAGGTTATCCTGAGTTAACATGTAGCACTTAGATCATAGAAATTAACTGTAATTTGATCTGGCATTTATAAAAGCACCCACTATAATTTGCGGTTAAAATCAAAAAGGGGAATTAGTAATACACTGAAAAACACTTTAATTTAAAATATTCGCATCAAAAATGCTAGTTTATTATTCTGATTCACTAAAACTTCGAATATGATCACCGCAGGAGATTTAAAGCGTAAAAACCACTTCATCATTGGTTGACAGTTCCAAAGCCACGCAATAAGGGTTTTGAACGATTCAGAGTTAATAACATTAGACGTATTATCAACAACATATTGACCGCTGTTACGTACTTAGCTTCATGCATCTGTGATAATGACGCATCAATAGACAGCCAATTAAAAATGTTGTTGTTCAAACATTTTCACTATTAAATGTAGTAACTAAATCTGATTGTGATTCTATATTTTCTTTGCAGGTCATTATGACGAGGTATTAAAGAGCTTAAGACTTTATTTTGGGTACTATATCGGGCGCCCAAGTCGCCCAACTCGTAACAGCAGGCAGGCATGGAAAATACGTACAATTATAAATGCAATCTCATATTGTGGGCGGCGGCGGCGACACCAGAGCGTATCTCGCAGGCTATATTTTACCTCTAAGTTATATTGCCCCTAAACGTACCCATTGAGGGCTCGATAACAGTGATTGGGCTAACCTTACCCTTAAATTGACTTGGATCAGTCGGAAAGTGAGATTGAATTTGCTAAAATTATACTTTGAGTTCAACTTAGGTTTACTTGTTCTGTAATAACAGAGTATAAATTAACAGAATAATCTAATAATATAAAAAGTAGCCAAAGTGTGTTGGTTTGATTGTAAAATCGTCTCGGCTTAAAGCCTCAAGCCATCGATGTAGACGAAGATATTGTATTTTTTTATCCGGGAATATATTGTACATAATGGTTTAAAGAATCTTTATTTGTCAAAATATGTTGTTTATGAACGCAATATGTTTAAAACATAGTAAAACTATTTGATACAATTTTAAATATACTGTAAAAGACGTTCGTAAATGTTAACCTTTTAGACTACGACATTTTAAAAAGTAAAAACATGGAAGAACTTTAATTGTACGAGTGTTTGGCTGTTTGGAGTTATCCTAGTCCAAACATGGTTTTAAAAAGAAAAAACGTTGTATGTAATGAAATGTCATACCTGTTTTGGGGCCGCTGCGATAGGTAAATAAAAAAAAATCTTTTAATTTGACCGAGGCCTAGAACGGAGACCTTCACGGGCCGTTCTTTCAACAGTACCTAATGTTAACATTACCGAGCACGTAAGAGAAAATAATATTTCGTTTAGATGAGAAATGTTATTACTGAGCTAAATAATTTACTTTGCGAACAACTTATAAATATAGTAAAAAAGGATGCGCACAGTTTAAAATTATATCTATAAGTATAATTAAATTACGGTGTCCGGCCTTTTCGCCGAACATTTTTGTTCGAATTTCACTTGCCAACCAACTTTACGCCGATGATTCAGTTTGACAACTAACTATTGGCAACTTTTTCTATGACGACGTTTTATTTGGTCGAATTATTTTAAAGCCGATTATTATAATGACTTAAAACTTTTGGGACATCTATTATTTTCCAAATCTTTTACTAGGTTAAAAAACGATTAAACGAATTATATTTCGGCAGTGCAACAGTTTCCTTTGCTTACATTTGGCAACTTTTTTTTTCTTCTAGCCTTTTCTTTGATAACATTTCGCCGAAATTATTCATTTGGAATATCTATTATTAGATGCGACGACGAGCAAAGCGAGGAGGAGTGTGTTAGGTTAACAGTGACCGAACAGCGCACAAGCCGAGCGAGCGAAGCGAGCGTGCCGCGGCAGCTGTCGGTATTTGTAAAAGACATTTTACAAATATTTGATTTATAAGACATTTTATATTCACAAACCTGTTTATTATTTGTCCAAAGAGAAAATGGCATCCTTGTAAATCTTCAAAATTTGAACAAAGACCCCATATAGCAGCTTTTTCGAAATCTTAAAATTGATGTTTACCTAATAGTTTAAGTAAACACTACTCAATAGGTGACATTTTAAAAAGTTACTTTATAAAGAAAAACCAAACATACAGTTACTAACCGTGAGGTTGGGAAACAAAACGAAATCTTTTGATAAGTAATACACAATCATAATCATTCGGCTAAAGGAATTCTGCGAAAAATTAGTTTGGGAAGTGATAATCGGCAATTAAATTTTCTGCGATTAATAAAAGAACCTTAAATTACGACTCTCACTTCACGACATCTCCCGGAAAATTTGCCGCCGCTATAGCGATAAATATCTTCTGCGTAGATAGATAGATTCAATGACAAAATCAAGTTAGCTATATGTAAAATATATTGGCAAATAAGTATACCTACCTAGAGTTACGCACATGATAACCGCTCCGTATAATATTAACTCCGCACACAATCGCGTGGGTGCCAAGCTATCACGTCTATCGAACCGTACAGTCGTCTACGGGATGCAGACTGATTCCAACCGTAAATCCCTTAGCAGTAAGGGTCGAAATTATAAGTAACCAGAGGGGTGCTATGCACTGTACGTCAAGTCCCCGACATGTGTTCATGTACGCAGCCTGATTACGACGATCTGCGTTACTTAACTGATGACGTGTATGTAAGGCGTGAAAATTACGAAATAGGTTAGGTTAGGTAATCGGTGCATGACTTTTCTTGGTGGTTGAACAAAATATAATGGAGTTTTCCATTACAAAATAAAAGTATGTACTACACTGCGAAAAAACTGAAGCAAAGATAATACAAAAAGTACCGCGATTAAAAGCAAACTGAATCTCAGCTAAATAATGTTTACTGTTCAAATATTCAGAGTCCACTGTAATTAATAAACCACTCGACATCGTAACCTTTGTGGCACAGAACCTTTACTTTGACACATCAATTCAGCAATCACGAGATTCACGGACATCACCGTATCGAAGAAGTTTTTGTAAAAGCAGACACTTTTTTCAGTTGATTCACGAGACCGAATACAAAGGGAAAAATCTGACCTATTCCATTGTGTACTCAAACGGTGGTATTTTCGATTTTAAGTTTGATTTAAAAAGAAATCCGGAATACCGCACTGAATAGCCGCCGCCCGGCCTAGTGTTTCGCTGGTCTTCTTTTAATGAAGTAGAAATAGGTCAGTCTGCCAATCATATGGAGGCGTCAAACGGCATACCACTACGAATGTACAACGACGACGCCTACATACATTAACGTTCAATGTACACAGTGCAATTTAGCTCTGTTTAAATTAAACATTTGTGAGCGCATTATTTACGTCCAAATACCAATAAACATCTAGTCGTTACCGGTCGATAAGGCCTTAAATATCTTGCTAATGAGTTCACAGTCATCGTCAAAATGGTAATAGTGGTAATGTAAAGGTAGCGTAAATTGTTTAAAAGTAACTTAAAAGTCTGTACAAAATGTCGTTTACCCCAACTGTGAAATGCGTGAACTCTTCGGGCGCGATCAGGTTCAAAAGCATACCTTTGTTGTCTGTGAGTTTGTGCAGTAATCCGCTAACCTGTGAGGGTGAAGAAAATGCTTCCTTCTTTTATACCTGACAGGCTTAAACCCGGAGACTCTAGAGAATGTAGTAGGATTAAACAGTGGAATTGAACACAGAAGACATTGGAACGTCAGACGAATAAAAGCACTATGTTTAAGGTTTATCTACACTCAACATAAGCGGCGTTGGTCGCAATCAAAGCGCTGTCGTGTGTGTACAGGCAACGAAGCGAACAAACTTCTCCTGCGCATGCTATTAACTTACTATTGCCGTTGGCGCAAAATTGTTCACAAGAAATAGAAACATTGCAAACACTACCAGTCAGTTGTGGACATTTTGCATCGCGTACTTAACAAAACAAATGACAAACCAGCTGAATGGTTCCCAGACATAATGGTAACGCGTTCAACCCACCTGTACATAAATCTTCCGCAGAGTGAAATATCTCGAAGACAGTGATGACAAATAGGAGCTATCAGTTAAACGAGTTAAAGGCGTTTACACGTCTTGGATCCTTGACCCCTGCGTATTGGGTCGCGGGTAGGCGGCCGCGGCCAGACAGTCGCCGGCGCCCTTCCCCAACAAAATAAATATCTGTGTGTACGGTTACACTGCACGATAATTCACAGAGCCACTATTTTACTGAACGTGTATTCATAAAGTAAACACGGCATTTGGTAGAACAAGTTTATTTTTTACCTTACGCGTTCCATTGGACTATTTAATAGGATAACACACTCCAAAAGCATCTCTCGGATTCACGGTGTTTTATTAAATAAGTAGGTACCAATTGCAAATTCTATTAATTAGCTGAGCGCCTAGCCAAGATGCATTCGCTAACTAGCGATTCGATTCGTTTCATTCAATTCGTCATTCAATGACGTGGTTTGCCAGTGACGCGATTGGTTTAAAAACAAAACGAATCGAATCGCTAGTTAGCGAACGCATCTTGGCTAGGGTCTCTGAAGTACTTATTTTAGGTTTATTTATGCTTCGCTGAGCTCAATATTACAAACTATGTCGTTTTCAGTAAAACTTGAACGTAGCATAGCATAGATAAGATTAGGTTGGACTTGTTACTATAGTAATATTACTCGGGGCCATGGGTAGCAAAAATTACCCAGTTGTTGGTAAATTTCTACGAAATAAAATATGGCTAACCTTTTTCCAGCCAATTAAAAGAGTACCTACACCAAAAAGCATATATATATTAGTACTTGGGTTATTAAAATAACGCAAAGTTTGGTTAACCAAAGTGGAAGGTGCAAGAGACTTTGCAGCAGCATTACTACGGGCATTAAAAGAAAACACACACACAGGACAATGTCACACAAATTGACCTAGTCCCAAACTAAGCTCTAGGCTTGTACCTATGGGTACTAGACAACGATAAACTTACTTATTTAGAGAAATATTTACTTAAATACATAGAAAACATCCAAGACTTAGAATAAATACTCGTGCTCATCACACAAATATCTGCCCTTAACGGGATTTGAACCCAGGACCCCTAGCTTCGAAGGCAGGGTTACTACCAACTAGGTTAGCGTGTCGTCATTATAAATCTCTCGCTTGAATCTAATCACAAAACACGGAACCTATATACTCGTAACATAATGAACCGATTGTAACTCTTGAAAAAACATTATTTCATGGAATTCAAATAAATGTACCTATCTTGAGTGGTGCAGCGGCATGGATGGCGTCGGTTTTCATTTAAGGAGCTCTCGATTTTGAATTCAATCTACTTTCAGAAGCTCTACGAAGCTTCGGCGAATCGTTAATCAACCGCGCATTGGAATTCCCTGCGATCTTGATCTGCGTATAAATTTTAATATTGATTACAATTATGCGCCTGTACGTTTGACTCTGTTTATAACGTTTGATATGTATTAATTAATATGGTTCATCCTACTATTTTTTTACATGTGAAAGTTTCCATGGGTATATGTTTGTTACTTAATCACGCCAGAATGGCTTAACGGATCTGGATGAATTTTGACACAGAGGTAGATAATAGTATGGAATAGAAAAAAAAAAAAACAAAAAAAAAACTGTTTCCAGGGAACAGCGATAAACTACTTCTACGCGGACGGAGTCGCGGGAAAATGCTAGTACCTCATTAAAGTAAATTTACCGAGCAAGCAATATTAAACAAGATAAAAGTTTGCTAGAAACGGTCACCAATTTAATTAACTTGGTATTTTTAAGGTATCTTTGCCTGCCCGCTGATTTATTTACGTAAGATATGAGATGTTTATTCGTTTATGCTTACATTTATTAAAAAATCGAATGCCCAGTATTTTCAAACCCCAATAAAATTATCTTAAGATATTTAGTATTACGTTTTAAGTAAAAATAATTGAAAGAAAACCTTTCGCAATAATGGTAGGCTGTGCAAACCATCTTTACAGCTCTTATAATATTTCAGTATAGCGTACCAGCTATTCTTTTCATCGCGCTGGCATTCTACCAAGCGGCTTTTTATTCAACAACAGAGCTTAGGGCGGGGGCGCAATCAATGCTCTACAGAGAGATCAGAGCCTAAGCGATTTTATTTTTTTCTTACGACTATTAAACTCTCTGAACCAATGTTTTACGTCCTGTCGGGCGCTCCTTTTCCGATGATTTTGATAACTACAGCAATAAAATTTGAAAACAAGGAGGGTATTATATATTTCTTGCTTTCTAGGCAAGCAGCGAGTAAGAGTAAGTACCTAAACTTATTTTATTTTACTACCTCTTTTTCCATGTTATTAGCGGCAACTTAAAACAATTACATAGTTACGCAGGGTACTGTGTAACAGCTACGCTATAACTGGGAGTAGAATACTAAAATTTTGTAATTTAACTTTTTCTAAAACCCCCGGTGTTTCTTTTACCTTCGTAAAAGCTACTCCGGTAATATGAGCCACCTTTAAAGCTGCGACGGCGAAACTTCCCAACAAGTTGCGAGTACCACTGGAAAATGTCATTGACAAATTGTTGAATAAAGAATTCAAATTTATGCTCCCTTCGACCTTTAGGAGTCCTTGGGAAATGTAAATCTTACTCAGCGCGTTGTAATTATATTTGTTAGATAGGTACGCTTTATAATTTCTAGTCCATAATGAGGCAGAGCATTGTGTTGTGCCTGCAGTACCCTCTGACTTAAGGATACGTACTTTAATTAGACATTCTGAGGGGACTCTTGCTTCAATCCTTTCTATTGTTGTTTGTCTCTTTATATTTTCTGTAAGCGGGCAAAAAAATAATTGTTATGCTATTGTTTAGATTACCAGTTTCATGACTTGTCTATACCACCACGTAAGGTAAGTTACCTTTTTCTTTTTTCAAGTTCTGTTGCAACAAAACACCTTTAGTACCTGACCGCGACCGTTAATTGAAAACACCGAAAATGGGATCAAAAACGGCCGGGATTGCTTTTCCCCGAGTTCTGATGTAATCTTAACTGCCTTCTTGATTTATATGTCAGGCTCTGGACTTTCAGTCTGTATTTATGCTGCGGAGAACATTGTATGCTGAGTGCGTGACAGAAATTAGCGTAGCTACCAAGCTTTGGGAAGGTATAATTTTTTATTCTCAAGTATTTGTTCTTATTATGTAGATTGAAATTGTACCTTCTTATGTCTACGGATATCTGAAAATTAAATAAGACAACTGCTAATACTACACATGATTAAAAAACTATAGTTGAATGTAAATTAAAAAAAAAAAAAAAAAATGTAGTTGTATGTGGTTAACTGGTAGAGAATGCCTTACGGCATTAAGTTCGCCTTTTGCATATTAAGTGTATTCTTTTTTGTGCAATAAAGATTAAATAAATAAATTAATAAATGTATATACGTTAATCTGTAACAAAAATAAGTCGATAACACAACGAAGTTTGTGGTTGTTAGATGTCAACTCGAGGTTTTTCGTTGTTTTGTAAAGAGCGTGCACGGTGTTGCATTTACTTATCGTGTCGTAGTGCCTGCAGCATGACATGTCGCACAATAAGACAAAGCAAACCACACCCTAACTGACAAAATATAATGGGAATTTCGAAGTTACGAACATACGAATATGTACCTACGAGTATAGGTTAACCGCGACGACTGAGTTTTATTTCATGGTAGGTACTGTGTGTACAAAAATATGACAATAGCAATGATTTTATTAAAGCACCCTGATATGCGAGCGTAATTTAACCCCCAACCAAGCCAATGCGATGTTATTCTAATTTTTAACTTCTTAGCTCCTAAATGGATAAACCGATTTGTAATTCAGTTTTTGTTTTTTTCTAGTTATTTATTATCAATATCAAATAGCTTCTGCCCGCGATTTCGTCCGCATAGATTTAGTTATACCATCGAGAACTTTTGAATTTCTTGAGATGAAAAGTAGCCTATGTGTTCATCCAGGGTTCATGCCCTGGATGAACACATAGGCTACATTTCATATTAAAGTGTTATGCTATATTTAACTGTTCAAACTCCCTTTTGTTTTACCCCACTGTTGATTCCAAAACCACTAAAATAGCATGCCATATTTATCTACGTTAGTTTGATATTTAACGTTACAAAATGCGGTCGCCTGTTCGCGGCGTCCGTCACGTGCACCGCCTGTGAAGCCCAAACGCATGCTCGTTTGATTATCACAGCGTTAGCCCCAATTGAATTACACGAAAATATTTGCTGAAACGATCCTGTTTACTATAGTGATCATAAACTTCATACCAACTGACTTATCTTATTTAGTAAATAGTTTTATAACCTCTTTGCTTAGACTACTGTTTTTGGCTTAAACTGCCGTTTTCTAGTGAATAAAGCAACTAGAGACCAAATTTTGCAAACTATTTTCCTAATTTGAAATCATGGATGTTTTTTCTTGTGACTAAATTGTAATTTCACGCGAAAGGGGAGCATTTGAGGATATAAAAGTGTGTACTAAATAAGACAAGGGTGAATTGCAGAAAAAATGTACCTTTTGAATTTCATAACTAACCTGAGAGTAAACGAAATTGATAATTGGTGTAACGAAACTGATAAAATAAAGCGTCGGACACATGGAAGAATACTAGTGATATCTTGTGGTTTCATTCGCAGAATTATTTATTCCATTATTTATTCCATTGATTTTTTATTCCATTTCTTTTTGATTTTTTTACTCTATCTAAATGTTTTAATCGTAACTCCTCATATTTTGCAGGGTTTTGTTTTAAACGTTCTCTGTACTTCTTTTGCCTTTCAGCATTTGTCATTGGAGCCATGTTCTACTGTAAACAATAGTGTTTTTTAGTCGTGTTATTAAATCAATAGCTACAGCCAGCCATATCTTTACAAAAAAGAATACACGAAAAACTCCAAAAAAATCGGTTAGGGAATTGACAAAGGCAAAAAAACATTACAGTCCATATGCAAACACATATTATGTACCGTAAAATGGGGCTATTTGGGAATCACGGGGCTATTTGGAATCGAGTAATTATTAAGCTTTTAGTTGCTATAATTGTGTCATGGCAATGGCAGAACTGAAAAATTAGCCTGACACCGAGTTTTACAGTTCTATCATAGCCATGACAAGAAATATATCAACTAAAAGCTTGTGATTACTTAGTACCAAATAGACCCATTTTACGGTACTAGCTTTTGCCCGCGACTCCGTCCGCGTAGAAGTCGTTTATCGCTGCTCCCTCGGGATCTGTCTAATTTTCCGGGATAAAAAGTAGCCTATGTCCTTCCCCGGGACTCAAGCTATCTCCATACCAAATTTCATCTAAATCGGTTCAGCGGTTAAAGCGTGAAGAGGGAACAGACAGACAGACACACCACATTCATAATGTTAGTATGGATGGTTTGTACCGTGGCAGACTTTTCGACTGAAACAAACTTACACACCAGTTTTTTCTATATAGTTTTATTGTATGAAATAGGCTTTACAGTTTCTCAGTTTCGTTACATAACGAAAAATAACGAAACTGAGAATGATAATATGAGAAATCTTAACCTAAAAAATATATTTCCCTTCAAACGTGTAATGCATTGTTCTAGAACTTTGTAAATTCTTAAGAAGCAGAGTAAAACTACACGGTAATGAATAAAGTGGTGTACGAAAATCAAACTTTTACCCGAGAAAATCGCCGTTTATCACCATGAGATTTTTTAGATTATTATACACTAGACTGGCAATCCGCGTGCCACTTCGTTGAAAACAAAATGGGTGTCGCTGTGTTCAATAGTTTGATAGATGTCAAGGTGTATCCAGATTGATAAAAAGTAATTCTACTAAGATATTTAAAACTTTTTTTGGGATTAAATGCTCCGTAACTAAAGCTGAGTAACGAAAGTCCAGTAAGTTGGGACAGGTAAATTAATATTAAAATTTCATAACTATTTACAATAAAATTGAATAGATTTGTACGGAACTTAAAGATTAACTAAAAAGGACTGAATAGTTTACAGTTATGCTTTATAAGAATTAATATAAATCGTAACAAATTTCCTAGATAAAAACACACTCGGAATTGGGACATGACCATAATATATGAAGTACTCGCGTATCGCAGGATTGTTTTTTATTTAAATCTATATAAATAAAACAGAATAAAAATAAAAATAATTTTATCTGAATTTTAAGAATTCTCATACTTTAAGAAAAATAATTACATCGTCTTTTCTTCTCATGATATAATTTTAAATCCACCGTGTTTTCACGGGACACCAATTAAACTAAAAGGTACATTTTTTCTGCAATTCACCCACAAGTCAGACGGTATGGAGTATATTTTATCAACGATTACTTTCTACAAGTCTCTTTTACTAATATAAAATGCTCCATGGTTTTAGTGTAAGGTCCATCATGGTGTTTATAGTGTATTTAAGATTACTGGATAATATAGCAACTTTTTTTAAAACTACATAATTATACAAACTGACCAAAAAATACTTTTAATAAAGACAACTGGCGATAAGTATTATCGTATTTATCGTTAATTAGCAATCTGTTCCAGACACCTTGAAAGTTACTCTATAAATAATTACTGAACGAATTAATTAATAAATGCTAATACGAGTACAAATGAAAAGGTAATGAAAAATATGACCATATAATAAAGAAATAAATACTACAGATACAACATTTTATGCGTAACCAAAAAACTATTGGTATTATACAATAGCCCACATTTACGAGTATTATGAAATCTCTGAGCAACCTTCATATACCCTTAAAGATATTGCTTTTAACTAAATTATGCGCGGAACAATGCCAAATATTTGAGATATTTGATGAACTCGACTGATATAAAATGATAGATATTTTCTTATTTCATGTACCTACATTGGATCAATAATGGCGGGACGAGAAACAAGACGGCTGGAGTACTTTACAGTTTATTACTAAAGTAGTTTAGTTTGGTGGTGTTCGTTGCAGTTTTTATAAAAACAAGTTAACAACTCACATATCTTATCAATTTATGAGAACTCCTAAACAAAATGAGGTAACATTTAAATTAGGTTCGTCGCCTGTTATTTTGAACTCGTACATTTATGTCTATCGATGTTCAACCAAATCCGACACGAATAATTGAAACTTAGGAGCAACCACGGAATAATTAATGGAACTAGGATTGACAATACATTTTGGATCATAGCACGTATTCCGATGGGGATTCAATACAATTCATAGTTTTATTCTTCTCACTTGACATTGGCGAAATTACTGCGGAATATAGCGCCATTAATAAAAACCGGGCAAAAGCATGTCGGACAATGCTCAGTGTAGGGTTCCGAAGCCGTTAAGTACTACAAACATAAAAAAACAATAAGGTAATAACTAACTTTCTATTTTTAAAGTCAATTGGTGCCGTCTTAGATGATTTTAGTAGGTATAAACACTTTAATCGCCTTTATCTCAAGAACCAATGATGTCTATTCTTTTTTTTTTTTTTTTTTTTTCTTTATTTGTAGTTTTGGCTTGCGCTTTAATGCTTTATATTTCATAAACGGATTACTTATCGAAAAACTGTTTTCATATTTTTAAAGACCTATCCAACGACACCCCACACAATAGGGTAGACGAGAAAAAAAAATACATCCCCACTTTACATGTAGGGGAGATACCCTAAAAAAATGTATTTTTTCACATTTTATTGTACCACTTTGTTGGCGTGACTAATATGCTTAATCATGACAAATTACAGCTTTCTAGTACTGAGAGTCTGCGCTAGGCTGCGAACTGACGGACGGACATGGCGAAACTATAAGGGTTCCTAGTTTGACTACGGAACCCTAAAAAAGAAGAACATATTATTATCTTTATATTCCTGAACGCAAGTGACTGAAACAATTTGTAAGCGGTAAATATACGCTACAATGTAAACCTTTTTTGAACAAAACGATCTTGATAGGTTTCATGAAACGCTACACCTACACGTCAAGGAACAATGGTTCATTCATGAGCTTTATTTATTTATTTTTACGCTATGACTACTACGCTAAATAATAGTATTCTACAACTATCTCCATCCTTTAGTCAACAAATAACGTACATTTTTCAATGTCGTTTGTTTAGCAGTCCTTACATTTTGATACAAGATTGATGATACGATTATAAATAAAGTAGGATATGATATTATATTCGACAACGGCAGCTTTTCTACCCTTAATGATGACATGTGTGTCAATCAACACTGCCACGCTGCGTCTATGTCCGAACTTTAGTAACTCTTAAAGATATAACGGTAAAACCGATTTACCAAGTTGACTGGTAATAGTTTAAGTACTCTGTGTTCATTGTTTATTTTAGACTTTTACTGGTATTCACTCGGTAAATCTTAGAGAACTCAGGGCCACAGTAAACGTTAAAGTATAATCATGTCTACACAGTAACTAGACAGTACACTTAAAGAGTGTTCACCAAAATAATGGCATATTCAATGTGTCAGGGTTACTTCTTTTGCTCGAATTTACTGATCGTCAACGTAAAAACGTCACATGTGCCGAACTCTAACGGTATACAAACAACATTCAGATACGAATTCATGTTACGAATTCTTTGGTTATCTGCCAAATTAAAGCTTTTATTTTACAATAACTTGTATAAACAAGACCACTACAGTTAAATTCCTGGTATACAAATCTGTGCTTACATGTGCTATGCCACTGCGGCTTCGCAGCCACACGCCGCGAAAGGTTAAGGGCGAACTATTGTCCGCTTCAGTCCCGCCACAATAAATGTATCTCTGCTTTTAATGTATTGAAAAACTTTGCTGACGCTGCCGGCATTAATGGATTCTGCTTCCTGGTGTAGCTAGCTGGATTCATATTTGCATTTATACATTTCATATCTAAAGGAGCGTCCCCACTGAGAGCATTCGCGTGTAATGAGCATTCGGCGTCGAATATGTTTCATTCGCGTGTATTCGGAGTGGTGTGGATGTTGTTGAGCCCACGTCCACGCCCACTCGAGAAGATTGTTGTTAAAGAATATGTCAAGGATTTAAAATAAAGCGACCAAAAGCAAATACATAGCTTTTATATTGTTACTAAGTATATGTGGAAGAAGTGACTATACCATTTCATCCCCAAAAAGCAATGGAAACGCATAAAGTATTTTTTGTTTTGCGTACCCGTGTTTATTGGTATACAGAGACATTTTAGAGACAATTAACTTGTTCCATTTTCAAACTTCTTTATAAAAAATCGTCATTAGGGTCGTTTTCAAAAAAAGTGTATTTAGTTAAAGGCTTAATGAAAACAAAATCACGATCGCCGCGTCCTTTGTGTAACGAAAGTTAGTCATACAAACTAAATGGGTAACTTTCGTTACACAAAGGAATCAATTAAGTTTTGTTTTAATTAAAGACCTTAAGTACCTATGCACATTTTCTTTGAAATTTTCCTATTAGGGAAGGACCTAATCGTGTTTCTAATTGTTAGTGTCCTTAGTTGTCCACACACAGAGTGAAGAAGCGGTGCGGAGGCGGAGGCTGACTTATTGTGTTGTTCGATTTAGTATGAAAGACGTCAAACGTGGAAGCGGTGGCTAGGCATTTCATTTAGAAATTTAATAACATATAGGTAACTAGTTATTAAATTATTTACAACTGTGGTGGTACTGCTTGTCACATTTTTTCCTTTTTTAGGGTTCTGTTCCTCAAAAAGAAAAGAAGGAACCCTTATAGGATCACTTTGTTGTCCGTCCGTCCGTCTGTCTGCCGAGTCCTTTTATCTCAGGAACGCGTAGAGGTATCGAGTTGAAATTAAAACCATATACACAGGTGTACGGTCCCTTGAAGCTGTGAAAAATGAAACTTCCAAGTTAACGTAAATAAAAGATACGGGCGTTTACTCGTATATGATACTTGGCAAGAAGGAAGTTCTTACAGCACAAGTAAAGTAAACAATCTGGAAATAGATAGATAGATAGATAGATAAACATCTTTATTCATCTCACACAATACATGGGTTCTTAGGCTAACAAAAGGAACATGCAAATATCAATTATTTATAAATATTGTAAAAAGCCTTACTTGCGAAATAAAATTAACTTAGAACTAAAAACATAAATGCAGAAAAAGAGCCATGTGATGGTGAGACGAGAAGGCGCTGGCTCAGCATAAAACTGAGGTAAACCACAGCACTGATATTCTGCCAGAACCCTAAAGAGTAGTGACGCCAGTTAAAAATAATAATAATAAATATAGTTCGGTAAATTGTGCCGTATAAAACGAAAACAAGAGACCCGTAAACTAAACGGAATAAAAGTGAAATTTAAAAGTTGCTACAGTGATGCCAACAGTAGATACCAAAGCTAAAAGTATTAAAAATTATAAAATTTTAAAAATATTATTTCTGAAATAGGGAGATTCTAGGAAGTATTTTTTTGTAGAATTTGCAAATGAAGTTTGAGTTTTTGTTTAAAATTTTGCTTTGATCAGATTCGTGCTACTGCAGCTCCATCACGAAAAAAAAATGCGATTGCAAACTTATTTGCAGTTGGTAAACTAATCGCGACCTATGTCGATGTATGGAGGCAACAGTTTTTCAACGGCAAAGTCAAGGCACACCTCAATTCAATTTTAGGTACATTCTTATAAGTTTGTACGGAACCTTCGGTGCGCGAGTACAAAGCGCTAATTTTTGTTAAGAGTCAAGTTATTACTTGTTGATTTTTATGTTTGTAGAACTTAACGGCTTCGGAACCCTACACTGAGCATGGTCCGACATGCTCTTGCCCGGTTTTGTAAAATAAGGCATAATATTACTAGCAACACTACCAAGCACAAGTTGTTTTATACCTCGGTTTTATATACGGACTTACGGTCGAAGTGTCACAAGCGCGTCATTGGTGCCGTATTTTCGCCAAACAAAGTTAATACAAAGGTAAAATAGACGTTACATAGTTATGCTTAGTAAATGGTATAATAACAAGTTATGTACCTTGACTATTTTGCTAGGTATAATGGTGGGCTGGCGGAAAGCACGCGGAGCCAGCCCCGGGCGACTCATTGAAACGCTGCTTAATGATGGAGACGGTTTAAACTGGGATATATCTATATACCTACAGTTTTACCGCGGAAGCATGTTGTATAGTACTTATTAGTAGGTATAGTTTTATATGTATTAAAGTTGTAGTTATTGTCGTTTTCACTCAGCGTTTAAGTCAATGGGTAAATCTAAATTCCAAAATAAACCTACTATTTAAAAACCACATTGTTTTATAACAACAATGTCTAACTTAAAAGACGTTACTTACTTAGCTTAAAAATTTACGTATTTGACTAGGTATGTACCTAGGTAGGTTGTTAAGATAATTTTCAAAACGATTTTTTTGTTTCGTTTTCGGTTTAGATAATATTATGTTTTTCATTGATAGATTTGGCATCGTAAGTTCTAAAATAAGATAGTCTATGGTCACCGCATGCTTTATGGTATAATACGAGTATATGGTTTATCGGAGTTGTCATTAGCAGTCATGAATGCGTAACCACAATCTGCGGATCCCAAATTAACGACCACAGATAACCATAATATCGCCGCCTCCGACCCACCGATTTATGATTTTACTATCTGTGCTCTATGGCTGATAACATTGCATTGCCGCGTTTTTATGATACCTACCATCCACTGGGGATATACGAATGCTTCAGGAAGGATAGCAATCAATCAATTTGAGGAAAAAACAAACATGAATGAATCTAACGTGGGTATTTTCATAAATACATTGATAAATATTTCCATTTTACGTTTACTTTTTACACTAACCCCCTTACTTATAAGCGTTGATTAAGCTGTATAGTTATGCCATGCTTTGTCCTTATCTGTAGAATTCAAACTCAAATTCGACAGATAAAAACAAAGAATGGCATAACTATTCCCAGCTTATTCCACGTTTATTAGTAAGGGGTAGTATTTATAAACCGTTGTCAAAATGACTGCTCAAACCAATTAATGTTTTAGTAGGTAATCTACTTTTAAATAATATAATTAGATAAGGCTGCAATAACGCAGATTAGGAATAAGAGTAGGTCTTATTTTCATTATACCAATAGATTAGAGATGGGCTGAATACGGACTTTACCGAATACGATTATTCGGCTGAATATTCGGTTACGCCGAATCAGTAGAAACAGGTTTTGACAGGTCCGCTTTAATGAAACTTACTTAATTAAAACAACTCTGGTTTCTTTTTACTTAAGCTACGGTTTTTTGCAAAATAGTTGTATTTATATTTTTGGTAGTTGCTTAATATGTTGAAATAGGATGTCAATCCGACATCCTATTTCAACATTCTTAGCCGAAAACCGAATATTCGGCTATTGAGACATTAATAAATAAATCAGTTCAGATGGACTCTCAACACACTCATCAGTCAGTAAAAGCAAACGGCGGCTTACAAAGTTTGATAAGGCGCATCTGGCGCGCGTCTGTCCGCGCATTATCGAAACACAAACACGCGCAACCATTAGTTTAACAAGCCATTTATCATTTTGGTAACTAAAACAGATACTTTTTAAACTGTACTCGTAAACAATAAACTTATCAAGTATTTATTTACCTGTCTGATTTTGCATTCAAGAAGAGGCATAACACCTGCATTTATGAGCCGATTTAGGATTAGTACCCGACGCATCGGAAAGAGGGTTAGGTTTTTCGAATGTATTTATATGTGTTTATTTCTTCGGCATGCTCTGCGGCATAAATGGCTTGTTCAATTTTAACATAATCATGAAGATCGTTAGAATCGTCTTGGTTAAGGGAGTGCCATTGGCTAGGTATAAATAATAATTTAATGAAATGAATGAGAGGGGGGATGGTTATTATTTAAAATTTGGACGATATTATAAAAAATGCATTTGTGTTTTTAAAGCTGGTTTTTTTTTATTATTTAACTAAGTGCTTGTCATGGGCCATGACTCATGGCGCTTAAACGCCTTAAACTGAAATGTGCGGTTCAGGCAAAGGTATTCATAGGTACCTATATTGTATTGCCATTGGCAGTGTAAGCCAGGCGCAAAATCCGCTTATGTTGTTTAAATAAGAGTAGTAGTAATCGTAAAAATACTTCACTGCCATTTTTGGGGTTTCGTACGGTTTACAATATTTGTAGTAAAAACACATTTTTATGTGGTTTATAATTTAAAACATCTTAAGTTAATTATGACACCTAACCCGTTTTAAAATTATATTCATGATTTTTAAAGAAAAACACTGTGACAGTAGTAGTAGCTGGGGTATTTTATGTTATTTCATTTACTTAGCGGTCCCCCGCCGTGTCACTTTAGTTAGTGTCAGTGTTCAGTTAACTATCAACTTATCAAACAATCGGCGCTTAAGGCCACTACTTATTATTTTTAACTTTTTAGCGGTTTTTTTACAGACTATTTATTTAGTCGGGGGTTTTTTAAATTTCTAATTAATTTTTTTATTTCACGCTTTTTAAACTTCTCCATCTGAGTGTCTGTTTGTGGCATCGTAGCTCCCAAACGGATGAACGGATTTGGACGCAAGTTTTTTTAAAATAAAACTACATTAATCAGGATAGTTCTTAGCAAGATTTCATGAAAATTGTTGAGGCAGTTTAAGAGATATCAGCTCTGAAAGTAGGTGTCGCCGTTACTTTGGGGGCGTTTTACCCTCTAAAAGCTCAATATCTCAAAAACGGCTAAAGTGATTTTGATGAAACATATCTAAGAACCACCGCTAAAAAACCTGCCTTCATTTAAAAAAAAACTGCATTCATATCGGTTACACCCATTTAAGCGCTACAGTGCCACAGACAGACACACTTTCACGTCGAACTTATAATACCCCCCTTTTTGCGTCAGGGGTTAAAAATAACAAATGAATTTGAAAATAAACAAATCTATCATAAAGAGAACTAGTTAAGACAAATCCAACGAGCCTAAACTCGATGGGTTTACTACAAGGCAGTCCAGGGTTACGTCTCCTATCTTCGAGCCCTAACAGCAGACCAGCTCAGTGGTTCCAGAAGACATTAGTGCTTCAAATGTCAGATCCTACATATGCTTGCAAGCAACCTGAGCGTGTAACATTCCTATCACACCTAACAAACGACCTGATGACCTTGAAGACCTAAACCGATTTCCACCAAACATAGCTAAGAACACTCTCGACTGATATACTTTTCAAACAAAAAAAACCGCATTAAAATCGGATCATCCGTTTGGGAGCTACGATGCCACAGACAGACACATACACATTTACACACACACAAAGACACGTCAAAATTATAACACCCCTCGTTTTTTGCGTCGGGGGTTAAAAACAAAGTCGCTTTTTCTGTCCCTATATCCCTATGTATGCTTAAATCTTTAAAACTACGCAACGGATTTTGATACGGTTTTTTTAATAGATAGCGTTATTGAAGAGGGAGGTTTATATATGTATAATACTTTAATCCGGAGCGAAGCGAGGACGGGTCGCTAGTATTTCATAAAAAGAAGACGTGTACGGAACCTTCGATGCTCGAATTCGACTCGCACTGGACGGTTTTTGATTAAGTATATTAATCTATGTATTTTTATTTACTTGTAGGTATTATTATTATATTATCAGATAAGCAAATAAATCTATTTAGATTTAGAGTTTAAACCATTCAGCGCATTTTTACTAATTATGACCACTTACAGTAGCGATCAAAATTATTTTGACAAATAACATTTAAATATGTTGATGAATTCAGTAAATATTTAATAAGTAATTACTTTAAATTCATTGTTATGAGCCTTTACTTATTACGTTTCTACTTAGATAAATAAAACTAACCAACAATCTTAAAGAAAAACTGAAAATACACACTTCAAATCGCTCAAAACTAATTTGACACTTGCCTATTTTTTTATTAATTGCCTTACCAAGAATTAAGTTAAGATAACTAAAACGCCGTATAAAATACCAAAGCTTTTGTTGTTGTCAAAATACTGATCGTTATTTTTGTAGTTATAATATAATCCCGTGCCCATGTTACTTTTCAATTCGTATGGTTAAACATTCGTTAGATAGGGCAATCCTTCTCCATACACCAAAAATTGTGATTAAAGTTGTGCTGGTACCTACTACGAATTAGTATCTTTATCTGATAATAAACGGTAACTTCAGAAAAGACTAAAGAATTTACAAGCAGACAAACAAAATGGCGAAATGAAAGGTTCGGTTATACAAGTTATGTTTATAAAACTGAAGTCCTCCTGTTATTGACCATACGAAGTATGTATACTACCTATACGTACACGTAGATTGCCCAAAAGTATGGTAGCTACCTAGTGTGACCACGAGCTCAGAGGGTGATTCTCTCAACACAGCGCTGCGTCGATCTCTAAGGAGAAGTTTTATCCGGCAAGTTTAAGAAGTCCCATCGGAGCGTACAAAACACATTTTAGCGCGTGCCTTCTCAATTAGGCAGCAGGCAGGTGAGTCGAGTTCAGTGTCGTATAAAGCTGCCTAATTGAAAAGGCACGCGCTAAAATGTGTTTTGTACGCTCCGACGGGACTTCTTAAACTTGCCGGATAAAACTTCACCTTTGAGATCGACGCAGCGCTATGTTGAGAGAATCACCCCCCAGGCGTGACAAAGGTGTTATTGTAGTTTAATCTGCAGATCTCGTCGCGTTGGCATAAAGGCTATCGATCCCAGCGATCGCGCAGACATGATTGCGACCTGTTCCTTACTAGATAACATCCGCTTATAGAATGTGTTAACCTGAGCCATACTCGTCTCCATCACCATCACATAGTTATTTTAGTTCGTTTTCGTATTGTTTAGTATAGTAACAGTGGTCCCAGACAAGAAGCTAACGTAAATGATTTTCGAAAACTGACAACGTGTATGGAATTGACATAGGGATAGTTTTCTATAGGCGCTCGACGCGACCATTCGGTATCTTACGTCAATCCTATACATTTTCGATAGCGATAACGATCTTGCAAGGCATCTTGTATTAATACCTTTACCGTATTTTTCCAAAGACAAAAGTTGATGACACTGACTTTAATTAAACGCATCGGTAAGAACAGTTTGATACCAACATTTTTTTTAAACAAGGAAACAGTTAAAAACCTCTGACAAAGAATGTACATAACAGTCGTGACAAGAAATTTCAGCATTTATTAAATTGTTGTGCATTAGGAATCAATTTCAAACAGTATCTATCCATTGGCTGTGAAAATACTGTAAAAATAAAAATACAAGTTTAATACAAAAACAGAGAGAAGTAATTTGAGAAGCATTTTAAACTCCAATCTCAAAATAATACCCATCGTCCAACCTGTCAGTGCCGCCCTAATCTCCCCGGGAGCGAACAGGCGTCAGACCCATCACCTCTTGAGCATAAATTAAAAGAACGGAATGTTATCAGGGGTCTAGCGAGGCTGGTCGATCAATTTATCAGCCTCCCCGAGGCGCCTCAGTTCAACAGCCGGCCGCGATCGGCTCTTAATTTTGCTATTTATAGGCGAATTTAAATACATATGTTTTGGCACATCGCACTTTCAAGCGCAACGTTTTATGCATCTCGGTTAATAACACGTACTAGTACTAGGTGCACGTCTTTCATATGTGACACGATATTTTTTTTCTTAGTTTTACAAATCGTATTTTAAAACTCCAATCACTTAAGTTCAAAAACTTACTCATCTTAATAAAACTACTATTCATAAAGACATTTAGTATAATCTAATTATTTTATAGGTATCGTTAAAAAGAGACAGCGCGTGTGTGAAGATGATGCCACTTTGAGCGGTAAGGAGAGGTGCTTGCACTTTCCGCGTCAAAACAGAAAACTTGCTCGAGACTCCTCATTAGGAGTGTTTAAGGTTCTAAAATATAATTAATACTCATATTTCACGACCAAGTGCTTGCAATTAGCAGTGTTCATTAATTATTTCTCATTTTTAATTAAATAAGCAAGGGAACAAATTGCAGCATACCGCTGAAATACCTCAATTCATCTTTTTACAACAAACTTTGTTAAAAAACTCTACTTATCATTTACGATCAAGTTAGTTAAATTAAAAATATTTTAAAAAATAATGATTTTACATTAAATATTGTACCTTGATTGTTTATATTTGGATCTTTTTTTCTATTCAGTAGATAATATAAAAAATGGTACATTGGATTTAATAATTGTCCCCTTAAACCACACGCTGATGTCTTAACTAATCACTTAATACTCGTGTTTCAAGTTTTAAAACAAAGATTATCCGTGATAAGTTCAGAATTCTCTTTCATATGATTTAGCGGTTTGGGAGGGCATACACCTGTTAACCTTCCCGCGAAGTCAAGTGATTGCACCAGACGGGTCGGCGCCTTCAAGCGATTACTTCCACTTGAAGTAATTATATTATGAGCAGAATCAATACTTGAAGCCAAATTTCACCAAGTTATGTACGTGCTTACTGCTTAGCTAAGGTAAAGTTAAAGTTAGACGAGAAAACTATAAATCTTCTGTTTCTTGAAGGTAAAAATCGAAATCCAACGTATCCGATCTTCAAACAGTTAATCAGGCCTTCTTTTAAATCAAATAAGGTCAGAAAGGGATAGTTCGGTCCCTAATCCAATGATCATTAACTCAAACTGAATAGAAGTAAACTTTAGTATAATTTGATTCACTCCGTCGACTACAAAGATCATCTCGGGTCCTAGACGTGGGCCACGTTTATTCATTACTGGCTGACCGTAGTTCATATTTCACTGATAAGTTAAATCACGCCTCCGATGGGTAAATCAGCTCTTAAACCGGGGTTCACTGATTTTGTTATACTGTCATATACTCAATGGTCAAATAGTTACAACGCTTACGACTACATGGAACAGATTATAACATTCTCACGGCGGCTCAACTAACAGCAATAAACAGACAAAGACGTAGGTAAATGGTAGTAATAAAGTATTAATATAAGTATAAGCAATCTGCGTCGGCACTAACGCCTGCTGAACCTGTGGTTACATCAAATTTATATTGGCATTTAGTGCATGCAGTTTAGATATAAGAAAGATGTCGAAATATACCTAGTCTGTACCGTTATTGGTTGGCAGTTATCCGCACGTGGACAGAGGGCAAAGACCCCGCTTAGAATGGAACATACAAGTGTAACGCCGTATTATACTAACAAATAATTAAAACCAAGCGCTTGTTAATTCTAAAATGTTAGGATGCATTCATAATTTTGTACTTACCGTGCAGGGCATGCTCTAGCGGTAGTGGCCTAGGGTGGACGGGCCCCACGTCGATCGAGCGAGACCCATACACACCACAGGCTGACGTGTTGAACCGTGAATAAACGCAATTGACTTCAAAACAATGTAACATTTGCTACCATGTCGTCAAACTAAAGGTCGAAGCCATTTCCTCATCCTAAAACAACGCCAGTAATCAATTCCATTACAGGATCTGTGAGCCCGATGACGAAGCGTGAAATGTCGGCACTCCTTTGAATACAGATAACATTATGTAACAGACCTATTCAAACGTGTTACGAAACACGACCTTTTATCAACGGACTGAAATATTCTTCGAAAATCAATATCACTTATTACGCCGTACTGTTTAACATTGCAGTACAAAGACAAGGGACTTGGTAGCGCACTAACAGCCAGTAACGAATTGCACTTGTCAGAACATAGCACGGAACTAACTTTCTTAACTGAACTGAAACACTCAGACGTAACAGAGGCAGGCTTTACCGAACGTCAAGTATAGCAAACCAGAGTAGGTAATGACACTCCGGTCATGTTTTCCGTCTTAATTGAGGCGAAAACAGGCCGAAGTTGGCTGGCAGCGCTCATTAAGAACAACAAACAAGTGGCTAAGTACTGTCACTGCGAGGCAGTCGCGAGCAAACTAATCGGCTTCCACTCCGCAGTGGCTGCTACCGAAACTCTCCGAAAAACCTCACATTTACATGTTGTTTGCGACGTTTATGGAAAACATGTGTTTTATATGGAATAACAAGCTCGAACGGGGAACAACATGTTTCCGTAATCGAACTCGCTTTTCCGATGTGTTAGCTTCTTTTGAGTGGATATAAAATATTTTACCTACAGAGTAGTCGCGTTGTGTGGTGTTTTTATACCTTGCTATTTTCTATCTACTTTTTCAAACTATGCTATCTTCGTACCTACACATTAAAATTTTTATACGATTGTCATTTAATTTAAATTTGAGGTGTTTAAATTCTTTGTATTTGGCAGTGATAAATATCATTGTACTTTAATGAGTGGGTTCTGGTTGGGCTTAATTATAATTAGTACGTAGGTATTCAGTTGTACCTATAAAGCGACTAATACGTTACATCTTTGAGCTGCTTTTTACCCGACTACGGCAAAACGAAGAGGAAAATTTATGATTTTTGATTTCTTTGAAAGTGGTTATCTATTCCTTAATTAAGTAATATGGCTAAAATCTAAGGCCGCATTAACACACGCAAGTTATTACTGTAAGTTTTGAGACAAAACTACGGGTTAGAGTGAGTGGCTAATATCTGCATCTCAGTCTTGCATAAAGCTTTGTTTCAAAACCTACAGCTAAGTGTAAATGCGGCCTAAGTATTATCCAAGAAACGGTTTTTGCATAATTAGGTACCGCTGTTTTTTTTTTTTAAGGAATGGTGAGCCACGCTTTCCTCACATGTGCGATACAGAGTCTATACAAAAGGGTCTTTGAATATTTTCACTTTCTAGTCTTAAGCAAAAGGTAAATAATTCACCAGGGTTCATATTCCACATTGTTTGACTGTCAAGTGGTTAGTGTAAGAGCTGTACTTAACTATGTAATCGATGCAAGATGGGTTGAACCAAAGTAAAGTATAAGCCGGTTATATGAAGTGGAAAAAATCGTTTGCCTCGAACAACCGGGAAGTAACAACCTAAAAACAATTTAGAATATTTATGATCGTCAGACGCGGCTGGTTCAAATCCTTTCTTGTAAGTATCAAAGGGCCGCCGTGCCAGCGCCCTTATACTACACTTGAATCTTAAAGATCACGTCTAGTGTGAATAGGTACCTATTGCAACTACCTTTCTTAAAACTTACCTGTAAGTATACAAGCTTCATATTTTTCATAATTTCTAATAGGCTCTTGCAGTACAAATTATATTGAATGGGACACATATCTCAATCTGCAGTACAGTAGAAAATCCTTCGGGTTTATACTTCTCTCTCTCTCGCTCTTGTACACTCTTGTGGGAGTCTAACCGACTTTACCCGAACCCGGAAGATGTTTTTTGACTTTTTATTTTCACATCGTTTTGAAGTTGTGTCAAGAATAAAATGACTTTAGTCAAACCTATTCCAAGCTTATTCCACGTTCATAAGTAAGGGGGTATGTCGAAATGAAATCATGAGTCACTTAGGTGAAAGTCAATTGCACCCTCGAACTACAGCCGCACGCGCCAGCGCTTCTGATGACTTAGTATCTCGGGAATACTAGGGATAAAACTATTCGCTTTCGTATCTTGGTTAACATTTACTATTGTAAACCATTTTTTTGCTCATTTGACATAATAAATTGATTAAAAACGTTAACTTTTACCTCTGATCCTTTTTTCCTGTTATGACAATATTATTTTACCAACCTTTACTACTCCAACACGCGTGTAAACGCGTTTACATAGTATTCAGGAGTTGTAAAAAGTGCGTGGGCGAGCGAACAACTGTTATGAAAGGAAATCTTTTCATTCCCGGGGCATTTCATAAGGAAAAGGTAAAAGTGATTTATGTGTGTTGCTCGCCTTTGTCGAGCACACCTATTGAATGCTAAAAATACTTTACAGTTACGCTTACGTGATAGCAAAGAAAGCTATAAATTATTGTGCGGCTAATGTTTCTCTTTTTCACGTATCTCAGCACGGAACCGACTTAGAATAAAAAAGTAATTCTCACTGAAATCCATTAATTTGGAAAAAAAATACTATGGATGAAACTTCGCAAGCGGTTTCTCAAGATAATTCTGAAAACTGAAATTATATTTCTATCTTTAAGTAGGAAATTAAATTTCAGACAGAAATACGTGTAGTGTACCCTTTATTATAGCGGTTTTCGTTTTGACTTGTATAAACATTAGTACCTGGAAGACCGAGCGTCACTCGGGTTTAAAACGATTTTTCCCGAAGATGACAACTTGACACATCGATTTTTCGCCCCCGCAAACCCCTAAGTATTGCAAATTTCATCGAAATCGTTGGGGCTTTTTTCGAGAACGTGATCACAAATATATATTTATGTCGGGTAAAGGGAGGTAGACGAGGTAGCTAAGGCGTTCAGCCTGAGGTTCCGGCGGGTTTTCATGTTTCTACCAAGATGAAAATTCAGTCAGGGGAAGTTTCAGTAGCCGAGGAAACACGCACAAGTGGTTTGAGAAACAATATTATGTCTTGATAGTTATAATTGAACGTGTCACAATTCTAAGTCTGTTAAAACATGAGTAACGAGTTCGTGGGTCTGGGATAACATAACCATAATGACCATGCGGGTTCGCTTCCGTAAGGAATCTACCTCCCGCTCGGCTTGACGCCGAGTGGTCCGTTTCTCCCCTCACTACCGCGTTCGCGTATACCAAAAAAATGCATACCTCGTCACATTTCTAAGAGTGCAGGCACTTCCACTTGGACAATACAAAAACAAAGTCATACTTATAAAGAAACTAAGTTATGGACAGACTTATTATTTATGAACAACTTAAACAAATCGTAAAGTCATGAATTTATTATCCTTTACACATTATTGATATAAAAGGGTATAGCCATATTTTAATAACTTAGAATCAAACTATCTTACTATATCCAATCTAGTCCGATGAGCGTGGCATAGGTCGCTCCATATTTATACAAATGTTGTTTGTTTAATAGTAGGTATATAGGACTTAGGTGCTTGGTTTTATTTTGAATTGTCCGTACAAATTTCTTGAATTTAGTATATTAACGTTGAACCTACTTAAATGAAAATGTAATTAATGTTTTATAATATAAAATTCTCGTGTCACGGTGTACGTTATTGAACTCCTCTGAAACGGCTCGACTGATTTTAATAAAATTTTGTGTGTATATCGGGTAGGTCTGAGAATCGGGCAACATCTATTTTTCATACCCCAAAGTGACATAAAAAAAAAATGCAGCAGGCGAAGCCGCTGGCGGGTCGCTAGTTTTTTATAAAAGTAATGAAATAAATGAATTTAATTTGCCTTACCATTTGTAAACAACCTCTTTATTCAAAATAAAATAGCAGATAGTGATTCAGAGTGGAAGAACAGCAAGTTGCTTATAAAACAAGAAGGGACAAGCACAAGAGCCATTTAATACAAGGACCGTAGACCCTTCCACGCCAGTGAACATGAGCGCTCACCTCGCTAGACGAAGAGCGAGAGGATTTACAGATCAGCAATAAAACCCAATGCGTCAGTTCAGTCCACGAGCACATACTGTAGAAACGGACCCGCTAGACATACATTGAACCGTCAACACACTGGACGGTGGCGTGTCCCGCGTTGCAGAGCTCCAATGTACTACAAAGTGAATGGTTTCAACAACACGTGCAGTCCTAACAGAACGCATAAGCCGCCAACATCCTATTTAAAGAGATTAATGTATTATTTTGCTGCCGGTACAGAGCAAAATGCTTTTGCCTACCTACTGAAATTAAATGGCTTTTTGTCTGGGGTAAAGCTTTGCGTTTCGTTGTTACGAATTCGACTTTAAATGCAACATAACTTATTCATACGCTTTCCCTGCCGATGCAAAGGAAAGCAAAATGGTGTCTATGCTGATTTTTACGAGGAATCTTTTTTGTTTTAGACCGAATAAAAATGGACGAAGAGTGATATTCCTACTAAATAAGCATTACCGACATGTTAATTTCTTAACCTCGTGATGGTCGCTGACAGTGAATGGTTGCTGATAGTCAGCCTGGGTCAAAGCGGTTGGTATGTACATCGGGTCTATATTGTCTGCCATAAAATTAATGTTCCGATATTTACAGTCCATAAAGTTTTTAGGGTTCCGACCCAAACCCTGAAAAACGGAACACTTATGAGATGACTGTCGTCCGTCTATCCGTCTGTCTGCCAAGTCCCTGCTTAAGTTATCGGGCTGAAATTTAGAACATTTGTTTGTAGTATTTTGTGGTTCAAACAAAGGCTCATCATTATCATTAGCAACAAGCGATATGTCACCGGCTAACGTATTAAAAGTTCTAAAACTTATGTCTTTATAGCTTTTTTTCTCGTCTTCCCCGTGGTGTGGAGTGTTGTTGGATAGGACTTTCAAAAACATTGCCAGTTTATAAAAACCTTTTTCCGGTAAGACATCCGTTTGTGAAATATTAAGCTTTAAAGTGCTAATTCTTATAAGTGCCAATGTCGGTACGTTTATAGAGTAGAAACGTTCCCTCAATTTATTGCTCCTATAACAGGCATCACCGGTATATTATGTGTCTGAAGAGAAAGCACACATATTTTGATTTTAAAAGGAAAACTATCAAACGACTAAGTTGTTTTTGAAATAGTTTTTTGTGCTTGTAGTAGGCACTTAACAGCTTCGGAACCCTACACTGAGCATGAACCGAAATGCTCTTGCCCGGTTTTTAATCGTAAAATTAGTGTCAGTCATAATGGCGACAGTCATAATATTAGAAGGTATAATTAGCAGTTTAAATTCTGGCTGGTCAATATAAGAATAAAAATAACTATGACTTAATAATGTACTTAGGCTTAAAATGTTTTTGAGTAAATTTCGATTGGCGGAACATTATGGGTATGTATGTTATGATGACTATTGAAAATAAGAATCTTTAACTTTTTGGATCATGAAAGTTAGAATTATTTAGTATTATGCTTTATGATTTCTATGGCTATCGGTAGTTATGAACTTATGAGCATAAATAGTCTTGAATCAAATCTGAACTTCAGAATTCGATACAATAAGTTTTGGAGTGACAAAAAGATCCTATGTACATTATATATAGGCTCATAAATATAGCTCATAATCTTAAGTGACAATTGTTTTTATAGCATAAATGAATTTTTAATGTTTAAGTTTTAAATACTAACATATTATTACATTTAGTTAACTTGACCTGAGACATATTGATAGACATTTATTTAATATAATGCTAATTTTATTTCATATGACATTAATTTTATTTTTTTTATGTATAATTTTAATCCATTTTACTTATAACATTACAATTTCCTCTTTACAATTTTATATTATTATGTTTAATTTAACTTTCACATGCCTGACTCGGCTGAATATATCTTGGGAAGCTATATAAACCAATTTTAAGATCTGTATTACTTACCATATGTTCTTGTGAATAAACGATTCATTCATTCATCCATTCATTCATTCATTCATGCCAGTGGTATTCTAATGCACATTACATCATAATACGTTTCATCCGAACTCCTCCAAATCTCGACCGTCTAGACATTTAATTAGGTACGGAAAAGTTGATGGAAAAAGCCAGGAGAAAAGATAAATGGAACTGTCCACGAAATAAGAAGCATAGCTATGTATTGCCTTTAAATAAAATATATTACCATATCAAGATGAATGTGAAACGAAAAAGAAGGACAGAAACTTGTTGGTTGCATTCTGAGATAATAAACGACTGTAAAAATCAAAACAGGTAGCCAAGAACGAGACCTTTTTTTTTACACTGGATAATGATGATGATGATGATGTGCTCCTGTTATCCCTCATTAGGGACATAGGGCTCGCAGAAGAGTTTTCCATTTGTCGCGATCTTGCGCGGCTTCTTCCAGCTCTTTCCAACCGAGACCAATTGAGCCAGCCTCCTTCTCAACTGATCGCCTCCATGTAGTCCGAGGACGCCCCGGTCGTCTTCTGCCAGTAGATTGCCAGCGAAGACCTTGCTTGGACAGGTGGTTGTCCGATCTTCGAAGCGCGTGTCCAATCCATCGCCACTTCCGTTCCATGATTTCTTGGCTTATGGGCTTTTGATCAGTCATCTGCCACAGTCTTGCATTAGAAATGGTTCGTGGCCAGAATATCCCAAGGATACGCCGCAGACATTTGTTGACGAACACCTGCAAACGTCTGGTAATGTCATTCCTAACGAACCATGTCTCGCATCCATACAGTAAGACTGACTTGACGTTAGAATTGAACACTCGGATTTTGGTGCGTTGAGTTATAATGGTAGACGTCCAGACAGGTTTGAGTCGTGCGTACGCTGCTCGCGCCTTGTTGATTCGCGCCTCCACATCGCTATCCGCTCGCCCTGACGGGTCGACCACACTACCCAGGTACGTGAAACGATCGACTTGTTCAACTGCCTCGCCGTTGATGTATATTGGCTCTGCGTCTGTTGTGTTAAGGCGCATGTCCTTTGTTTTGGAGCAGTTTACGCGCAGGCCCTCTTCCGCCGCAAAATCCGTGAGGTCGTTCGTCTTGGACTGAAGGTGTTCTCGTGATGTTGCGAATAGACAAAGGTCGTCAGCAAAGTCAATGTCTTCGAGGATACCTTCATTCACCCACGTCAACCCTCTCTCTTCCCGACTTACTACTCTGCGCATGACTTCATCCAAGACAATGAGGAATAACAATGGCGACAGTAAACAACCCTGTTTCACACCAGCTGTGACAGGGACACGATCTGATAGCCGTCCTTTGTGCAAGATCTTGCAAGAGGAACCCATATAAAGATGACGAATGATGTTTATGATCTTGTCCGGTATACCTCTTTTTTTCAATATGCGCCATATGCTAGTCCATTTGACCCTGTCAAACGCCTTCTCGAAGTCTACAAACAAAGTGAAAAGTTCGCTACGCATTTCATTGCATTGCTCTAAAATCATACGCAGCACGTTGATTTGGTCAATGCAAGACCGCCCTGCTCTAAATCCACTCTGTTCGTCCCTCAGATTGTAGTCGACCGCACCTATCATTCTGTGTAACAAGATCTTGCAAAGTACTTTGGAGCATACGGGTAACAGATTTATTCCCCTCCAGTTGGAACATTGGGACAGGTTTCCTTTTTTGGGCAACTTTATTAGTATGCCTTCTTTCCAGTCTTCTGGCACTTGTTGGGACTCCCATACCGACGTTATCAAGGGATACAGTATGTCGGCCACAACCTCCGCATTTGCTTTTAAGGCTTCGACAGGGATACCATCGTTTCCAGGGGCCTTACCACTCTTGAGCGCTCTAATTGCTTTTGATATTTCTTCTTTACTTGGAAGCTCGATACTTATGTCCAAGGTGGTAGTTTCCTCTGGTATACAAGTAGAAGTAGCCTCGCTGCATTCGTCGACTACAGAGTGGAAAACTTCGGCAAAGTGCTCATGCCATCTGTGCATTTGGTCCTCCAGTGTGGTAAGAAGCTTGCCCGTTTTGTCCGCTATGGGTCGGTTTGCTAGTGGTTTGTTGCATAGCTCCCTACCAGCACGGTAAAGCTCCCTTATGTTACCCGTGTCGGCGGCGTGTTCCGCTCGTTGAGCTATCTCCGCGGCTCTTGCCCGTTGGTCTCTCCTGGCACTGCGCTTTATACTGTTTTCGCAGACAAAATATTGGTAAGCTAGAGTTTCTTTTGTGTTTTGGTCTTTTGCGCAGTTTAGTTTGTCTTTAATTGTTTTCCTGTATGTGATCTTATCCCAGGTGTCTGAGGAGATCCACTCTTTGCGATCTTTGTTTTTATAGCCCAACAGTTTTTTACAGCATGCTTGGAATGTGTCCTTGATAACCTTCCACTCATCCTCGACAGTCTCTCTGTGTTTTTCCCGAGAGTGATATAGCCTGTGGAGCTCCATGCTAAATTCCTGCTTTATATCCGGATTACGTAAGCTAGAGACATCAAATTGCCGAGATAGTGTGGCTGTCTTCTTTTGAGCCTTTGCTATCTTCAGATTGATTTTGGCAACTATAAGATGGTGGTCGCTGTTGACGTCTGCACCCCGTTTATTTCGGACATCTAGCAGTGAATGTCTCCACTTCCTGCTGATCATGATATGGTCGACTTGGTTTTCAGTGCGTCTGTCCGGCGACACCCAAGAGACTTTATGGCAGTTCTTGTGAGAAAATATTGAACCGCCGATCACCAGGTCTTGTTCGCAGCAAAGGTCTATCAACATGTTGCCATTCTCACTACGATTTCCCAGTGCGTGCTTTCCCATCCATGGTTCTAATCCTTGGTTAATGTTTCCAATCTGCGCGTTGTAGTCACCCATACAGATGACAATATCTCCCTTACGCACGTTCCTGAGTGTAGCCGTGAGTTGGTTGTAGAAAGCCTCTTTCACGTCCAGATCTGCCGAGTTAGTGGGTGCATAACATTGCACAATTGTGACTTTTCTCACTCCAGACAAGAATCGGGCCGTGATTATTCTGTCCGACACTGGTCTCCATTCAAGGAGGCTATTACAAGCTCTTTTGCTGAGCAGGATACCCACGCCATATTCATGTCTCAACGTCTGCCCTGAGTATAATAGAGTGTGGTCTTCTATCTGCTCCTCTCCAAAGTCCTTCCACCGCGTCTCAGATAGGCCTAGTATATCTAGATGATAGTCTCTCATGTATTTGAGTACCTGATGTGCTCTACTCTCTTCACGCATAGTACGGACGTTCCAACATCCAATCAGTGTCCTTATTTTCGTGCCAAAGGTCGTCGTGTTTATATCGGTCCGTTTTCTTCTTTGAGTTTCAGTAATATGTATAGGGTTCAGGTATACAGGTTATTAGCCCATAGTACCCTAGACGGTTAGCAGGGCTGCTACTTTAAAGCGTACCGCCGCGCTTGATTTGTTCTCAGAGTTTCTTCTCCTACTGATCGTTCAAGAAGTATTTCCACTTCCAAGGCCGCCGAGTGCCTCTTCTAGCTACAGCCAGGTGCGTGGTTATCCCGCCATGATCGGTCATGCATTTTAGAGGTGACTTAAACCCCAAGGTCGATGAGGCCTCATCTAGTCAGTTACCCAACTAGGTTTAATGGTTATCCCGCCATTTACTCGGTCGAAACATTACACTGGATAATGTCACACAAATTGAACTAGTCCCAAAGTAAGCTCTAGGCTTGTACTATGGGTACTAGACAACGATAAACTTACTTATATAGAGAAATATATACTTAAATACATAGAAAACATCCAAGACTCAGAAACAAACACTCGTATCCATCACACAAATATAAGCCCTTACCGGGATTTGAACCCGGGACAGCTGGCTTCGGAGGCAGGGTCACTCCCTACCAGGCTAGCGTGTCGTCAAAAAAGTCTTTGAAAAGATAGTCGTCAGAAAAACCAAACTTCCTTTCTGTAGAACAAAATGGTTATTGTGCCTTGGCGGTCTATTCATTCGCGTATTTACCGTAATCTGTATCTATGGCTACAAACACGTAACAACAGTGGGTAGTTGTGTAGGCACACAGTGGGTAAGTCCCATTATTAAATTATCTTATGAAAATATCAAGATGTTTATGAATATTTAGCATAACGTTATGAGGCTTCTCACCGAGTTTGATACAGAAGGTCCTGAGAATGATAAAATGGCTACCTACGTTTTTAGTAAATTTTTGGTTTTGAGAAGTTATAGTTGTACTAAAATGTTTCAAATAATAAAATTTATTTTTACATTTTATTTATCAGCCGATGGTGAATCGGCTAAGACCGTGTGTTCCTTAAAATATTTTTTTTTTGGAAAATAACGAAGTTTAATTCTTAACAATATTTGTGTCGGTAAAAATTGTTTAACATAGTTATATAATCGGTGCTAAATGTTAGGTTTATGGCCAATATTTATCTATTTATTTAAAAAAAATAAAAACCGCCTTCAAAATCGCAATAAATAACTTCTTTTACAATTGTATGCACCTACCTAACTAATAGGTTAGTCCAACTGAAGTCGGCTTTCTTGTTGAAAATATTGTAGTCGCCGACTTCAGACTTCAGACTAACCTGTAGGTAAGTGTCTACAATTAGGAGTTATTTTATACGTTTTTGAAGGCGATTTTTTGTTTTTCAGAACATTTATTTTATTTTATACTTTTTAGTGATCATAAAACGCTGTTAAGGAGTCCTACCTCTTAGTTGATATTAAGCTTTAAGTTATTTCAAGCGCGCTGCAAGCAACGCTGCGGGAAAGTCAAAGTCATATTTCAAGAAGTAAATATTCTTCATTGTAGTCGCTCAACTATCTTATCGCCACCCTTGAAATAGGTACCGTTGAGGAGTTCCAGTGGCCATCTGTGGTCTACATCATCAGTTCCACATCACCAAGTAAATATTCTTCATTGTAGTCGCTCAACTATCTTATCGCCACCCTTGAAATAGGTACCGTTGAGGAGTTCCAGTGGCCATCTGTGGTCTACATCATCAGTTCCACATCACCAAGTAAATATTCTTCATTGTAGTCGCTCAACTATCTTATCGCCACCCTTGAAATAGGTACCGTTGAGGAGTTCCAGTGGCCATCTGTGGTCTACATCATCAGTTCCACATCACCAAGTGATACTTTCTGAATGCAAATGCTAGATTTTTTACTAAAAAATACTAAAATCGCTATGTGTTTGCCTACAATATTTGAGGAGTTCCCTCAATCCCGGTGGTGACAATGGGACCACCAGGAAGTATACTCTATCAAAGAATAAAATATTTTTCATAATCGGTCTACTATTGACGGACGGGAGAAATCGGTGAAAATACATTGAAAAAAAAGATACATACAGTGGAACGTATAACCTCCTCCTTTTTTGAAGTCGGTTAAAATAGAAGCATGGTCATATCATAACGTTCCATTTAACCATACCCAGGTCTTGATGATGGTCGCCATTTATTGTCTTGTAACGATCCAATTGACATAGGCGTTCGTGCGTTGGCTTATGTTATTCCATACAGTTTCTCAGATTTCTATAGTTGTTAATTTTTACTTTTATAAAAGTTGTCCAGCCCTACAAGTCCAAGAGAATACATATTGATTGATTAAAGCGTCTTTAAAAACACACCAGCGCGTTAAATAACGACCGGTTTCCTCGAATTTGCCTGCTTGGCACGTGAAATATATCCAAGCCGGTGGCAAAATCAGTTTACATTGCTATTGTTTACTTGGCACTATTTTGGCTTTTTATCGATTTAAATATTATTATCTGATTAATAACAGGCCAAATACACTAAGTACTTTAAAAATCAATAGCTCAATGCAAACTTCTTATCACCCTTTACAAAATGTTGCTGTCCAAGATGCAGGGACTTTAATCGTTGAGGAGTTCTTTTGGTGCTTCTTCATCAGTTCCACTTCACCTCGTGTATTACGATAAATAAATATTTGGTGCTGTTTTACGATGATTTTAAGTTGATAGAATTCCTTTAGTTTCCTATATCTCAAGAACCAATCAAGTCAACTTGTGGTCATAGTTTTCCTTTTTAATTTATTATAATTATATGCTTTTATTGTACATTGTTTTTAGATTTTTGTTATTTGTAGTTTTGGCTATTATGATGAGATCAATATTCACAAAGCAATCCTCCAAATCTAAAAATTGATAATAAAATGTAAATAACAAAAGTTTTAAGAGCTTTACTATATGTGATAATGTAAAAAAATACCTTTAACATGTTCAAATTAAGAAAAATCTATAACATTTTTCTTAGAACTTTGTTGGCGTAATTTAAATGTTGCCTATTTACAACTTTTTAGTACTTAAGAGTCTCTGAGCTAGACCGCGGACAGGCAGACAGACAGATAGACGAACACAGCTAAACTATAAGGGTTCATAGTTTGACTTGGAAACCCTAAAAAGCGTTTGCAAATGTTAAAGCAGAAGATTGAGCATAGAACGCACGGCTGAGCGTGGGCCGTCGTGATCCCTCATGCGAGGGGTTATGATGCTCGATCACGGACATACCTGTAGCAAAGGCCAGCAACAAGTACGTAACAATTACCCGACCGGGTCCCAGCGTACGCTGAATAAACTTACCCGCGTAACACAACCGGAATTCAACTTAACTTTACCCAAAATTATTTCGACATCAATTTATAATGAGTAGGCAAGTACGATGTTATAACCATTTAAATTAAAAAAATAGGCAACTTTTCAACAATGTTTAACCAAAAAGTTTAATCAATGCGTTCTACCTTTCTTAACTCCTACGCCAATTCAGTCAATTACATATCGAACAACATCATGACGTCATATTAAGCCGACTTCGAGTTATTTATAGCCATTTACGAGCGCCCCTAAAAGGTTGTTTATTTACCTGCTAACATGCCCGTTTTATCAGAAAGTATATAAACAAATCATTAGTACAGAGTTAATCCTTCAGTAAAGTTCGGCGAAACGTCCGTTGTAGGACTTCGCGCCGTAGCGCGTAGGTTGCGCACGGCTACGACACCGTAGATGCTGCCATATGTTCGACCACGCGGCCACCGATCGATACGCGGCATGCACTTACCGTGGTCATCTTGAAGTTTAACTTTCGCTGCAACGCAGTCTCGAGGTGGAGAGCCATTGAAATTTCTTGCACGAACAGTTCACGGGATACCAAGGAAGCACTTATAACATAGTTCAATGAGCAGGCGTTAAGTAATAACTTAGCGGAAGCCGTAAGTATGTACGTTACTTGGAAGCGTGGTAGGTCGCGTGTTCATGCAGCCATTTTAGCGGCCTGTCAAAACATTCCAGTTTCCACCGGCGCGGCGCCACTAGCGGCAATCGTTACGTCTGCGCGAAAATAGCCTGCGAGCGCGGGGCGGAGGGAGCGGTGGAGCCACTAAAATACCGCCATCGACTTCACACACTTTTCCGCCACCAATTGATTTATCGTCGAACTTGCAATGAGATTAAAGTTACACTCCTATAAGTACAATTTTGGATGACTGTTATAGGAAAACTTTTATATTGTTTCCCTATTCTATTAAACGGCTTTTAGCGTTAAGATAAAAATACATACTGAAGTTCTTAACAGATAATTTAGTTAAATATTCCACTTTGGAAGCAATTTTGTTCGTACAAAAGCGGGCCATTAGGGGCATCTTGTCAGTCGTCAGCCGCAGCACGGAGCCGCGGCAACACAATAGGCACTCGTACAGGATGCGGCAATATATTTTGATTAGCGCAAAATATATTACGGGACCGACATCAAAAACGAATTACTCTGAGTACAGTGACATTATTCGAGTGACGAGTGGAGTAACTGACTCTCCACAATAAAGGGTCTCGCGGAAAGTGCCCGAATGAAAAGCTACTTATTTTATAGCTCTGGATGTAGATAAAATTGAGTTATGTCTTTGTAAGAATAGAAGCAGGTTTCTGAGTAGGTACCGGAACAATCTTTAGCTTTATAGACTACAATTTACGAGTATTGTTAGTAATCAAAACTTAGAAAAACAAAAACTTTAACACAAATTACCTCATTAATAAACATGGAGTAACCGTCGATTAGCTAAGCCATGTTTTGCCCTCAAAAAGGGCAAAAATAATGATATTGTATGGAATTGACACAGAGGTGGGTAAACGCACGACAGCTTACTACAATATAATACAACTTGTCTAGCTTTGGTCATTTGAAAATAAAATGATTAAATTTTCAACTATAACTCAACTTTACACAGACGAAGAAATTACAACCCCAATAAATATCACAAAACTTGCGTTTCAAATAGTAATATGAAATAGAATACGGTTGGTTGTATTTATTTGCGTGAAGCATTGCGTCTAATAGCAATTGGAGCGAATAAATCTCCTAGTAGGACGTGCATGCAATGTAACAAGTCGGTAATTTAGCAACACATTATTATTCCCCTTCGAGCCGAGTTCCCGGCGAGACCTACGTAGGTGTACTGTGTATTTATTGCCTAAATATGCTGATACTCGCTCCAATGACTGCTCCAGCGAACCGTTAGTATGTAAGATTTAAATAACCGAGTGAATATTGTCAGGATGCGACAAGTTTCACCAAACTTGCATTCGTCAGATTGGAATTTCCTTCGTCTCTTGTTGAATAAAAAACCTGGAAAATTGCACTATTTGTAAATTGACGATGATTTCTAAATAAAGACTGTCAAGTTTCGAGTAGTTTATTGCACGGTGTCCAGTATTCACAATCAGCCTGTACCTTTCCACATAAACGAGCCTTTACCCTATCTAAATAAACTAACATGAGTCAAGTGAAAATATAACGATTCTCGAACTAATCGCAACCCTTTAATTTGACAGTGTACGCAATAGTGCACATTCCATAATAAATATTTTTTTCATCACTGCTCGGAAAGCACACAGGCGTATAAGGCAGTTATAGCCTATTTGCCTCCCAAGGGAGCTATGGGTATAGTTTTAAAATATAGTGCATCATTTCAGGCTATGGAGGTGTTAAATCAGCCAAGGTTTATTTCCTATATTCAAAACTTGGCTGCAAACCAATTTTACTATATATAAAACTTGTACGGTACTTTTAACTGCATTATATTTATTTTTTACTATTATTTCAGAGACATTTGCAATTATTTTTACTAAATTTTATAGGGAAAATCGGTACAATCTGTCAGATTTGAAAACTAATGGCAGTTCTTAGCATTATCTGTGGACGACTATATTAAAAAAAGTTGAGTTGTCATGTTTACAATCTCTTGCAGCGAGTGCCATTCATTTTTGATTGTTGTTTTCTTTAATAGGTTTTTTTTTGTTTCCTTTCAAATGTGATGGAAAACATTGTGTGTATCACGGGCAGCAAGCTGATAACAAACTCGAACCATTAAAAGCCCTCCGCCTACAGCGTCGGGCTTCTAATACTCTCGTTATTTATCCCCTTCTTACTTCCCTTGATGCACAATGTACTATTCGTTTTTATGGTGGTTCAAAATCAAGAAGGGTTTGAATTCACGGCTTTTTTTTATTTTTACCAAGTTAAGGGTTAATGAAAAATGATATTGGCATCTTGTTTAAGATTTTTAATATGCAATGAACAACACCAATGCAATCTTTCGTACAATATTGTACCACCTACAACAATTTACTGTAAAGAGAATGCCATTAGGCATTACGTTCACCTTTTGTACTTAAATTTGTATTTATGTGCATTAACTATTAAATAAATAAATAATGCCATGTAGATTAACTAAAGATTTAACTCATTTTATTTATAGATAATATTTTGGGTTTCGAAGTCAAACTAGGAATGCATATATTATAGTTTAATCGGGTAAGAGTCGGGTCGTATACAAGTTGTTTGGCATAAATGTACTATTATTTATTAGTCATAATCAATATTCTAAGTAACTAATCTACGCAATGGATGTTTTATAAATCCTTTAATTTCAACCTGAAATAAGTTATTATCACGCACATAAAAAATACTTTTAGGAATTATTTTAATTAATACATACATGCATACATCAATACGTATCAAGAGCAGGATTTTTAAAAATCTAACCTAACTAAATTACACGATGGATGTTTTTTAAATCCTTTAATTTTAGCCTGAAAGAAGTTATGACTTGGTAGTAAATTTTGACAAATAATACATTTATGCCAAACAACATGTATGCGACACCGAGTTTCACCATGTCCTTCTCTGTCTGTCTGTATGTCACACTCACTTTTTCTCAGAGTCTGCTTATCAAAATTACCAAACTGAAATTTTGTACACATAAAGATAATTATACCGCGCACACTAGCTCTAGATTTCAATCATCAAAATCAAGAGTTGTTCCCCTCCCATTCAGCCAAAACGATAAGTAATAAAAAAATACTTTAAATGACAGCACATAATATAACGAATATTGAATTTATAAGAAAAACTGTCACGACTATCACGACACGATTGCGGGCAAGTTTGATTGTCCCTTGTGGTGAATCTAATGAAACATGTCAAATAAAATGTTGATTTTAATCTATATTTAACTTTAAAAGTTTATTTTGTGTTTAGTGTAGGTCTTAACATCGTCTTTCTAATGTACTTCTACTAAACCGATATGGATCTTGTTGTTCAAAATAAAAGTTTCCGATTTTGATTTGATTTTCATTTAAGTGGACTTGATTGGTTCTTGAGACTCAGGCAACTAAAGTGTTTATACCTACTAAAAAACATTTACGACAGCACCAAATAACTTTGAATACAAATTTCGTTGATATTTGTTCATTTTTGGGATAGCCTTCTAAGGCCCAAGGTCCTACCCATAGTACTCACTAACTTTCTCATTCAGACCCAGCTCCTTCGACAGTTGTGTAGTCATAGCGAACCACGGTCCTCACAGTAGGACTTACTAGAAATCCTACTGGTAAGACCGTGGTATGCTATGATTACACAAGCACAATAACTTAAAAAAAAGTTTTTTAAGTACTTGGGTCTGAATGAGTATAAAACAATAGTACTAAAAGGTAAAAGTACCAATGTTCGACGCTTTTAGCTGACATGCACCAGTAATCGACAGAAGCTTTTAATTCAAAGATCATAGGGTTACAAATTGATTGTTGCAAAACAAATGAATAACTCTTATCTTCTTTGCATAAGAGTCAGTGTCGAACATTGGTCCTAAGTCGAGTACTGGTGTCGTTACTTACTAGTAGGACTACGGGCCGCAGTGACTACATGCTGAATTTTTCGTTGGGCCTTAGGAGGATAGAGCAGCATCACCTGAGCAGGGTCCGGCAAGCTTTTGCTTGGAGTTTTGCTAATTAGCTGCGATATGAAGTGTACAAAAAAAAAACCAAAAGTAGTCGTATAGTTTCAATGCAAAAGAAAAAAAAAATCTAAAGAGTTTAAATCAATTTCATACAGGGAATAATAAGTTATGACTATTTAATCAGCGTAGGGCTTGTTTTCTTAAAATTACTATGTGCCCTGAATTCAAGTGTTTCGGCTTAATGCCATCAACAGGAACTTTAATGACAGTAGGCAGTCCGTTAAGGGTCATACACACTCTCAAAAACAAAAGCTGTCTCTTCTGTTTTACTATTGACCAATAGTTAAATAGCTTGTGTGCATATAAGTTATGTTTTTATATGATAGGTCTAAAGCAGTCCTGGCGGCGTTTTTGCGGGAATGGCCAGAAAATTAGGCCTTAAAAACGTTAACTTTCGGTGTGTCCACAGGAAAGACGGTAACCTAAATCTGTATATGACCCTTAAATAGTTAGCTTAGGACAATCTATTTTCTGCATTCGTTAGGACGAATAAAATGCAACATGGAGGGGTAAAACCATATTGAATTTAACGTGTTTCCATATTGCCAACATTTAAATAGCTCTCATTGGCAATAATGGCGGCCGAGTTAAAAACAATACCAAAACACGTCAAAGGCAATATCCGAGTCGAATAGACCCAGACCATTATCTTCGATGCCTACTTAAAAATGTTCCGGATACTTAATTAGAAGAAACAATAATAGAAACGAGGGCGCCACTGGACATCCGGCGTGCTTTAGTCGTCGCAGTCGTAAATAAAACGTCTTAACAACTATTATCTTCTGTAAATCTATCTTCAGCCTTACCGACCAAGTTTATACGATCGAGCAAACTTTTATAAAAAAAATAGTTTATGAAAATTAATAATTCAATTCATATCAATCCACCGTCATCACAAACTGGCTCAGAGGCTTAATTAAGTACGATTATGACTTCTTTATGAAATATAATAGTTTTCTCGCACTCACAAATTCCTATTATTAGTTACTTGAGAAGAAATATGAACGGGATAAACAGAAAAGCTTACCCTGTTTAAGTTTAAAGCTATATAATTAAGCAGTTTTCCGCTCCGCCCGGAAACTGTGCCCCAGGGATCCCCGTTTCAACACCTACAAGAACACTACTAAAAGCTCCTGAATTTTCACTACTTACTTATTATTTAACTTGAAACAGTTTGTTTTAGTTGGCAAGAAGTTTGGGGAAAATGCGAACAGTGGGCGGGCTTTGATCGGCTTTGCGGCCTCGAATATTTAGAATACGTCTAATATTCGGTACCGAGTTGGTGTATTTTTGGCAGCTATGCTAATTTTATACATTTCGACAACAACCGATTCCGTCTTAAAAACCCCCAATATTTTAAGAGTATAATCACCAGCGACGGGGCTATGCAAATGACAGTGCACACGGTAGCGCTTTAATCCTAAGCAAACAAGTACCAGCCAGACTAAAACAACGCTAAATGTATACACAGTTGCTAAACCATCTAATTCCAGTCAGAAATTCTCCGACAGCGGAACTATGTAAAAAGGCAAACGCTTAATCAAGAAAATGAGACCGCCCCTAATCGTTCATAAAGAAAACAAAATATCCTACCCTTGCGTTATCTCGATTAGAACAACGGACCATAAGTGCTTTCCAAACGGCCGCGAAAAGAACAATGCTCACACTCGGCAGCCCTTCGTTCGTCGACAACAAATCTTCCCTCGCGACTGTAGTTTGCTCATTTGGAAGAAATGAAAGAGCCCTCGTCGTCGAAGCCTACTCTTTTGTTGAGAACGCGTTTGTTCTCAGTGGCCATCCCACTAATTGCGACCACGTCCATTGTCTCTTCGCAAATTAGACGCGATATTTGGCTTGATCTCGACATTTTAATTGGTTCAGAGAAAAATATTAGTGTCCCTCCATCTATAAAAAGCAACAATTATGGGAGCTTTAGGAACTCTATAAATGTATCATAAATTATTCTCATTGTCTGGCAATGTTTAAAATATTGGTTTACGCTGTTCCAGATATAGTTACGGAGTAGGTATTTGCCACTAGTACTAACACTCTAACGAGTAGCCAGAGCGAGTAGCGGGACCAGCGAGGCCTCGTTAGCCACGGAATTTTCTCATTCAACTCGTTGCATCGAAGTCGAAGATTTAAAATATAGACGGAGCAGCATTATGCCCCGAGCACCCCAAACTTCATATTCACTTCACTTCAAATACTTATAATATACCCGTCTCGAATGTTTGCAAACTCCTCCAGTCCGCACCTAGCCTACGCAAATGAGTTTTGTGTTCAAATTCTAGCTATTTTTCAGACAGTTATACTCCGTTGCGGAAAGGATGTCTGCAAAGTGCGGAAAACGTTTTAATGCTCCTGTTAAATGCCGGAACATTTAAGCTCGCAGGTTTTTTGATACCACAAGTATTGAAATGGTCTCGTTTAAGCCTCGGTTAAATTGCAGAGCTTGGTGTTAGTATTCACTGGCCTAAATAAAAAGCCTACTTATATTTCAATATTTTACAATACTACTACTGCTAGATATAGCATGGTTCATTTATTTATTTACGTGCCTAATGCCATCGGAATTAATCATAATAAATAAGCTTCTCTTGGCCATTACCGAAACCTTTGCTTGAAATGAAATGTCGCTTCCGCATGAATCGTGATATTTTTTAAACAAGAAAGAAATACTACGAAGTGTACTTTTTGGTTTGATTGCAAGAATATAATATTGATCCCGCAGAGTGAAGTTACTCGATCTCTGTTCGATTTTCGAACCTCTAAAATCTATTGATAAAATATGTCATCATTGTAGACACTAATTGTGAAAAATAATTAAGAAATATATAATTAGCTAGTTATGCAACTAGTTAGGTTTTGTTTTTAAGAATTTTTGTTTGAGTTTGTAATGCCTACATAGGTCATAAATTGTCTTATTATTTTAATTCAAAGTCGATAACACCGCGAGACACGTTTATTTATACACCTAACTTGAGTAAAATACAAAAAATCAAACTTCAAAAAGTCAATAAAAGGCTACTGGTGTCTTTACCCTATGTAGGTACACTTTTTACTTTAACTTTGTTCAATCTTACACAACAGAAACAAAGTAAGTCGTTATTTGGCGTTAATTGTATTTTTAGGAGTGTAAAGAAACCTCAACAAAGGTCTTTCATCCGGAAAAGCTCCGCAATAAGCTGATTTAAAATTAGCGAACTTATTACAAACAACTCGATACGTTGCGCGCGGCGCGGGTTTTGTAATTATACGGCTTGTTCGAAATGAAAGAAAGAACGCAGAAGTTAGCTAGGGACACTTTAATTATGATATTTCTGATAATATTAAAACATGAAACTGCTAGATGTTTCTCTGTGACCTCCAGTAGCCTAAACATCTTGACAGATTTTGAAATGGTTGGCGTCGTTGGATTGGTATTTGTCTAAGGAGTCTCATATTGTACTGTAAGGATTTGTAAAATTAAACAAATAACATTCCAAAGATATTTGCCTACTTTCATATTTCTATTGGCATTACCATTAACCACTCTTAGGAATGAATAATGGCGGAACTCTGATAACGCTTTACACGTTAATAAATTAATAATCGATAATTACCATTGTACCTGAGAGCAATTCGCGATTCGCCTCGGTTGAGCGCCTCTTTTGTTACGTGGAAATGAACTATTACCCTCGATTTCGATTAGGTAGGTACGTATTCTTATCTCTCAGAGATAGTCTTTGTGGACTCCGCAAATTAATTACGAGCCATGAATAGGCATTGTTGTATGATTTTATTTAGAAATGCCTGCAGATTTTCATGAAAATTTAACCTTTCTTGGAAATTATAATAACAGGTATCTTTAATAAAGGTTATTAATAATAAAAAAACTTATTTCTTCGCTATAGTAAATGTATCAAAATAGTTCTGATCGTCAACATGGGTTTTTATTGGAACAATATTAACATTGCTTGCCGTATTATGAATGCAAATACTTTTCCCCTTCATACGCGCATTTTTCGGTATTTTTTACAGTCGGGTTAGTACAGTATTACTTTAATCAATCATTAATTGATCCCCCCTGCGATCCTGCGTACGTCTGCTGTGTGTGTGGTACTGTGTAGCATTCTGCCGACGATGAAAAATGTCCCAAATTGTGAAACTTTCTTATGACAATCTCTGTAACTTCTCAGAACATTAACTAATTAACTATTATCACAAGTCTATTATCTTAATTATTGTTTTAAAAGAGAAGATCCTCGATGCTTTTAAATGTTTCTGAAATTATTATTTTTAAGTTCAACGCTCGTTTTCTAAACCGAAAGGTGGGGGTTGGTCTCAAACCTCACCACAATTAATCAGATGGGAAGGAGGGTTTAAATTATAGAACGAGATCAAAGATTTGGGAATGTTATGCACCTTGCACATTGCTAAGTGTGTGTACTTTGTTTTATATGCATGCATCTGACCCGTTAAATTCTGACGAGCTGACTGGCGTTCCTGTAAGAACACTCCTTCTTAAAAGAAAAACTGATTGTAATTAGATAAGCTGTGTAAAATAAATAAGACTCCCTAATTAAGTGCTGTTTGGAGTTCATTAGTTGCAATTACTTGGAAATCCTACAGTAATCTGCAGGGTGGAGATGGCCAAGGATCCTTTTTAAATGCCTTCCAAATACCCGAGAGCTTATCCGAAGCCTCCATCACGACGCAGGCCTTATCGGGTCGCGTGCGACGCCGACTCAGGAATTTCTAGCCTTTAAAGTTAATCTTCGATGGGAAATATAATAACTGATAATATTTATAAGTAAATTCATTTTATTCATAGACAAAAGCACATGTATAATAAAAGATAAAAGTTATTTATTCAGTAAGTAGGCCGCATGGGTACTTTTACACGTCAAAATAAATACAATACAATTCTCGTTATTGCATCCAGAGTTACAATTTGAAACAAATGAATGCAACATGGTAAACAATACGCAGTGTTACGAGTTCTTTACGAGATCTTAATTAAAGAAGAGAGGTCCAAGAAAACATAGGTTGTAAGATAATTTATGGAATGTGAAAAAAATGTGTATAATATGTAGGTACTTCATTTTATCCAAGTATTCGAATCTAGCTAGGATCAGAACAGAAATTCAATTTATAACAGGCAGGTTTTAAAGGACTTCATTAGTAAATACTATGTTAGTATCATTGAGCACCGTGCACTAATAGCTTAAAACTAAACTAAATGCACGGAGTTGTAAGCGTATCTCCCGGAAGCGGACGCGTCGCAGCCGTCGTCGGCATCGCACGCTTCCATTCATCCCGCACTTACGCCTCTCTTCCCCCAGCCTCGTTTACGCTGAAACTCTACACTCGAACAGTCCGGCACTTGCCCTCCCTGTCGCTCGCACAAAACTAATGGCCGATAGAGAGAAACGAGCAAACAAAATCAATACTGTCTGGAACACGCCCACCGGTTCAACACAACTGCGCTTCCTCACTGGAAAATTCAATAAAATAAAAATGGGTGACAATCATTAAATTTGTCTATGGAAAAATGTCTACTCGTTTGATTTTAATCTGTGTTGTACTAGTATGTATATTTTGAGTGAGGTTTGTGAGAGTTGGAGTGAGAGAGCACATGCCTCCCACGTGGCGGCAACACGTTACAATGTTTACCTGCGACCGCCTGCCGGTCAGGTGAGAGCCGCTGCCTCTCAGCTGTTGTACATCTGATTCAACTCGTGCTATATATACTCGTAAAATCGATCACACCTTATTTAATAAACTGGTTAAGGCCGTTCGGATTCTGACCTGTGGAAACGCGTAACTACATAAATATTATGCCAAACTGGATGCTCTACTGTCGGTTTCTGAAAATAACGGGTAAAGCAGATGGATGGGCGATCGTACAAGGGTTAATATTTCCCTTTGAACATATGAAAAAATGCGTACTTTAACCACATGACCAAGAAGGGTTCCGGCTGTTTGGTAAATCTCGCATGTTCAAAACGTATTTCGCATAGTATACCTACTTATTCGTAGCGCTGAAAGTTTTTCGACGAATGTTGACATTACAGAAAGCGTATTTGGCATAATATTGTCAATTATTCAAGTATTCGTTTGTTCGAATTTTAAATAGCATACTGTTGACAAGGCCTAACTTATTGCGAATAACTCTGTGAAGCACGCAGGGCTGGATTTCTACACGATAATAACGATATCGTCTTTGACCTGTTTCCGTATTGTCAACGTTTTGATAACTCTTATGTCATTTACAATAATGGCGACTGATATACGATTCTAAAACACTTCAAACGCGATATTGTTATACTTAACGCAGTAAAATAGAGGCCCTGGTCATGTTTCATGACGATCATGTTTCATAGTATTATACTTATAGCAAAATGAAGTACCAAGGTACCTAATGAGAAAGCCAGCAAGCGGAGCTAGAAGCAAGATGTTTTGGGGAGGAGCTAGTCGAATAGATCAGGCTACAAGCCTATCCTTCGATGTTACGTCTATTTTTAGCCAAACCTCGGATTTTATACCTTATTGCTTGCTTTTAATACGTTAATGTTGTAATATTATTCTGTTTAGTAAATTTATGCATTTTTAGGGTTCCGTAGTAAAAGTAGGAACCCTTATAGTTTTGTCATGTCCGTCCGTCCGCAACCTAGCTCAAAGACTCTTAGTACTAGAAATCTGTAATTTGGCATGAATATACATATTAATCACGCCAGCAAAGTGGTATACATAAAATCTTTTAAAAATATTTTTTTAGGGTACCTACCTCACCTACACATAACGTCGGGATGTTTTTTTTCTCGTCTAGCCCATAGTGTGGGGTGTCCTTGGATAGGTCTTTCAAAAACATTACGGGTTTGTATTAACAATTATTTGATTTAGTGATCCGTTTATGAAATATTAAGCATTAAAGCGCTAATTTTTGTGCTCACTCGTGTCCGTCCGACCCCCGTCCCCCCCTACTACAGTCAAAACTACAAATACTAAGAATCTGAAAAAAATGCTTGATGAAAGAGCATGTAACGAATTTTAAAGGAAAACTATCACAACTAAGAAGACATCCTACCTACTAAAATCATCTAAAACGGCACCAATTGACTTTAAATAGAAAATTAGTCATTCTTGTTGTTTCTTATGTTTGTATTAGGTACTTAACGGCTTCGGAACCCTACACATGCTCTTGCCCGGTTTTTTTTTTCTGGTGACGAAATTGCGTAATTAATGTATGCGAAGCTTAACAATGCAATAAGGGTTTATGCCTGTAGTCACGTACATATTCGCACATATGCTAAAGGTAACGCAATAAAGAATTATCACTAAAGAATATTTATGCCAAAGAAAAGAGTGCGCACCAAGTATAGTATTGAACATGCAAATATAGACAAACGAACGTACCTACCAAATATAGTATTTTTCACTTCTCTCGCTCTACTATAATGAATCATAATAGCCATGTATAGATGGATTAAAGTGATGCATTTAATCCCTAGGGATTACAGTGTCATTTTACTCCCTAGGGACTAAAGTACTTTTTGTTTTTAATTTCCATATAAAAGCTTTGGAAAACCACAAACAGCATACATGTTGCCATTGGATGATGTCGCCCTTGCCGGAGCGCGCAGAGGAGCCGATGGAGGACAGGCTGCGGCTGGGCATACAACCTCCACCGCCGAGGTTTTCGTTTCGGAAATGTTGTCTATGGACTATTTGTTATGTTCTAACCCCAAAAACATCCTTGTTGTTGTCTCTTTCTGCATTACTGTGACAGGTTGAGAGTAAAAATGATAGCGCTATTAAGGTGTATCTTTTAAGTGTCTACATTTAACATTTGTTTTTCACGCCAACGAAGTGAAAAGTAGATAGAGTATTTAACTCGAGACTAAAATGCCATAATGATACTTGAACTTTATCCGTCGAAATATCTCGTGTCATAATGGCTTTCTTAAGACCCTTGTTGAACAATATACTATTTTTCCCATTTGTCATTTAAAAATATCACTTTTTCAGCTCTGTATAGTGTGTCCCTGGATAAGGTGCACAAACGAATAGGGATGAAATTAGATGCAATTTCACCGACCTAAAACTAATAATACAAAAAAGCATCATACATTTATACTAAAATTTAAAAAAAAATGATTGCTGTCCTCTCTATCGGAACAAAGTGAAACATCTCGCTATGATTAGATGAAAAAAAAAACGGTTTTTTAATCCTAGAGGCTTTTCTTGTGTCAATTCAACAAATAAAAAATACGCCAAAGAAAAAAAAATAACTACAAAAAATGTGCTTATATTTTGTATATTCTTGACAATTCCTAAAATTACGTAAAAATATGCCCATTATTACCTCGCGTTATTATTAGCTATAATTAAGTATCAACTCATTACCTTTAATTAAAAAATAATTACGTGTGTGTTACGTGTATATTTAATTTCATTTAGTATGTGTTGTCTTTTTAGGGTTCCGTAGCCAAATGGCTGAAAAAGGAACCCTTATAGATTCGTCATGTCTGTCTGTCTGTCCGTCCGTATGTCACAGTCACTTTTTTCCGAAACTATAAGAACTGCACTGTTGAAACTTGGTAAGTAGATGTATTCTGTGAACCGCATTAAGATTTTCACACAAAAATAGAAAAAAACCATATATTTTGGGGGTTCCCCATACTTAGAACTGAAACTCAAAAATTTTTTTTCATCAAACCCATACGTGTGGGGTATCTATGGATAGGTCTTCAAAAATGATATTGAGGTTACTAACATCATTTTTTTCTAAACTGAACAGTTTGCGCGAGAGACACTTCCAAAGTGTTGAAATGTGTGTGTGTCCCCTGTAACTTCTAAAATAAGAGAATGATAGAACTAAAAAAAATATATGATGTACATTACCATGCAAACTTCCACCGAAAATTGGTTTGAACGAGATCTAGTAAGTAGTTTTTTTTAATACGTCATAAATCGTAAATAGTCCATACGGTGCTACGGAACCCTTCATGGGCGAGTCCGACTCGCACTTGTTTTATTTAGTTTTATGTTTATTTGAACGGTTGTTACAGGAAATGATCTACGATTAAAAAACCGTTTATTTCATTTCAATTCACCTCATAAGAGGTGAGATATTTAATTTTGTTCCGATAGGGTTGACAGCAATCAATATTTTTTTAATAAAAAAAAAATGACGCTGAATTTGTTTGTCGGTGAAATTGCATCTAGTTTCTTTCATCCCTATTCGTTTGTGCACCTTATCCAGGGACACACTTATTTCAACTAACCAAACTCTCATAATACCAAGTCATTTACTTTGAGCTCTTGGTACATTGTACCTACATGTACTTTGTTAAGTCAAAATCATTTTAATAACCTATACATAAAGTAAACGCTGAAAGCACGCAACAACTAATTCACTTTATTGAAAATGTATACAAATGCTTATCGCCGCGCCACAAGACTTGATGTAATGCGGTACAGTGGTTAACGTTAAACTTTTTACTTAACCTGACCAAACTACACATTTATTCTAAAAGTTTTCTTTGATCCTATGATGAAATTATGGCATCTATACTTATAGTTGTGATGTATTGGGTACGTTAAAATTCCTGTAGGAACCTCCTAGAATGATAAGTAATCCCGCGGCCGCGGCGATACGCCGGCGAGCGCCCGCGGGTACGGTTTGCATTTTTATCAACCGACGACAGCCAGCATTTTATTCTGCGTGCCATAAATATGGAGCTAGTGAACGAACACATGCTGAAATATACATTCTCATACAAACTTATCTGAAACTATGCATAAATAAGCAGCAACAAAAGGCTTCCTCTTCAACCTCTAGGTAAAATAAAACTCGGCAAATTGTTGTTTCTTGTAGCATCCCGTTCGCAAAGCTAACAAGTATTTCGCTTAAGGTTTTTTGTTGGAAATGGTTGTTATTTCTGTTTACGAGCAAGATTATCTCTTCCAGCCTGGTAAATAGGAACGTGAGAAGTAATTTTATGCTGTTCTGAGGATTGTACAGAATGAATCAAGTAAAGTGATTTATTTCTTCTTGAACCCAATACCAAGTCAAGAGTAGGTAGGCAGTTATTTAGATTAATGCCATACTAAACTACTAACAAACATTTGTTTAATTAGTCTACAGGTTGACTATTTCACTTATTACAGACTTTCAGTGTGCTTTTGGATTATCGGGCCTGACGCAAACGTAACCTAAGCCTTGCTGGCAAGGAAAAAGGAAATATGATTGAAAATATTTTTGATAACAATAATTTATGTGTAATATTGATTTTCGAAGAATCATGATCACAATAACATTTTCTCAGCAGATATTTTGTCGGGATGTGTGGCAATCTGCGGTGTGCGTCTCGCTCGCGCTGATGCGGGCTGAATATGAAACGGCACGTCTGTTTCTTACGATACGGCGCGTGATGAGACTGCCATGATTTGTTACCCGCGAACGGAGCCTTAATTAAGCGTACATGAAATGGCTATTGTGTTTAAATATATATAAAACTAGCTACCTACCGACGGCGATGTCCGTCCAAGATTCCGCCGTTTTTCGTGTTTCCCTCGGGAACTATAAACTTTCCCAGGATTAAAAGTGTTATATGTGCTAATGCAGGATGTAGACTATCTGTGTGCAAAATGTTAGCCAAATTCGTTTACTTAACCGTTTATAATTGCGTAACTGAGAGACAAACACCCAAACATCCTAACAGACTCTCACATTTAGTAGGGTCAAAAACTAGAAAATATAAATCTTCGCGCTAAAACGCCTACAGAAATCAAGAGATCAAAGACGCTGAATGAAGAAAAAAATTTATTCTATGGTTTAGATGATGAAATCATGTGCTTTGCGTCTTTTCCGAGGTTTCGATATTATATTATAAATAACTCTACATTTTAACTTTCTGATCCTACAAACTTTCTGTCTGAGGGTGAAAAACATATTATCCAACAGAAATGGGATTAAAAAACCAATAAAAGCGCATAAGTATAACAATTTTTAAAAGGAAAACTATTACGACTGAGTAGATATCATTGGTTCTTGAGATACAGGCGATTAAAGTGTTTACCTACTGAAATCATCTAAGACGCCGCCAAATGACTTTAAATAGAGAAAATTTGTTATACTTATTGTTTTTATGTTTGTAGTATTAACGGCTTCGGAACTCTACACTGAGTTTGGACATGCTTTTGCCCGGTTTTGGATATGTGTAAGTGACGATAGTGAATTGCTTAAAACTGTGTACAATATTAGTCCGGCAGACTTTTAAAAATGCATTATAACGACTAAAACGAATATATAAAACTGAATATGTGAATGGTAACTACGAGTATGTAGACTTACCAAAATTAATTGTTATGTATATGCATTACAAACAAGCTTAAATACTCCGGATAATTTAGTTCCTAGTTAGTTAACGAATTGATAACCTCTTAAGTTAAAAGCATGTAATGAACTCACTGCAGATCAAAGAGTATCAAAGTTCGCAGACTTCCCTTGCTGACATCACATCACATGTTAAATAAACACAATGTACCTAGTGCCAAACCATTTAATATTGCTTCAAATTTGTACTCATTGTCATTGGCTCTTATACAAAACGATAATGTTGAAAAAATCACATAAGACATTTATCGCATTAAAAATAGCGATGTAATAACCGTGGGAGCCTGCCGTTTGGCCAAAATATTTTTGGTCAAATGTATCGTTCCCAAATTTTTCTTTTGCCAAACCAATGTTATATAATTTTTTAGAAATTATTTTAGTACCAACGTGTAGAACCTTATAGTTAGGTTAGGTTAGATTAGCATTTATAAAATTCTGAAATATTGATGGTTACACAAAACAAAGCGGGTTGGCAAATGAAAAATTGGGAAATAAAAAATTTGACCAAAAATATTTTGGCCTAACGAAATAGACCCAATAACAGTGCCTAAAATAATAATTAGGAAAACCACACATATTCAGTTTCCCATAAAACTGGCAACGGCGAGTAAAGAAATTATGAATTCGACATAACAAATATTATTATGCGCAATGCACCAAACGTAGCGCATTTAAAGTGATTTGTTTGGTTTGCGAATGGCGTAACACTCTGGTCTAGTGCAAAAAAGACGAGCGATCATTAGATGAAAGTATACTTTAGTAGTAATACTTTTTGCTTTATGCGTATCTTCCATGACTCTACTAACTTTAAAAAGCCAAATTCCATAATAACTTCATAGATGTTAAGGGTTTTTTTATACGGACTAAGTGTCAATACAGATCATAACAGTATGGTGGTCAAAGGGAACCTAGTCCACCTCCCTGTAAGGAGTTCAAAGTCCAATTGGATACTCTTTATTTCACATCACAGAATATTACTAAAAAAAAAAATATTAGACGAAAATCTTTAGATAGCTAGACATTTTTTTTAAACTACTTTGTTCAGCTGTTGGCTGCTGTACTCTATGGTGTCACTATCTAGTTTGCTCAAGCTAAGCGGCAGACCGGCATTAAAATAGTTATTAGTAGCCGCCTACCAAACTAGAGATCAACTTAGACGTACGTAATACGTTTTAGAACTCGGCAACAGATCGGGCTTTACTGCCTCACCTAATTAGTAACTCCGCTAGCCGCCATTGTCTTATTCGCCGTCGCTCGCCTCTTGCGACGTCTCGTAATTGCTACGTTCTAGACGAAACTAGTCGGGAAGCAATAAATGGCCGCGGTGCTTGTTACACTCACTCGAGCCGGCTGGCTGGACCGAGCGGTTTAATTCCTCTGCGGAACCCTTGAGAACACGTCGGCCTGTCACACGGGCTCCTAAACGGTGCTGTTCGCTAAATAACACATGCAGACGGTAGTCTAGGGGGAAATTTGAAGATTTCACCTGTATATGGTTGGGATACACCTAAAAAAAATTGCCCTTAATAAGAATCTTATTTAAGAGAATTGTGAACCGTTGCTTATATCCCGTAGCTGTCAAAAATAATCCATACAAAATTAGGTCCGGGCGAGATAACGTTTCTTACCCCCTAAATCTTCGACCCGATTTCCACGATTGTTAAATATTTTGTAGTTCTCATGAAAAACTAGGTCTGAACGTTTCGGTTTTTTTTCCTTTCAAACAAGTATTTTCGTGGAAAAGAAGACGTATAAACGTAATAGTCCAAGATTTTCATAATACATCTAAGTACAACATGTTCAATAATCGTAAAAATCGGACAACGTTTAAGGGGAGAAAACCGTTATCGCATTTAGTATGGACTTTATTTTGCTTTGCTTTAAAATTATTGTTGTTGAAATTTTAAGGATTGTATTGTTTAAAAAATCATAACTTTAGGTTGAACGAATATTGTAATAAAAATCTCGCTTAATTCCTGATAAACGTTGTGTTTTTTTTACATAATTTAGTAATTAAATACAAATTCCTAACCAATGCGGGCCCTAAGTTCACTTGTTGGTGATCTTTGCCTCTCTCCTTATAGGATGTAGAACATGCTCTTTAGCTGGTATTGTAAATAGCGATCATTGTAATCGTTGTTGCAACAATAAACCGTTAATCTTATACCCGGATATACTTAATATTCGATGGTCGGGGAATAAAGTTTCATTTATATCCAATTTATGTCCGGGTAAAATTATTTTAATGTGTGTATGAATACATTCATTTATACTAAGTGGATAAAAACGAATTTAATCATAAGTGTTTAATAGAATCAACCTCTCTTTTATTTGTAAAATTTTGTAAAATAAACCTTGTATAAACGATCGTGACTATATCTTAAAACTGTGATTGCAAATTGCCGCATTTATAAATTATTTCATGCCCTAATCATATTATGCTGTATTCGAGACATGTATTTGCATCGCTATCAACGCACAAACTAACTAACCATACTCTACTGATTTAAAAGTTTTATCCATCGAAATCAAACGCGCGGCGGAAATAAAACAGCATATCAAATGTATAGCTTCGACGTGGATACATCTCCGGAAATGCTGCAGGACGGCGAGGTAGTTCCTTATATTCTGAGGACAGAGTGGGCGCGTGCCTGGAATAAGTTCCCCACGCCGGAGATCCCGTCTACATAAAGATTTATTCCCATCTGTAACTGAGACGACGACGCGACAGTTTTTCCCAATTATAAGGTGTAAGCGCCCCATTTATTAACATCTCGTCAAAGAATCACGGACCGCCCCGTGCGCTTCTAAATTAATGTACTTAAGGACTTAGTTTGCGTCGGAGTTAGTGTTGAATGGTGTTTAAATTAATACGTGTTGAAGAGTATTTTTTTATCTGTCAACTCTGAAAAACTTCGCGAAGCATTGACGTTCTAATAATGTCCTTCCTCTTCTGTGACTCCTATCGTGTTAACGGCTATTATTTTCTAAGAGTTGTCTCTGTTATTTTCCTAGCTTGGTAGTTTTAATAACGGTATAATCCTACGTAATTAAAAACCGGTATTGTTCGGTAGTTCGCTAACGTTTTGTTTGTCTGTGTATCGTACAAAAGTACACTAAAATGTTTTTAAGTGCCGCATTACCGTGTACGGCGCTGTAATTGCACCCCATCCGCACAGACGCAAAATATTATTACAAGGAAAACTGTAAAGAAGGCACAATTGCGCACTAGATGTTATCTTCGTTTCTCGGGGACTTCGTAAAATATAACGATTTCATTCTTATTCAATCCTCATATTGAACATCACGTAGGTACAATGTAGTACATCTCGAATTGATAACTTCTTTTTAGGTACTTATTTGTGCCTACGTCGTTTGCATACTGAAAATTTTGTAACTCACTAAATCAATAGTTGGTTTATTTTTTTTCCCGAGCGATATAATATACAATACAATACAGTACAATACAAAACACTTTATTGTCCACCAAACAAAAACATTCACAGAATTTGCACAATTTAGAATATATTTACTACTCAAAATATTTAAAAATGCTATGTAGGTATACAAAAGTTTTCGCTGATGCACAAAGTCTAGTTATTTACAGGGTACCAAAAAACATTCGTATCCGTAAATTATAATTGTAATTTTAAATATTATAAGATTTATAAGTTTTACACACATATTTTTATTGGTCTATATTGACTGCCATAATTATTTTTCGTTATAACGTACTTTTTCAAGAAACTGTTACATATTCAGTTTTTTTTTAAATCGAACCTAACCTAACCTAACCTTGTCTACACGTTAAATATTTAAGAAATTCTAAAATGTTAACGGTTTCAGCGATATAAAAAAAAATATAGATATAGTTAAGATAAATTATTAATGTATTTGTTTTTTTGTGTAAGAAATAAACAGATGATTTTTTTTTGTTTTTAAAATATGACTATCAATAATTATGTCAACAATGATATTATGACCAAAAAAAATATGGGAAACAACGGGCTCCCATCAAAATTATTAGTGTTATTAAAGCATTTCAAATTTGAAAATCATAGGCCATCGTGTTTATCGTATACTTTATTAGGTTCGATTACTTAGAAGAAACATTATTATGCCACTATGAAACGAATTAAATTGAGAAAGTAAAGTAAAGAACCAATTGAAATTAACTGCAAACAACCCTTCGAAATCAAGCGTAGTTCCTGTAAAGTATGCTCGTTTTATCGCTTGTTGACTTCCATTCGATCTTCGATTCCCACACGCCTCGTTACTCTCGCACTCGTCTCGCCTAGTCCCGCTGCGTTTGTTTCCCACTTCCATATTCATCCCAAACTTCTTCTAAATCCAAATTTGTAAAAAAGTCTAAAACTCCGCCGCTGTTATTTAGCCAAAGACGGATGGCAACCCTTTTTATCCCGGGTGTAATAACAGTTCTAACGAAAAAAACGAATTGCCTCGGTCAGCATCGTCGGGTGAAATATATCAACCCCATAGATTACGAGTATGACGATTCGGGGATAAGAAAGCGGTAGCGGTATATGACAGCTCAAATGATGACAAATCAAGTACCTAATATCGCTGGAGCCTAAAAAAATTGTAATCATCATTAAAACATTTTATTATTATAATTTATTGTTTTCGTTATTATCGTGTTAACAATTCATATTATCAATAAAGGAATGGAGATAAATTCTAATTTCAGAGATTTTTGTCGCGTGTTTGTGTGTATACAGTCAACAGGCGGTCTCTGTTGTCGCACTATGTAACATTATTGTTTTGTAAATTTGTTGCTTGGTGTACCTGCCTATGTAGTGTTCAATACAGTGTTTTTGTATTATATTGTATTGTATCGCCAAAAGCCATTAGCATTTTTTTTGACAAGCAAAAACGACGCCGAACTTATAAGTGATGAATTCAGAAACATTACACGTGTACGACGAACTCGAAATAAGTTTAACTGCATTTCTCATAACTGCGTCCAAACCGGACTTAACAAACTCGAACTAAAACTCGTTTACCCGCAAATCGGGTGTAATTTGGTTTAGAAGAAATAAAAGACGAGTGTCCCAGCTGGGCAAGACGCGGACGGCGGCGAGGCGCGAGTGGCGCGACACCACGCGGCCGCGGCAGGCCAGACGAGGCCAGTGGCGAGGCGTGGCCACAACTCGCACCAACTTTGCCGTGCAGGCACTAGATCCCGTTCGAACGACGCTATAACTTCATTTCAGCAGACATTTCAACAGCTTTTTGACGACCTTCAGAAACTATAGGACACTAACAAGCGAGTTTGTAATGAAAACCAGAGACGAACTTTATTGAATGAACACATATAAGTACCTACTTGTAAAATAAACTACACTAACTTAACGCTTCCTTACCTTTACGATTTTAATAGTCACACTATATACTCGTACGTATGTAAAAGAAAAGTTTTGCGTCAGTTTTAACATAACCTGAGACCGTCAAAGGTAATATTTAAAAAGTTGATGTAAAAATCTCTAGACGGCACGGTTGCCGACTCCAAGGTAGTTAAAAATCTCTAGACTTCGTTAGACTTTAGATTTAAACGTACTAGAATATACAACTTTTCGCATGAAATTTTTGTGTTCTACGACAAATTTAACATGAGATGTAATATTAACAAACTTATATTTCGATCTCAATGATAGGTACCAATAATCACGAAAACATTAAATAATTATGTACGAGACATTTAATTTCTGAACATTTCTAATTCTAGGTAATTGCATTCATAAATTGAACATTTTATGCCTAATTAACTCATTCTAATGAGGCATTGTTTTAAAACTTTTCTAGTCAGTGATGCGCTACCACACACGAGAAATTAATAAGCGACAGCCACCCGCGATAGTAATTACAATGCAGCGTAACTTCGTATTCATTTGAAACTCTCACAATGTAAAAACGGCGGCAGTCTCTGTAGCCTTAATATCCGCTGTTTCAGACTCGTAACCGGCTAACAATATTGCATTGCGTACGCCACGCGCTAGTTCCGTACTTATCGCGAAAGTTCCAGCCGCCCGCCCCCCAGGGGGTGGTGCAGTATCGATCGCGTCTGCTGCACACTGCTCGCTGCACTGTCTTCCGCAGATCAGCCCTTATCGTGCGCCGGAACGAGCTCCGCGGCCCGCTGCAGCGCCCGCCACTCGTATTATCGTGCGTAGAGCACAGTTCTCGTAGGTTTGATAGCTCGCATTCTCGCCATGATAATTGATTCCGTTTCGAACGGCTTTCACACCCTAAGGTGTGCATTCTTTATTGATTTTCTGGAAAGTAGTGAGCGTTTATGGTAAATTTACCGTATGTTTAAGTATGTGATTTTTTGAAATTACATTTCGAAGTTATACACTTGAAATCTAATTGAGAGATTTCGAAAAAGCTGGAGACAGACGAGTTAATTCTACCTAGCTGCGCCCCAACCCGATAGCTGCGGTGAAGCGGAACTTTAGCCGCAGTTTCTAATTGGATTAATTTCAGCGAACAAACAAAAAGATGACAAATAAATTTAAACTGTGCAATATCTCGTTACAGTTTAGTTCGAATCGCGCAACACTCGCGCAGCCTAACTATGAAATTTATAACGATGGGCCAAGTTGAGAGTTGCCAGCGTTGAAAATATTGTAAGCCGCTCTCGTTTCGGGCAAATTAAATGAAAAACGAAGTTCCATCGCGTGGCCGACAAAGTTGGCCACTCAAGTTTCCCGGGTGGGTGTAGACGCGCCTCCGTCGCCACTATTTACATTGCAACATTACTGAAGTCTTGCACTCATTCGCACTAATACATTGTTGACACTGAATGTTCAGATAATATTGAAACTAGGATGGAAATATAAATTTAGATACACCATCACTACCACTATCTTATCTATTAACCACCCGCCAAGCAACAGTGTTCGCATTGTTGTGGGGATAAGACAACTGGTGAAATTACTAGCATAGAGGCATTCCATTTTGGTCCTCAGGGTTGGCAACGCATTTGAGGTCTTAGGATTATACATACATTTCACACCGTTTTTTCTCAATTCAATTATGCAATAGGAAAGATAAATTTTATGACAATAAGGTAACATTATACGTGTATAGAAACAACTGGTCAATCATTTAAACCATATCTTGGGTATTAATATCTAAGGGTAATACGATAAATAAATAAAAGAAGCTCCCTACCCAGCTGCCGTCACTAGCTACAGCTTCAGTGAGTCAAATCGATACAAAGCGACTACTCTTAGGATTGAATAGCCGCTTGGAAACCCGCCAGCGGCCCTCGACCTGCTGAACACCGCTTGCCCTCTTCACGACTTTGACTCACGCCTTCGCTTCACACGGCATTTACTTACTGGGCTTTACTCTTTGCTTTATGATATGGAAAATGCAAACGAGCACAGGCCACCCGATGGTAGTGATTATATGAGACCATTTGCAATCTCGAAACTGCAATCCAAAGGCTGCTATCCTGGTCATTTCACCGGTTCTCTTATCCCCACAAGTGTACACAGCAATGCAAACACTGTTGCATGGCGATAGGTTAAAGGTTAAGATGGTTGTAGCTAACCGGACGGACCCTGCACAAAGCCCTACCATGCGTTGGATTTAAGAGAATGCGTTCAAGGAAGCAAGGCCATTTGAGATGAACTTAAGTTTACTGTTAATGGCGCCATTAGCATGATTTATTCTTGCTTACTCTACCCTTAGCTGCAACTTTACCCAATCCAGTCTCAAAAAAAATAGATATTCTTATAGCAAGTATTACGCTAAATCAATGTTAAAAATGCAAAAGTGAGTATGTCTGTCGGTCCGTTACGCCTTCTAAGCTGATTTTGATTAATTCGGTAGGAAGAAAAAGCTAACATAACATAATTTTATCCCGGAAAATGTCATAAATCCCAAAGGAAAAATTATAAACGAGTTTTACGTGTACAAAGTTACAGGCACAATCTTGATAGGTATTCAGGACCCTTTATGCTAATGCAGCGCAGATACATTGATACTGAAATTACGGTGAAATAAAGGCACTTAAAACAAGCCCATGAACACAATATCGCAGCCATCGATTTCCGAACACATTCAGCTCCACAGGTTATGTTATTCGCGTGTTTGAGAGCGCCCCGTCGATCGCGCTGCAAATCAAAGGGCGCGGGAATAAACAGCGGCACGGGCGAAAGCCAGACTGCAGACTGTTTGTTTATTTATATAAAGGAAGCTTTGAACCCGGTGACATTAGCGTTTATAGAAAAACTCATTCCGGCGAGACGTCACGTGATCTGGTATAATTAATTTGTGACTACGCTGAGTCTTCTGAAGCAGGTAATTTTGGAGACATGGTGTCACGTTATTTTAGTGGATTATATTTTACGAATGTGATTAAATGTTATCTCATTAGTCTGTTACCGTTTAAACTCAGCTACTAGACAATTCGCTTTGTTTAGATAAATATTACAATTACTACAGAAATCTAAAAACAATCGAAGAAGATTAAAAATTGTCGGAGGTTATCGTGCGTTCTGGGCCTATGCTCTGGTTTAGCCAATCTTCTTTCGATATCGTAATCACACAGCTACGCTAACGATAGTACGTTATGACAACTCTCACTATCTCGTTTTCTTTATGGTATGGTGTATAGACAAACGAGGAAAACATGAACATTCTTAAGATTGTAATAATCGTAAGGCCGCGAATGTGTCAACAACTTTGAGTGAATAAAAACTGCAAAATATGAACAATATGATTACGATATCGAAGTAAAACGCACGCAAATGCAAATATTTACAAAGTGGAATATAGACCTAGGTGTTAGGTTACTTTCATTTCATACTTATTTTCGACAACCATTTTGATCAATGTTAATGCAATCGTTTAAGGGTATTTCTGGTGAGCTTTAAGTTTCCCGTTAATAGGAAGCCACTGACTTCGTTAGTTATTATATCATAGATTAATTTAAGGTAATTTAACTTAGAACATAACTTACAGAGTAGGACTATACATACATAACTTAGGGAGTAACAACTATAACTTGTTTCTCAAACAGCTTAATAACCAGAGTGAAATTTCTGAATTATGTAACTATCATACGATAATTATTATCAAATTATCATATTGATATTTTTCTTGTCCATGTTGGCGCTATGATATTACATGCAGAATCTAATTGATAAACGTAAGTTACGTTACGTTAAAACAATGAGCCATTTTATACAAATAAAGTCTTCAATTAAACAATTACGAATGGAGCATAGAAAACGGTTAAACAATTAAGAATTCATCTATGGTTTGGAGATCTGATACGGGTGCGGGTAGGCCAAGAATATTTTTATTTGGTATAAAAAAAACGCCTGTTATATAAGTGATGTTTTCTGAGCCCAAACCAGACCAAATAAATCATATTTCCGAGCAGTGTAGAAAAATAATTTTTTTTTGGTCATACAAACAGGAATTTTGTAGGTCTTTTAAAATAAAAAAATATTTCCTCGCAGTAGATGAGAAAAGTACTAAGTATGTCTGACGCGGCAGAAAAAGCAATTTATGGACACGGACTACGTTTCGGCCCTCTATAAAATGACTCTTCAATAAATCACGTAATTTCTACCCTCAGAAACAATGTACTATAAAAATATACTGCCCTAATTTGTAGAGGAACGCGGAGGCATGGCCTTAAGGAGAGTCAGGAAGAGCCACATTGGAGCGCAGCCAGATGGCGCTCGTGGAGCGCCCTCCGCCAACTGTCGCTAATTGCTAACTCTTTCCGAATTATCATAATTACACCCTCACGTTATTAACGTTAACCAAGCCCACATCGGCTGTCAGATCGAGGTAGATTTACAAGCAGTTCTTGTTTTGTCACCTTTACATTTAAAATCGCTAGAGTTTATAGACCTTTAAGCCTTTTTATGCTTCAAGAAAAGTTTCGAACTAAATATTTTTTGACAGTTAAATGATATCTGTATATAAAATATAAAACTTATTTTCACGAGTCTTTTTAGGGTTTTTTACTTTAAGTAGGTTTAGAGCTTTGTTTTTCTAACGCCGAAAATGTCTAAAATAAATTAATGAATCAAAATCATATTGGTTAAATCCTACTAATATTATAAACGCGAAAGTTTGTAAGTATGAATGTTTAATACTCTTTCACGCAAAAACTACTGGACGGATTTTGGAGAAATTGGGAATGCAAACAGCTTATAAATTGGATTAACACATAGGGTACCTTTCATATCGCTATTCCCTCGGGTACTGATTTATACGCGTACGAAGTCGGGGGCGGAAACTAGTAATTAATAAAACAATATGGAACAGAATTTCTTTTAATATTTGAGGTACCTTGTGTATCACTACAAAGTTAATGTTATGTTAATGTTACGTAGTTTTAGCCTTACGTTTGCATACGAGTACGTTGACGATAAAGTAAATAAACAAACGACATCATATTTTATACCTTGCTTTCTCAGTTAGCGTCAGTCCAGGGCCTATATTCAGGTGCGTTAAAACGATATCGTGTTTGACTCGTTTAAAAATCGTTTATGTCACAGTCGCCATTATTGTAAATGACATAAGAGTTATCAAAACATTGACAATACGGAAACAGGTCAAAAACGATATCGTTATAACGCACTTGAATAGAGGCCCAGGATGATGTTATGTAATATTTTTTGTATTTTTATATTTTTCATCTCTAATCGATAAATATGTTTTGTATTTTTTTTTCATCTCTAATCGATAACGGAGATAAAGCGGGTTATATTAATAATCAACATAATTTCAAAAGTTATTTACTAACATACAAAATATCTGCAATACACTGCTTTCAGGTCAGATTTAATAATTCAAAGTTTCAAGCCCGACTTACCCGACGCGTTCCGTTATTCAACTATTCGAAGTAACTTCATTGTCTAACCAAGTTAGTCGTCGCCGAGATTTGAGCAGCATCAAACATATAATTGTGTGTGTGGGGGAGACTCGCTTGTTGGGAGACGACTTCAAGGACCCGAGGTCAACCGAGAGACATTCTTGCGCCAAACTATTTTGTTTACGGCGAGGGTTCAAAAAAGGGTAAAAGAAAAATAATGGTGAAAGTTTCGTAGAGTTCTTTAGATATGGTATTTGCTGCAAAAAAGTCACCCTGGAGCAGAATAGCAACTTTTTTCTACAGCTCGGGTGCTCAAACGATACCACTTAGTACTCATTTAAATGCGAAAGTGAGTCTTTCTAATCTTAACTTCCACAACTAAACTACATATTGGACCGCTAACTTAAAAATAACATTCCGGAACAATTGCACAGAATTACTAAAAAATAGGTAATCACCGCGGGTTACATCGAGTGTTCATAAATAAAACTGGAAGAGATCCTATATGGGATAAGTTCGCCTATGTACATTATCTATATTGCAAACATGTCTTGTAATTGTTATGTGCAATAAAGAGTTTACTTACATAAACGCAATCAAGTGCTAGTCAGCCTCGCACACGTTTTGTTTTAAATGTGTGGTTATTTGTCAAAGACTATGGTACATACCTACAATTATGGCATGAGTACTTTTGTAATGTATAAACTAATACCATTCAAATGATTCGGATTTTGCTTTAAACTACACACAGGACGTCACACAAATTGACCTAGTCCCAAACTAAGCTCTAGGCTTGTTCTATGGGTACTAGACAACGATAAACTTACTTATATAGAGAAATATATACTTAAATACATAGAAAACATCCAAGACTCAGGAACAAATACTGGAGCTCATCACATAAATATCTGGTTTTACCGGGATTTGAACCCACGACCCCTAGTTTCGAAGGCAGGGTCACTCCCAAGTCTCCCAACTAGGCTAGCGTGTCGTCAAAATAGAGCGAATAATTTTACTACCGTACTAAGGTCATATAATATCATCGTTACTGAGAATACCCACCGCAAAGTACGATTTATTTATTTATTTACCTTTTCTTATCGTACTATAATATTATAAATGAGAAAGTTTTTATGTTTGGATGTTTGTAACTCAATCACGGTTCAACTTCAATGGCTAGGGATGGAACTTCACACATATAGGTAGGTTCCGTCCTGGAATAGCACTAGGCTACTTTCGAATCCGTAAAATTGGTACCTAGTTCCCGCGAGAATACCGATAAACGACGTCTATGCGGACGGAGTCGCGGGTTACAGCTAGTATATCATAAAGTACATTCGTTACTAACAGCTCAGTTCCAAATCAATACAAATTTATTTCAAAATTATTATCATTCATCCAATCATCCATCTTGTCCAGTCGTCCACTATGGGACAGATAATAGCAACGCATCACCGACTCTCTTTACCTTTTGTTAGGAAAGTCTAAAATGGCAGGTCCCGGTGATTAGTGCCCACACTGGTGTCGGGAGTTGTCCAATGCTCTGTCATGCTGTCGCTTGGAACAATAGCGCTGCATGCGTGGCTCTCATGCTGGCGGGATGTGTCGCTGTCTCATCCCGAAGTAGTATTCTCATAAGGAACAAATTGTCAACAAGTTCTTTTACGAGCGTTTGTTGGCTCATGAGCACGTAAGACCTACACGTTCATGTGTGTCGACCGTTGCTCATTCGACCTTCGCCTGTGCGTATGTTACGTGGTGACTGTAGAACTTTGTGCATGGTTCGTCCGGATCGCTTCCACCGTCTTATCCTTTGACCTGCGGCCATTAGTGTTCGCTTTGTTGTGGTCCGGTGTTGGGGTAAGACAACCGATGTAATTAATAACATACAGGTATTACGTATTAGATTGCAAATATTAATAGGCCTCAGGACTCACTTAGCATCAGCACGGCTAGCACATGACTACCCGTCATTCTCTAATCACAACGGCCAGAAAAAGACAGGTAGTCTACCTCGCGGACGACATAATTCACGCGCCGTCATGTGCTAGCCGTGCAGGTAGACTAAAATCTCTCATTTTTTCTTACATACCTACATATACAGGGTGGCTCATTCAGATCGGTCAGTATGGGAAAGTCAGAAACTGTAAGACGTACGAAGATCTGTTCTTAGGAACCATGTCATCGATTCTAATAACAAGAATAACTGCATTCATACATTTAAAAAAAACATGTACTCAGCGCGGGAATCGAACCCGGACGTTTTAAAAATTAAACTAACACTATTTCTATTTAGATACCGATTGTGTAGTCTTAAGAAGCAAATGTTACTACAGAACATGTCTTTAATTATTAAAATTCATTGTTTTCATATCATTTAATTTATTTTAGTAGGTGTTCGAAATGACTACCATTTTTTCAATACAACATTCAATTCGTTCAGGGTATGAAAACAGTGCATTTTATTAATTTTAGTCATCATGTTTCATACTAACATTTGCAGCTCTAGACGTACACAATCGATAACTAAATAGAAATAGTGTTCGTTTTATTTTTCTTAATTTCCGGGTTCGATTCCCGCGATGAGTAGGTATAGGTTTTTTTTAAATGTATGAATGCAGTTATTCTTGTTATTAAAATCGATGACATGGTTCCTAAGAACAGATCTTCGTATGACTTATAATTTCTGACTTTCCCATACTGACCGATCTAAATGAGCCACCCTGTATAACATCAAGCCTTCATTCCCTCAGTGGGGTAGGATGAGCTACTGAAATACCAACCACTCTAAAAAACTTGATTTTAAAACCACATTTTGCACAATCAGAGTAAGAAGTATACTGGTGTATTCGTTTCAAGTTGCAAACCTATCGCGTAATAGTACTACAAGCCCTTATTCCCTTAATCGCCTCTTACGACATGCACGGGAAGACACGGAGTGGCGCTATTCTAACTCGACATCCACACGGGAAACCACTTTTCCTTTATTTTTGCCATAAAATGAAAGTTTCATGTCGCTGTATAATCCATACGCGTTCTCGGCTCAGATGAGGCTTGTCTCGACCGCACGCACATAAAGAATAACTCCCCAGTTTCCGACGCTTTCACGTCACCACTATTTTTAAAGTTCCATGACAATGATGAACACAAAGTCCTTTGTTCCACTCACTCGGAATTGGAAGCACAAAAGTGATGTGCGTTTCGCGTAAATTGCATTATAGTGCTCTCCGTTCCAAATTAATCTCCACGACAGTTAATTGACGGGGCAATTCTGTACGAAAACACCCACTCAATTATTCAGATACTTATTCTATAAAAAACATCACTTGTATGTGATTTGTTCAATTTGATACTGGCTGTGTGATACGTAGAAAACTGAACGATAGTTAGATGCAAATCTAACAATAGGGTAATAGGGTGACTGGGGGCCTTTGTTAGTTTTGGTTTAGCTCATAGACCCCTTAAGGCAGACTACTATCAACATTATTATATTTTTGGCAGATGTGTCAATAAGACAAGTCCCAAGCAATAGAGAACTTGCATGAAAATCAGAGTTGGGTTTCATTGATATCATTTAGGAGAAAATGTAAAAAAAAAAGCATATAAAACGCAGTAGACTACGTTTTGACACGTTTATTAAGATTTTACATAGAATCAAAAATTTATAAAATTTGAAAACTTCTTTTAATGTTTAGTTTGTTTTTTTCGGCATCCTCATTTGATTTATGCGTGTATGGACTATAAGGAAATATGGCGATGCATAGAAATGTCTAGCCTTAAAACATAAATTTGTCTGAGTATTAGAAAGCCAATACTTCAAAAGGTTTAAGTCTTATTAAGTGGTAATATAAAAATGACTACTATCTAAGTATTTTATACATCGTCATATTTTCTTTTAGTCTATTGTCGCAACATCTTTATATGTCGTCAAATATACATGTAGACATTTTTATACTTTGTCAAAATTATACAGGGACGATATTATTCAAGTGGTCATTTTTATACATCACCATATTTCCTTATAGTCAATACACGCATAAATCCCTCATTTTATTTAAGTACTTATTATTTTAATGCAAAGATATTGGCTTAAACATAAGTAATTAACGAAATAATGCAAATTTCCTTAGAAGGTGCTTATATTTTAAACATGGAACAACAGTCATGCCAGTCGCCGATTTTGTATGAAGTGTTTTTGCACGGGGTGTGAACTATGACTTTTAAAAGCTTCATATTATGTAAAAAAAAATACACGACAATTATTTCGCGTATACTTATAATTATTCCTCTCTTTCATAGCACTTTCGAGAAAGCGTAAAAAAAAAATTCACGTTCCCTATTATTACTTATTAGTTATTTGTATACAGAGTGACATCAAAGACGTGATCAAAAGTGATATGACTATATAGTTATGTAGGTGTTTAGATCTAGTATTCAGACTTAATCACGCAATGATCAAAAATAAATAATTTATTGTAAAGAGTGTGGTCATCCTTCTTGACAGAAAGAGATGCACAGAAACAACAAAACAAATAATTGACAATGACTTGAATTGTCACTGTGACTGAAGTGTTATTAAAGTAAAATAGTCTGAATAGGATCCATAGAGGGTATGATTCTAAAAATAGGGTAACCATGATTTACTAGATCGGTGATTTAATTATGAGGAAAATTAACAAAAAGAAAAACCTTTTGTTTCTTGCAACTAATATTACTTGAAAATGGCCATCAATTACCGAGCGAAAAACTGGTTTCTGATCATGACTTCGATGTCACCCTGTATTATGGTGTATTCGTAAACACTGGCAGCTAAAGTCAAGATGGCGACACTTTACGGACGTTGCTCCCGCGCCGCGCTATTTAACCAACTTTCAAAGGATTATTATGTCTATGGGCACGGAACATCAAGCCATATCCGCGCTGTAAGCTGTAACGTTGGATTGAGGCCAAAACGCAACGCTGGCCCCGTTACATTCCACCAGATCGCGGGGATGTGCCCAACTCTGGTTATCAAAGCATATATACTTACACACCCACACCATCACAACCTACGATATCATTAAGCACCCTTATAAAAGCAAAACAAGAAATCACTAATCGTTTTTAATTTTCTCTTCAGTTTTAACTCGCTATTTTTTTTTAATATTAGGATATTATCTTCAAGTTTATGACTATCCTGTATTGGAAATAAGTACAGTTCTTTAGTTTATGATTAAGATCCTTTAACTAAAAGGTGTATATAGCGTTTTACAAACAGAGGGTTTTCATGACCCCAAGCAAACATAAAGCAGTGGAAGTACAGGGTCCTTATTGTTAGCCCCTATTGCATTTGTAATTGTTTTCGACCCGGCCGCCTTTACTGTCAAGTTAATAAGAGCTATCCAAGAGCTGTCATTACGATAACAATAGACTAAGTAGAATAGAGGCCCACGTAGTGAATAGTCCTATACGCCATGAATCGTTGAAATGTTTGTATAAATTCTGTAGTCAAAAAGGGTGTAAGTCGACTTAAACTCGTAATAAAAAAGGGTATACCGGGTGTTGCCTGTAATAGGAGCAATAAATTTAGGCATCGTTGCCACACCACAAACGTAACAACATTTATTCTACAACTTTTGAAAATAACTTATTGTTTACTAAATATTAATGATTTTAGATTTTCTAACCAATGTATTGCGAAAACTACGAAGTTTGTAGGCTGACATTAGATGTCAACTAGACTATTGGATGGAGTAATTGAAAATGCAATTTAGATTGTTCGAAAAAATCCCAAATAATTAAATTATCACCATATTTTTTTTAAGTTGTATAACAAATAACGAACAATACGTTTATAGAGTACAAACGATCCCTCAATTTATTGCTCCTGTTACAGGCAACACCCGGTATACATGACTTAAACCCTTTTTTACTTGATCTTCAGCAGACTTATTCACTATTTTTCTCGCTTTCTCAGACACACATCGACAAACAAAGACAAACACTAATATATCCGACAAAACAATACGATGTCGTGCGATGACGCATCACGTCTTGTAGTGACGAAAATAAAAACAAATATGACGAGGCCCTTTTTTAAAATTGAAACCCTGAAAACACTGAAATTAAATTGTTCACAGCCATTTCACAACGCAAACTTTTAAAGCATGTACCTACTTTATACCCTCCGTTCATTGCCCCTCAAAATGGAATTGATAAAAAATCAAAACGCTGAAATTAAATTCTGTGCAGATTCAACGCTCATATTTTGGTTTATTCTAGCTAAAAGTTTAGTATAGGATTATTACATTAGAGTTGCCGCTTAAAATAACTATCTTATTCTGCGTCATCAAACAGCCGATTTCAATTGATATCCGAAAAACAATAAACACAACCTAAAAACATTTGTATAATCTTTTAGAAAGAAAGAAATACATTTATTGACACATAAAGAAGCTGCGACGGCTGCGTGCAACCAAGGTATTTTTCCTTTAAATATATATGTATATTGTTTACACCATAATAGGTAAGTAATAACTAAACGAATAATTAAATACATTGTGCAAGTTTATCTCACAGTCAATTTGCTAATCAAAATAAAGTGTTAGCAACTACCTAAATTAAGCCTACTGATAACACTATTTAATGTAGTTTTTATGATATAGTATTGTGGTCGCATATTTTTATTCAGCCTAGGTATGTAATAAAAATCCTATTAAGCCTACACGGAACTTGAAAGCCCACGGGTGTTCCCGGCCGTGTGCGGTACATTTACGTAAAATAATGTGTCGGGGTTTCCCAGTCCTTTTTCCTGAAAAAACCAAGTTGAAATTACGTCGGGAACTTCCAAAGGCGTATTATAAAGTTTTGATTTGAGGGGATGTTATAAGTAGGGACGTTTGAAAGGATTCTTAAGAATGGCTTAGAGAGTAACGAAGTAATATGGGTATGGGCTATAAGGCTGCAAATGTGCACTATCGTGCGTCCCGAGCTCGCAGTGATCATAATAAACAGCCTGCATATCCGAGATCAGGGGCTCAGCTACAGTCGCGCGGCACAATAGCGCCGCTAACTCGCACAACATGTGCGTTCGCCTTAACAATATAAAACCTAAGCAGCATTTCCTTTAGAAATTTCACCGTAAGTATAAGTGAACGTCGTATCGTTTTGCATAGGAAAAAGCATTAAACTTTGCTTTCTGCTCTATATTTTATAGCTATGTTTACTGTCTTTATGCTTTGTTGTTTGTAATTTAGGCTAGTCACGTTGTACTCTTTGAAAGGTAACGTCTTTTGAAATCTGTCATTACTTATAAAGTTATAGGTGAACGTGAGTCTATACATATTATTTGCTTTATACTCTCGTTAACGTTCGCAGAACGCTAAATTAAGCCCAGTCTTATTTGCATTTCCAACTCGGTACTAAAACAGATAAAGTCTCAATCCTGTTAAGTTAAATTCTTACGTTTATGCAAAGTCTTCTCATGTTAAATATCGATTAAATTCGATTAAACCGACATACGAGCGGAGATAATTGAGACAAAATGCAATCAACGCGACCATCTTCACTTTTAGTCGACACAAACAGTGCTCGATAAAATTCGAGATAGTACCAAGTTTATTTAAAAACCTAATCGAACGCACAAAAGAGTAAACTAAGTATTAGTATTGCTATATCACCTGCAACAAATTTGTGTTGTTAACTATGTTTTGTTTTGTTAACTATGACAACGAGTGATTGTTGTCACAGTTGACAAAAGATTTAAATTTAAAAACTCCATGTAATTTTGAGCACGAAATGTGATGAACTTTTCCGAACTGTTATAAATACCTAGTGTGTATTTTATAATGATGTAAATCTCAATCAGTCATTACACGTCAACAAATGAAAACAATTCTGGTATACCTGTAACATTCCCCAAGTGTGACTTTTTACGGTTAGGGCATTGGCGAGCAGATCTACGGCTACATTTCCCAAAAATCATATCGAAGAAAAGTGAGAACGTGGCTTGGCTAAATAACATGCTATAACTTATTATAACCCACATAACTTAGTATTAATGCTACATGGCAAACGACTAGCTGTACTGCCACTGCCATGTTACTGGTATACGTTAGAGCTTGTAATTGTATCTGTCGTTTTGGCAGCGCTTGTGGCTTATTGCGGCATTTTATGGACCGAACTTTATAATTAAAATCAGGAAACGCGTTCTTCTGTAATCTTAAAGGAAGTTATTCATTAATCAGGGGTTATTTAAGTTCGAATTAAAAGAAACCTAGCACTTTTTATTTTACTTTAAAACTAAAATCTAAACTTGTTCATTATTCCATTGCTGTTACAATTATCTAGATCAGTGCTTTGGAACCAGTACAGTGGTGCACGGACCTCTGGTGGCGGAATAATATGTTTCTATTTATGTTTGTTGTTGAAGAACATAACTTAATAAATACAAGTTACTTATAAAACTGACATTGTCCTTTTTTATGGAAGCATCTAGAAATTTTATTGTAATCTAGTACTTGTAGTAAATGCGCCGACCCCAAATGATTGGGATTAGGGTAAGAGAATAATGATGATAATAAGTTGCTAAAAATAAACAACTTTTTATTTATTTAAATGAATACAGTACCTGCAGATCACTGGGTGTTCAAATACGTCTCCCGCTTGGCCAATGGCCGTCTTTATAAAAGCCGTGGTTAACAGCAACGTAGGAATCGTAAATTTTATATGCTTAGCTTATTTTACTAAATAATTAGTGTCATGAAGACAATTTACGTATTTTTATGTAGAATTGACGCTTACCTAAAAACATAAGCAAGTACGTACGAGTATACTATAGTAGATGAAAAGGAGCAAGTACTTCTTTTATTCGCTCGGTGAAGGATGGAGTATCATCCCACTCCAGAGGGCACTTGACCGCAACAGATGGCCCCGCTAGCCGTCGATCCCATCTACACATATAACGAAAGTTATTGTGTGAGCAGCCTATACAACGCAGAGATACTCGCCGCAGACTTTTAAATATTTTAAGATCGATGGAATATCCCGACACATTCCTTTTATAACCTTTAGCTCCAAGAAAATCCAATTACAGTAATGTCTAGAAATAACGTCAGTCCTCTATTTATTAAAACTCTTTCATTTCAGCTGGCAATATCTTGAATAGTCGATAAACGTGCCTCCCATTGTGCAGAAATGCTGTGAAGTATGTGGCCTGGTATTGATATTGAGCGATTCAGTGAAGATGAAGGGTAAAGTTCGCGTCGCCACAGTCTCTATAGTTGTATTAAACACCTGATACGACTTATTTATTGGTCGCGATAGCTTCGCCTCGAAATCAGGAGGACGTGGAGATAGGAAATGAAATAATATTATTGAAACGGCGGTTCTCGCTAAGCTTTAATTAAGTAGATCTGATAGCATCAAAGTACTTTTGAAGTTGGTAAACTCATCAAAAACCACTTGGTCGATCAGGATCGTAATTACTTAACGTGAGTTGCGGTCGCTAGCGCTTCGGATAGACAAGAGTAATAGCAAAATGTAGCTAAAGCTCCGGCAATTACCCGATAACATCAACAAAACTAGTTATTTAATGTCATCATTCTACATCGTTAGTTTAGATCAGCTATGATAATATTTTGGTAAACAATTTACAGCCTTATTCCTGTTACATGTTTCATAGTTATCAAATAAGCCATTTTGAGGCCGTAAACTTGTAAAGGCAAGCGTGTTAACTCGGAAGAAGGGTCGCGTCGGGTCAAGGCAGCGTGCAGTGCAAGTTCCAGAAACAACCCGAGAATAATAAACGCCTCGCAGCACTCGCATAACGCCGAGTCCATAAATCGTTCTCGTTTTAATATAACAGGCACCTCCATAATCTTCGGTTTGGTTCGCATGCAATGAGATGTGCACGCTTGCCACGCAGCCGGCGGCGCTGCATTTCCGAACGCATCTTCGTTCAATATCCGCCAGGATTGTTTGTTCCCCCACCACCCCGCCTCTAATGGAGGGGGTGTCTTGTCTAGTTTAGAAATAGACTTTCCTGATGCCTAGTATGTATAGTGCAATATTTATAGTTTAAGTTCGCGCGTGGCGTGGGTCAGAGAGGACTTAAAGTTAGGTACCTAACTGAACTCCATTTTCTAGGAAAGTGTTTATCATTATATGTGTAGGTCAATGTAATTTTAATGATTCTTTTTTTAGTAGGTAGTGTATATGTCAGGGGTAGTTTCATTTTAAATTCGTCAAGATCGGTGACGGAATCCATCGAGTCAACAAAACTCCTCAATAATTTGGAGTCGGCTCATTGTTCATCAAACATTTACCATACTACAAATGCGAAAGTTTGTATAGATGGATGAATGGATGTTTGTTACTCAACCACGCCAGAACGGCTGAACGGATCTAGATGACATTTGGCCCAGAGATAGATTATAGTCTGGAATAGGCCATAGGCTACTTTTTATCCCGGAAAATTGGACGGTTCCTGAGGGAACAGCGATAAACGATTTCTATGCGGACGGAGTCGCGGGAAACGAAACAACTAGTTAATTAATACATTTTCGTTCTGGCAGGCCCAGCACACGGTTGTTTTTTTTTTCATACTTTTTAATGCACCACGCAATGTATTAGAAATAGCCCAATTAACCTGCAGTTAACTGTCACTTACGTGTTCGTTGCAGCTGACAAGGTTTCAAGTACATTGCTGCTCGATGGGAGCTTTAAAAAATAATTGAGCTCTATGTATTAGAGTTATTAACGAAATTCCACATCTACATGACTTGTAGAGCTACCTACGTCTGGTTTAAATGTTTGCTCGTATTCTATTCACATACTGAAAACGAGTAAACTCTTTTTTTAAGATGAGCGTCCTCTGTATTAGTACTATTATACTCATATATTTTGTGGACCTGCCGACGAAGATATCAAGCTACCCCTAGCTAAGCAAATGGCGAAAGATCGAGCGAGATAATTGAACCCATAGTATGGTACACGATCTAGAGTCTGCTGCTGTTAACTTTGCTCTATCTTTTTTGTGTTCGGTTTGCGATAAATTAATATCTATGATCAAGGCGTATTTTGATATAAGTAGATCAACCAAGAACTCCTTTCGACATTACCTTAATTCAATTTATGTTGCTACGATATGATACAGCAAATGCAGGCGTACTCGTGCCTATCCTTTAATAGCCCTCTCTGACTGTCGCAGGAGACCTAAACGTATGGAATTTAATTCAACGTCCATGGTAACGGTATGAAAATCCATAGTTTACCGTGGACGTGGACGGTAAAATCGTACCTTGCCGTTCGGCGGAAAATTATAAAAGCGCCTAATAAGAGTTGTAATAACATCAACAACATGTTACGTTGTAGCAAAAGATGTTCTACGATTTTCAAAATTTCACTTAGTCTTAATGCTAGACAGTTTGCATCTCGGATTGCGTCCTCACCACCCGCTGTGGTTTGATTAAAGCCCGCATCTTGTCCCGATCATCACGAATACTTGAAATAATTAAATTTACTTGATTGCACTCTGCATATTTCTCCAATCCATTGATTTGGTCTAAAGCTTCGACTTAGAGATGGCTATGCCCGTACACAATGTTCAAACCGCAAATAGTTTTGGTAACTTCACACATATCGTACCTGGCAAGCATCAAATTTTAAGACGAGGTAGGCACCAACATCATCATCATCATTTTATTATCAAAAAAGACTGTGCAATAGAGTCAATCAAGTACGGATACATATACGCACAACTTATTAGCATTTATAACTCTGAAAACAATAATATATACTTATCGTAGATAGTCGTGTTAAGCGGGCTCTTGCGGCAAACAAATAAATAAAATACGCGATGGAAGTACTTAATGTAACCTTAACTTAAAACGCCTTCAGCGGTTTTTTCCATACACGACTTGTGCATTATCGGTGCAGACGCGTACGTACCACCACCGTTTACCCACCACTTTACCCTGTGCCGAGTCTAATGAAATATCGATTTGCTTTAAGAAACGGTGGCTGAAGTTAAAGGTATTTCAATAAAAATTACCAACGGATTTATGTTTTGTACCAAAAGTTTAGCATCGGTCTTAGCTTTATGTAAATCGAGGTGTTGCGACACATGTACCGAGGTATGCTTGAACATTCGTTATGTATTTGAATACACGTCCATGACTGTAATTCTTGTAAGATCAGAAATATAATATAAAATTAGGGACCATATTCTGATGTGCCGACTGTCCCCTCCTTTTTAGGTACTTGTAATTAGAAATCAAATTAAGAGAAAGGGATTTAGTAAACGTAACTTAGAACTTTAATTTTTAAAGTAGGACCTAGACCTACTACTAATCCTCTATTTCGATAGTACTAGACTAGACCTACGTCTGTGGCTAAGAGTTCTATGCCGTATAGTTGAAATTTGCGAGTAATTTGTTTCCTTTTGATAGCACACATTTATAAAACTCGGAAAATTGCTCATTCGTTTGATGAAATAGAAAATATTTATTCAACGCACACTACACAACACAACAAAAAAAATGAGTCCATGTTTCGTCAGTAATTACATTTGACAACCAGGTCGTAGGCGCGTACGGTTGAACCCAAAAGTAATTGTACATTTTAGTACGTTGTCGTAGCTATTGATGTACTATATTCAAAACCACTGTAACTTCAACATGTTACTGCGACAAGGTCCTAAATTGTACAGCTACTTTTGAGTTCGACTGTACAAATAAATAAGTATGAGCTTAATCAGCGGCGATGGTTTAGCTGTTGGATGCGTGCCATCTCGGAGTTTTTCGGGACGTATGTGTGTAGCAGAATTTGATATTCTATTTACGATGACCTTTGCAGTGAAGAGTAATATCGAAATGGTACCTTACCTGCACCTGTAGTAAATAAACATGTGCATGTAGTCTCTATTCTGCACTTAGCTGACCTGAGGACAATGACTCAGTCGGTAAAAATGTAGAAAAAAACATTAACTGTATTTATCTTGCTTTCTCAATTAGCTTATCGATGGGTAACGAGTAGCACACGGGTCCTAAAGCTAACTAACAGATCAACACAAATACGAACTTAACCAACAAAATACATCATTTCATCTACATATAACTCCTACTAACAGGGCCTCTATTCTACAGCGTTATAACGATATCGCGTTTGACATGTTTTAGAATCGTTTACGTCACAGTCGCCATTATTGTAAATTACATAAGAGCTATCAAAACTTTGACAGTACGGAAACACGTCAAATACGATATCGTTATTACCGTGCAGAATCCCAGCCCAGGGCCTCTATTCTACTGCGTTATAACGTTATCGCGTTTGACGTGTTTTAGAATCGTTTATGTCACAGTCGCTATTATTGTAAATGACATAAGAGTTATCAAAACATTGAAATTACGGAAACACGTCAAAAACGATATCGTTATTACTTTGTAGAATCCCCCCCCCCCGTGGTTGCCGCCCCCGTGTGGTTGCCGGGTTAGAATAGTGCCACTCCATGTCTTCCCGTGGATGTCGTAAGAGGCGACTAAGGAAATAACGGCTCGTAGTGCTGTTAGGCGATGGGCTTGCAACCTGTCACTAATACACTAGTAAACCTCTTAGCCTGTTAGTGCAAAATGTGGTTACAGAAATATTATGCGGTTATAGAATCCCAGCCCTGTACTAACACAAAGCTGCCAGATTTTAGAATTTTATTAAAGTAAAATAAATAATATCGTACTTCTTATAAATGCGAAAGTTTGGATGTTTGTTACTCAATCAAACCAAAACGGCTGAACCGATCTGGATGAATTTTACATACATAACGTCACGCCTTCATTCCTACAACTCTAAACTTTCTGATAATTCTGTAACCACATTTTGCACAGTCAGGATGGAATTTAAGAGATAGATTATAATCTAAGTATATCTGTCTCTTGTCTGGAATAGCATTATTTAACGAATCCTATGCGGACGAAGGCTAGAAAATAAATAATTTTTTCAAAGTGCATTTTTACAATGTATAACTTTGTACTAAATGAAAACAAGAAAAGATTTACATTACTTACCTGTACTAGGATGTTCTTCTATCTCAGGCGTAAAAATGGATGCAAAATATTGTTAGTTATTAGTAGTAATTATAATAATAATAATTTAAATTATGTACATAAATCATTGAAATGAACAACAGATAAAAAAGTGCAATTATAAAAGAAATAAAAGGACGCTTAAACGAGTTCCCTAAATTTTGCAAGCGATTAAAGTGCGTTAAAACGATATCGTGTTTGACTCGTTTAAGAATCGTTTATGTCACAGTCGCCATTATTGTAAATGACATAAGAGTTATCGAAACGTTGACAATACGGAAACAGGTCAAAAACGATATCGTTATTACCTTGTAGAATAGAGGCCCTGGACATAATGCAGGTGTCTACGTCATCAAAATTGTAAACTAGGTTAGAGTTTATGTTACATGAAATAATTGTTTAAATACATATGTACAGCTTTAGCCGTTGTAACAGGACTGGTAGGTAAATAATAATAATAATAAATAAACATATAAAAGGCCAAATGTGATCGTCGTCGGAGTTTGTCCGAAGTCCATAAACTTTTCTTGTTTACCGGCTACCGGTGACCCCCCATAATATGGCCCCAGTGAACACGGTGCTGTTGTTGGGTGACCCCGCTAGGCTTATTTATTAATTTAATTAAACTTTATTGCAGAATAGGTTCACAAAGTTATTTATACGATAAGGAGTTCTCTGCTATTCAACCATTAGGCAAAACAGAGACAGGTTATGGTTGTTGCATTCAAGATAAATGTATCTTGAATTTCAGTGTTTTAAAAAAAATAGTTTACATTACATACAATAGGTACATAAGTTAAAAAGCCGAACAGTAGATATATTGTATTTACGAATACGTCAAAGGTGCTAACAAGTAACGGTATTTTTTCAAGCACTGTTACCTAAACGTGTTCGGTTCAATATTTTCCTGCTAAAGCAGGCCTGCGACGAACTATTGCAAGCAAACTCGAAACTCAGTAACAATACAGCCTCTGATTCTGGCGCTGAGCGGTAACGCGTCTCGTCGTTTATCTCGCGCTAGCTTGCAGCCTGTGGATTTGCTCATGCATGCATCGGAAATTCTTTTTTAACCCTTAAAGTGGCAAAAATTAAAATAGTCATGAATTCAAACCCTATTTGATTTCGAACCAACATAAAAAAATATCAATCCAAAAAAAACAAAAAGTGAACATTATGTTATGTCAAGTATACTAGACACTATCAAATTAAGGGTTAATTAAACACCCGACTGCCGGAGCTATTTTTTGTTTATGGTCATGTACATACCCCGTAATCGAAGCCGCAAATCTGTAGCAAATGTACGTCAGGGTTGTCACTATGTACTAAGAATACATAAAAACAATGTTATTTAAATCATCAAAATTATATAGTAAATATCTTATGTACCTCGACATTATTTTGAAATAAACTATGTTCTTGTATAATTACCTACGTATCCATAAATGTAATGAATAAAAAGTACCATCGTGATTTATATACAAACTGTGATCCATCTGAACCTTCTCTATTGTAGGTATATGGTCACTTGATGTTTCCACTTCATATGGCTAGGAACTAGAGCCTGCCCGCTACACATATGAGATAGCTGGCTTATTTCTCTTTTAAATAAGTGATGAACTAAATACCGACACATCTTTTTAAATAATTATTTTAGCTTTATGTGGGATTTACTTATTTGAATATCAGTTTTTTGTGACAAAATGTGACTTTGGCAAATTAACTTTTTTATCACTCTTTACTTTTTGTATTTTCGGGCAGGGCTTGTGCAGGTAAATAAATAAGTAAATATTTCTTTTCTTGGTGGCTTCTACTAGCTAAATGTTTGACGACGTTATCTTTCTTTAATTGTATATTTACTGCACATACAATACAAAAAATATTTTGTTCTTTTTTTTCCAGTACTTACACCAATATCCTCAAGTACTAAGGATTTAATATTAATATTTGAATGAAATACAGAAAATACGAGATTTAATTACCAAAATTACAGACATATTAAAACGTATTTAACATGGATGACATTGACGTACTGCTCTATTTTCTTTGATAGAAAATTAAACAAGGTTATATCTAAAGAGGTTCAGTAAGGTTATTAATACTTATCATTAAATTGTAGGTACTTATTAATCATACAGTAAGTAAATTATTCATCGTAATCGCCAACCCTAACATCAAACTGTCAGATGCTACGGTTTTGCTACATCCGTTGCGAGGTATGGTCATGTATGCATGATTTTTGTACCGTCGTAGAGGCTTGACGGAGGGGGTGACTTTGACAAACAAGGTGTCAATCGTTAGATAGGTGAGAGATCTATTGAATAAATATACGGCATCGGTTTTGGGCGATAAAGTTCTTATTTATCTTGCTTTCTCAGTCAGCATTAGTTCCAATCATTGAGAAAGCAAGACGAATACGAACTAAACCGCCAAAATACGATATCGTATGATTAATGCACTACTACTGTAGGTATTTCTAAGTGTTACGTAAAAAGAAAAATGATTTTGTTAGACTTTTAATTCAAATATTTGAACACAGAAATTACCACAAACAATATGGGTCTAAACCGCGAGTTTTACGGGTGACACAGAAGAGTTACTGGTCATATGCGATTGCGTTAAAGTCGGTCACTGAGTAATGGGTATTTGTTGTACGTCAGTGTAGCCTGATAACGAACCAATGGGCACTGACAAATTGCCAAGTTAATATTAATGTTTTCAATCTACAAAGACGCGCCCTTCACTCAAATTGACATCTGCGCGGCTGCGTTAATGCTCATAACATTAAGAAGTGGGGTGGGACTTCAAGGAAAAACTATACACTCATTTCGATCTGTATTGCTTTCTCGCTCGCTCTTATACAATTTTAACTTATAGCAAAGCAAAGTTTTATCGAAGCGGTTCTACCCACAATGCTATCGTATCCTTTTCTTATTCTAAATTAAACTCAATCATTGATCAGACCTGCAACTTGGTATCCCCAGTACCGTTCCACCTGGCTCATATGCGCCCGCTCAAGCTAGTTCAAACCGTCCAATGAACAAACAGCCTGCAGCATTAATATTACTCTGTGTAATGGTAAATGCAACTACGACGAACATCGGTAACTTAGAGCTGCGCAGTTGCACTCAATTTCAAAACTTGCACATGTCACTTGATACCTGAAGTTGGGCAAACTGTAACTGAATATAGTTATGAGCGCCGGTTCAAGTCTATCGGATCTGAGTGAGGTGCTGGGAATTATTCAGTTTGCGAGGCCTTAAGTGTACTTAAGTATAATTAAATTGCGTCGGCGTTATGTTCGCATACGTGGGCAGATATACCTAGTAATAAGTCTAATTGGAATAGTTTGTGAATCTGGCTGTCTCAGTTAGCTTTAAATAGTATCCGTCGATAAGCTAACTGAGAACGTAGGATAAATACGGACTTATCTGACAAAATACGTCGTATGAATACTCAGTTAATATCTGAAAGCACGTTAAAGTAAACGACGATTGTAATAACTATTATATATCAGTCAATATTGCTCTAATAAATGTTTAATTCAACAATATACCACCGTGTGTTTTTACTTGTAAGTCAAAACGATCTTAAGAGGCCACATATGATGCCATGCCCGCTCAAGAATAAAAAACCGGGCAAGAGCATGTCGGACCATGTTCAGTGTAGGGTTCCGAAGCCATTAATTACTACAAACATAAAAACCAACCTGTATAACTAATTTTCTTTTTAAAGTCATTTGGTGCCGTCTTAGATGATTTAAACACACTTTAATCACCTGTATCTCAAGAACTAATGATGTCTACTTAGTCGTGATAGCTTTCCTTTAAAATTCGTTATAATATGCTCTTTCATTGAAGATTTTTTTCAGATTTTTAGTATTTGTAGTTTTGGTTGGGGGGAGACACTTGAGTCTAACAAAAACTTGCGCTTTAAAGCTTAATATTTCATAAATTGATTATTTAATCGTAAAACTGTTTTCACAAACCCGTAATATTTTTGAACCCTCACGTTACGTACACGTAACGTGAGGGTGTATTTCTTTTTTCTCGTATACCATACGTTGGGTGTCGTTGAATAGGGCTTTCAAAAAAATTACGGGATTGTGAAAACAGTTTTACGATTAAATAATCAGTTTATGAAATATTAAGCTTTAAAGCGCAAATTTTTGTTAGACTCAAGTGTCTTCCCTACAGGGGAGGTACCCTATTATTTTTTTGTTTTTCTTTTTTTTTTTTACCACTTTGTTAGCGTGACAAATATGCATATTCATGCCAAATTACAGCTTTCTAGTACAGACCTGCGCTAGGCTGCGGACGGACGGACGGACATGGCGAAACTATAAGGGTTCCTAGTTTGACTACGGAACCCTAAAAAGGGATGGCTTTATGTGCTATCGCGCGCAGAGCGTGCGATGGAGATAGTTTGCGCGCGCCTTGGTGGCAGCGTCAAATTAAAATAATTGCTGTTTACTTTAAACCACAGCATTCACCAGGATCGAGAAGTTATACATTTTCTGCTATTGAATCAAAAACTATTGTGAAAAATCGTAGGGTTTCAGAGATTCAATCAAAAACATGCGAAAAATAATATGTCATGATTAAAAATTTTACTACCGAGGATTTTTTTTCGAATTGTGTTTTCACGTTTAACAGTCTCGGGTAAATAGGATCAAGTTTAAAATGTCCAAAGAACAGACACACAGGCGTTACGGGTATTGAGATCCAAATCGCATAACATTACCGACTTTACCATAATATGTGGCCTCTCAATTATAAAAACGAGTAGGTGACGACTCTAAACTACACTCGGCGTCAAAAATATCGCCCCTCCTTGGAAAATAATTACAACCGACTTTAAACCCTATTTGATCAAGGACAACAATATGATTGTTAGGTATCATTTGAAAGGTAATAAAGTGTTCTTTTAGGAAAATTTAAAAAAAAAGGATTTTTCCTTGGGGTCATAAATTAAAGGAAATGACATTGCGAACAGTTGAAAAATGTTTATTCAAGTTTAAATTTACAACAATAAATGGATAACAAAATTTTACAAAAAGTGCCTAAAATTAACTTAAAACCTAGTGTTACCCCCCTTGCCCTTATCACTGCCTCTAAACGGTCTTTCATTGATCGCACCAACTTTACGATGTCCTCTTGTGGAATGTTGCCCCATTCTTCGATGACTGCGTCCTGAAGATCTTGCAGGGTGGTAGGGGCGGCATCTCGTGACCGAACCCGTCGCTTCAGCTCGTCCCAAAGGTGTTCAATCTGGTTTAAGTCAGGACTCCTGGCTGGCCACGGCAAAACGGGAATCCCGACCTCCTCCAGATAATCCCGAACAATTAATGCAGTGTGGGAGCGAGCGTTGTCGTGCATTAATGTGAACCCAGAGCCGACGTAACCCGCATATGGCATCACATGCTCTTCCAGGATCTCGGCAATGTATCGGCGAGCATTCAGGGACCCTTGGCCGCGAGTGCCTCCAGTCCTGGAGACGCAGACAAGGTCGGTTTTGCCGTCTATAGACATGCCCCCCCAGAACATGCAAGAGCCACCTCCGTAGCCTACTGTCTCTTCAATACAGGCTTGCGCAAATCGTTCGCCCGACCTTCTGTAGACTCTGGCCCGCCTGTCGTTGCAATAAAGACAGACTCTCGTCTCATCGGTAAAGAGAACCTGCCTCCATTGCTCAAACGTCCAATCGACGTGGTCGCGGGCAAATTGCAAGCGATCTCTGCGATGCTGTGCGGTCAACATTGGGCCTGTAGTAGCCCTGTAAGCCACGATATCCTTCTCCCGCAGTCTTCTTCTAACCGTAGAGATGCTAACTGATCTTGTCCGAGCTTCTCTGAGGCGTTGTTGCACCTCAACAGCACTAGCGAAGCGATTGCGTAGAGATGATGTCACGATGAAGCGATCATCTCTTTCGGATGTGCAGCGTCGCCGACCAGCCCCACGTCTTCTGATGTAGCCCCCAGTCTCCTGGAACCGCTGAAATACTCGGCGGACAGCATGACGGCTTAAATTGAGTTGCCGAGCGACATCACACTGCCGAACTCCTGCTTGCAGTAGTGCAACCACTTGAGCTGATTCAGCAGCGGTGGTCTCCATGTTCGAGGGTTGTTTTCTTGCTTGAGTTCCTTAGATGTGTTCTCTTCGACGTCTGGATAGTGAATGATTGACATTTGACCTTGTACAGGCATTTTATACCCCTGGAAAAGGGCACAACTCGCGACCCTTCAAACGAGTATTTGTGCACATTTTTTTCGAAACGCTCTGATTCACAAGCCATTACGTTTTGTTTAAATTAAACATTATTAATTTAAAACACATTAAACGTGCTTTTAATTGATACTAATATTAATTATGTAACATAATTTCGCTAAGGTCTAGATTAGCTTGAATCTGATTTTCGCGGAGGGGCGATATTTTTGACGCCGAGTGTAAAAACTTTGTTTTTTAACTAAATCGTTATGGTTGAGCGCATCCCATTTATGATTAAGATACCCCAGTGTCTTAAGACAAAAGTCTTCGCCCAGTTTATATGCAATAGTCTTATATGGTACCTACTAGCTTTCACCCGCTACTTCGTACGCGTATAAATCAGTTCCCGAGGGAATAGCTATATGAAAGGTAGCCTATGTGTTAATCCAAGGTATAAGCTGTTTGCATTCCCAATTTCTCCAAAATCCGTCCTGTAGTTTTTGCGTGAAAGAGTAACAAACATCCATACTTACAAACTTTCGAGTTTATAATATTAGTAGGATATACAACGTCGTCCTAGGTATATAATTATTAAGAAGGGTCGAGGTCTGGGTGCGACTGCCATAGGACCGATCATGGTGGAGTTCTTTGAGGAGGACCTATGACCAGTGGACTTGCTTTGACTGACATGATAAAGGTGACCTAGATGTACCTACCCGACATGTTTTACCTCGACTTAAATAATACGATGTATTCATTATTACCAGCCTTGTTAACACTGCAGCCATAACGTAAATCCGCATGCGAATAGTAAATACACACTAAACATCCTTTATTAGGAGACGATAAAAATTTCATCGTTCTGCTATTTCGTTTGCGGGAAGTCGTTAATGACCCGCAAAATCGTCTTTATGACGTTTACTTTGATCAGAGTACAGCATCAGTACGTCTTTTATGACGCTATAACTTTGAATTCGACAGCAAATTTGGAATCGGGTCGAGGAACTTTAAATTCTGTGTTTACTTTCAATTTAACCAGTGTTGTGATGATTTTAATGCCTCTTTAGTATCCGATGTAGATACTGTCTACATAAATAGATGAGCACATTTTTACCTAATCGCTTTAAAAGTTTAAACATCAGGTTTTTAGACAAAAGTTACGGTCAAAGACTTAAAGTGACCCACCCGAGGTCCAAAGTCAATCTGACATTCTACAGCAATAAGGTTGACTTTCCTATGAGTTACAAATGAATGACGTGGCATTAAGGACGTTGACAACTTAAGTATTAAATGGGTCTTTAATTTACGTACGTGACCGTACCTATATTTTCATTAGTTCTGTTTTGCTTGGAACTGTTAGGTAGACGAATCTGTCAAATGATTGGAAGGGATAAGGCATCCTTTATTACGTTGACTGTTATAATTTAAACCATGCAAACAATCCATTCTCATCATAAAAATGTACATTAAGTATGTATAACGCACACACTTACCCACTAGACTACGAAGCTCTTATTTCGCTACGATTGCTACGGCGTAGGCGGCTGAAACGCTGACCTTCGTAGGCGCGTCGTTACGTCAATTTATCAACCTACTTGTGACGCAGAAAAGAAATAGTTTCGCTCTGACAAAGTACACAATAAATAAATTATTGCCGATTTTATTTATAAACCAGGTTCGTAGAACCAACTCAGCTACAGAGACTTATTATAGCTATACGAATACGTAATATCATAGATTTATCTTTTTTGGTTCAGTGATTAGACTTACTGTCTTTATTTTTGCTATAGCAAAACCAGGACCTTCTTCATCTTCAAAAAGGTTTTCGTCTCTAAATAAACTTCTGGAGTTTTTCAATCGATGCGTATAAGTTCTGGCACATCGATTATAGCCCAGAGACGGGACGTATTATGTACGAGTGCTTTTTATATCGGAAAATCTGACCATTTTATTCCAAAACCGATAAACAAGTCTTAAGTGGCCAAAGTCACAGGAATAATAAGCTCGTTCATAATAACAAACGCGATGTCAAGTTATGATCTTTCAATGTAATACTTTTACTGACGACACATTAGCCTAGTTGGTTGTGACCATGCTTACGAAGCGAATAGTACCTACAGATAGTCCCCGGATATTTATTTATTTTCACTTCTCTCGCTCTAAAATGACTCGACTCATACTAGCTATGTATTGGCGGATTAAAGTGATGCATTTAATCCATACGTTTTTACTTTTTCGGGAACTATGTGACACGAAGCACTGCATACAGAAAATCAGTATATTGCACTGCTAGATCTAACAGTATCAACTCAAAAAAACTGTTAGATTTGTTTCAAGTCCAAATACATTGGTATTAAAGTTGATTTAAAAATACAGTTTTATTTTGAGTTGATGCTGTTTTGATCTAGCAGTGCGATTATGTTCCCAGGCACATTGACATGATTATGAATTTCTAAACGAAATGACAGCTCAGAGTTGACGTCTGTCATGGTATGGTTTTTTAGGTTATAAATAAATAAACCTTGATGTAATCAGACGAGCTCAAGATCATTATATAAAAACTAGTTAATTCACATTGCGCCTACTGTAGAAGTGTATATATTAAGTCAGACTATCAATGGAAGAATCCACTCCCGATAAAAGACCTCAATTTGGAAACAGACTTCTGGAAAATGCTGACGAAGTATTCAAACATAACGCGTGGTACTATATTTTGCAATTTTCTCAAACACTGTAAAAGATTAAGATGTACCGATAAAGGTTTTGAAGATTTAGAAATGACAAGATGCAGAAAAAAACCTCCTGGCGGCACTAGATACTTGGATACAAACAAAAAAGATATTGTTTACCTTTTCAATGCATGGTATATAATTTGTTGACTCTGTAGATTCGTTTTGATTGTCAGTGATATTTGTTGATGTTAATCTTATCCAGACCTAGGAATCTGTGGGGCAAATTTTGTTGACAGGTAGGGACATCCTATATCGACAAATTAAATGCAATGAAAGGTGGATTGACATTTGTTACAGTATAGCTTGGACCCACGTTTAATTATTTCAGGTTGTTTTTTAAGCAATTTTTCTATATTTTTAGGAGGCATTATTTATTTTCACTCATAAATATAAAATACTTATGTAATATAACATGTTTACAATTAACACTTCTATGTATTTCTATTACTTCTATTTAATTATCGAAAGAGGTTGAGATAATTATTAACTATTTTGTAGTGCAACAGGTATTACACTCTACCTTTATGTTATTATAACCTAGCGATTATTTAACATATGCTATGTTGAAAAATAGAGCAAAAAAACACACAATGTTGGGGGCAATCACTTGTATATAGAACAAACATTGATAATTAAATTTGTCGATATAGGATGTCCCTACCTGTCAACAAAATTTGCCCCACGGATTCCTAGGTCTGATCATAACTTAGATAATTTTTCAAACTCTTGCATGTAAACTTACATTTTGACCCTGGAATAGATATTAAAACTCAGTTTTAACTTTATCAATATCAAAGAAAAAAGTATTGTAGTTAATGTTATGAGGCAATCTCTAACATAACTGAATTCAATCTTATAATGGTAACAAAATTTTAAGTTATGTGTTATTACACAATAATGAGGGCTTGTAGTATTGTTAGGCGATGTGCTTGCAACTTGTCACTAATACACTAGTAAACTTCTTGGCCTGATTGTGCAAAATGTAGTTACAGAATTATAAACTAGTATTTTTAGAGTTGTTGGTGTCTCTGTAGCTCTGCCTACCCCACTCTGGGAATGAAGGTGTGATGTTATGTATTTATGTATAAATACATACATTAAATCACGCCTACCGAACCTTCCACTCACTATTGCACTGTGCGTATGTATGTACACAATAATAATGAATCTGGTTATTACAGGGATAATGTTGAATGGGATTCTGAGCAAGAGGAAGCAGCAAAGGAAAAAGTCCAACTGAACTCGCAAGTCACATTTGCAGAAGGTGTTTTAAAGGATTTGGAGGAAAATGCTGATAAGCACTGGGATGCATTTTATAATATACATCAAAACAGGTAAATTAAGAATCAAAAGATAGCCAAGTTTGTATTGCAGTTGGGGGACTTTCAAGATAATGTTTCACAAAACTGTCCCCCGACTGCAATACAAATTTGGTAATCTCTTGATTCCCTTCTTTGTTTGGCATATTGTCACATTGATTGTAATGAAAATAATTTATTCACTACTTACCTGCCTTGTTCCCATTCAATACAGTTTCATAATGGGCATTTGTGCGTGATATATAGTTACTACAAATTGCTATGTACATCACATCCTTTCTTCTAATTGGTCAAGATGGTCATGGATGCGAACTGAAGTAGCTACTTATCATACACAAATGATAAATAACTAAACAGCTTGTTTTTTGATTTTTTTTATTCCCTTTAAGGCATGGCAGGTGTGTTTATATATTTTTTTAATCATTATTTTTATTTCATTCCTTTTTAGATGATGATTGAAAAATAAAACTTCTAATTCGATTTTATATTCAATACCTACATACAAATATAAACAATGACTGCTACCACCATCTATTATCAAATAGAAGAACTATGCCATAAAAAGTTTAAATGAGTGTTACTCATAAACAAATCAAAGTAGGACCCTAGTGTTATATATTTCTGGAGTCTAATCTTTAATTTCTAGATGATAATTGAAACTCATTCAGATTTCTTTACTTTTTTTATTTTGGATTTTGTTATTTTGATACCATTGGCACCATATGATATTTTTAAACTTAAAACCTAGCCTCTGTTACTCGTGGTAATTCTATGGTTCCAATGATACCCCATATGCTTAAGTTTGCTTGAGTCATTAAGAAGTTATTGTGGAATAAAGAACCTCCCAAATCCCAAAATTACATAATTAATTACTACTTTTTTTGGGCAGTTGTGTAAAAAGAAGTGTTTTCTGTCTCTGCTAAGTGGAAGACTTTGAAAGAAAAAGAAGTAGAACTTATCTCCTTACACCCCTAAAAAACATGGAATCTTTACACCACCTCAATAGCTGTATCAAATACACATGGAAGCGATGATATGAAGGCAAATTATGACCAATCAAACAATCAATTTGTGATAATATTCATCTTTTGTCTGCTATAATTTCAGATTCTTTAAAGACCGCCATTGGCTGTTTACTGAGTTCCCGGAGCTAGCTCCAGACAACATGTCGGCACCGGAGAGAGTTTTCCCTAATGCTGAAAAACAAACTGGAACAGAACCAGACTCAAGCATTCAAAACAATGAACCATCTAAACCAGAATGTGATCCTAAAACAAAACGCTTCATATTTGAAATAGGCTGTGGAGTTGGCAACACTATTTTTCCTATTTTACAGTACAGCCAGGATCCTAACCTGTTAATTTACGGCTGTGACTTCTCATCAACAGCCATAGACATAATGAGAGAAAATGAGCTGTATGACACTAAGAGATGTGAAGTGTTTGTTTTGAATGCCACAGCTAATGAGTGGGCTGTACCATTTGAAGAAAATTCTATTGATATAATAGTACTCATATTTGTTTTATCTGCAATAGAACCTGCTAAGTAAGTGAAGCACATTTAACACTAACAATTTATTTTTAACACCTCATATGCTTAGGTTTGGTTCTGTATTCAAATTGTTAAAATATAAAGTTTTTTGGTTAATACATAATTTTAAATAGACCATGTCATGGTATTTTTTATGTCCTGCTTATTCTATTTCCCTTTCTGATTTCATTCATGTAAACTTGCAGTTGAACCTGCAATAGACATTATGGGAAATGATTTGGGTAACTTCATTATAAGTAATGCTTCTGTAACATAATTGCTTTTGGTCTCCCTGAATATCTATATGGCTTGATTACAGATCCATGATACATTTTAATTTAACAATACAGCATAATCAAAATTTAAGAACTACCTATGGTCTTGTGAGCTTTTTACTGTTCCTTATGACATGACGGATGATAGTCAGTAATTTCTTTTGTCTGGATTGCCCTTCTGTGATTATTTTATGGGTTTACCAGTGTCTGAATTGTAGTGGCATCACCTCATCACCAATTTTACACAAAATATTTTCAGAAATATGAACTTTAATAATTAACCTTATTCTGCATTTCAGGATGGTAACTGTTGTACAACACATTTATAAATACCTCAAACCTGGTGGTTTAGTGGTCTTCCGGGACTACGGACGCTATGACTTGGCCCAGCTGCGCTTCAAGAAGGGCCGGTGCATTTCAGACAACTTCTATGCGCGAGGCGACAAAACCAAGGTCTACTTCTTCACTCAGGATGAAATCAAAAATTTGTTCAAAAGTACTGGTTTTGTAGAAGAACAAAATTTAATTGATAGAAGATTACAGGTTAACAGAGGAAAAATGCTAACTATGTACAGAGTGTGGATACAGGCAAAATATAGAAAACCGTTATAACAGTAAATTTAATTTTATTTACAATATTAAATCCGAAAAATAATACTTACTAAATCTTGTTTATTGAAATATCATGTATCAAGCTAAGCAAAGTATTCAAAAGTCATTGACCTCGATCTCGTAAGCTATATATACTCCACATCCAAATCCTAAATATATTATCAAAGATATAATATAGGTACTCGGTTTCATTTATGTCGTTTTCAAAAAAATTGTACATAGTTAAGGGCTTTAATTAAAACAAAACTTAATTGATTCCTTTGTGTGTGTCCTCCCATACAGGTTGTATGACTAACTTTCGTTATACAAAGAACGCGATCGTGATTTTGTTTTCATTAAGCCCTTAACTATGTAAATTTTTTTTGAAAACGACCCATTTGGCAAGGTTACACGTAGATTAACAGTTATTTTTTTTTGCTAGTTTAATATCTCAAGCAGCCCTTTCAAATTTGAAATGATAAGGTTTAGCAAATGCCTTTAAAAGTTTTTGGAGAACTTTTATAGGTGATCCGGTCCAAGTGAGCTTTTGCTTGTCTTATCAGTTTAGAAAGTAACACCTCCATTTCTAATTCAGTCAATATTTTGTCAATGCAAGTCCTAACTCCTATACCGAACGGAGCATTCACCATAGGATGGGCCATCTTTCTGGCTGGGTGATATCACATCAATCTGAAATTAACAATAACGGGAGTTCCGTTACTAAATTTACGAGATTTGTATGCACACGTCAGCAATGGTTTTTTTCATTACATTTGTTTTTTAAATTACGTAATGTACCAACATTTGTTATATACCATTTTGAACCTTAATTAATCAGCTAACGAATTGAATAATAGCGATACAATTGGTCAACTAGCTCTTGATTGGTTGTCAATTTTGGTGAGTCACATTTGTGGGTAATCGTATGAGACGTAAGTACATGTATGATACTCGAATATTTTTGCCGGTACTGTAAATGATACTCGTATATTTTTTATCACGTTTTCTTAAACGGTTCTAACGATTTTGATGAAAATTGCGGGATAGAAGTTTTTTGGGTCAAAAAATCGATCTCTCAAGTCGCGATCCTCGGGAAGTTCGGATTCTCCGAAAATCGGAATACGAGGTATTTGACACATTGTTATACACACATTGTGTCATTGCTATTGTTGACACTACTATAAATTGTGATTTAATAGTGTAAATATAAAAACAAAAAAAACATTTATAGGAGGATTTTATTTCATTACTGTTCAAGGCAATTTAGTATAAACCATATTTTAATGATCATAATCTTCTTTTTTATATATAATTTTAAAATGGCATTTTAAGAGCAAAGGTTACTAACTGAACTTTATTTCCTTGCTGGTAAATTCAAATTCACATTTACAAAAATCACCTGGTTTGTAACTTGGTGGGCCTAGGAGGAGATCTCAAGACGCGGTTTCAAATTTGAAATAATAAGGTTTAGCAAACGTATTCATTAATTTTGAAAGGACTTTTATAGGTGGTCCGCTCCATATGACCTTTTGCTTGTCTATCAGTTTAGTAAGGAACATCTCGATTTCCAATTCAGCTATTCTTCTTCCAATGCAAGACCTAACTCCTATTCCGAACGGAGCATTCACCATGGGATGGGCGTTTCCATGGTACAATGGGTCTGTCTTCTCAACAAGCCATCTTTCTGGCAGGAACTCTGGTGCTCGCGGGTAGTGTTTATCCATGTTGGACAGATACTCATTGGGTGCTACCACATCGATCTGAAATATATCAATACCGGGACTATGCAACGCATACATTGAATGTTTTCTAATGAACATCTGGTTAAGTATCAAAATGATTAGCGAATCACGTCTTATAAAAAAATTGAAATGCATCACTTTGTTACAAATCATAGATGACCATTCTCGAATTGTGTTTTTTAACTTATTTACAAGCTTTCGCTTGACATTAACTAATTGTGAATTAGTATGTTTGTAATCAACCTTGATAGGGACATTGGAAGCTCCATCAGTTTGAGTTTATTTAAAATTGGTACACGATATTTTTATACGTGATATTATATCACAAATAAAGGTTTCGATATTTACCCCGGCCGGGACCCGGTACCCGGCGACGACGTGCTCGCGCGAGGTCCTGCGCAGGTTGGCCGGCACCACGGCCCAGATGCGCAGCGCCTCCTTCACGCAGGCGCGCAGGTACCGCCGCGACTCGCCCGCTCGTATCTCCTCCCGCAACTTGTCTTGCGCATTCTCGTTCCTTGCCAAGTGGTAGAGAACGCTTGTAGTCGTGAACGCCACCTAAAAATATTAAGACAGCCTTTATTATTGATGTTCGACTTTTACAACTGGGTAAACAGAGAGCACTTACTGTATCAATGCCAGCCATTAACATCTCGTTTGCCATCAGGACGGCAACCCTCTCGTCTATTGCTATAAGTTTTTCTATAATGCTTTTGTCTTCCTCTGGAACATCATGTTCTCTTTTGTTTATGAGCTTCGTAGCCTGCTCTATGTACATAGCACTTACACTGGAAATTAGGGTTTAATTATTTACAGTCAAGTTTTGTACATTCCATTGTCATGATCTGATAGATATTGAAAATTGTATATCTAAAATGAAGATTCAGGTAATTATTTGGCATATTCTTACTCCCACTGCAAATCGTAAGTCTTCATCAGTTTTTTAAAGTTAGGCGTCGCATAGTACTTCCAAAGGCTTGGCAGAAATTCTAGTTTGAATGATAAGTCGATTATATCCTTAGCGCATTGCAACAGCTGCCTGGCTGGGTGGTGGTCGGCCAGGTGGTCCCTCAGACAGTCGAGCCTGGCTCCGAGAGCCACGAGTGCCACGGACTCTAGCGCCCACTTCGTCATTTCCAGGTCAAAGTTCTGGTTTAGGTACTCGCCTTCATTGCTTAATTTGACTAACCTAAAGAAAGAGTATGAAGAAGTTTACCATAAGTAAAATTTTAGAACAGATAGATATATAACTTCATATAGTCCCATTGATTGGCCGAGTTTCATTTCGCCGATTTGTATCGCATACAACTATTTGCAGATGTTTCCTTTGGTAGAGTAACATTCGATTTGACGTTTTTTTACTGTAGTAGTTAAAACGATAAATACTCGTACTACCCTTAATTGGCCGTACGTTTAACCCAGTTTACTTACAAACAAGAAATATCTGAAATAACATCAGTACCTAACCAAAATAAATCATTATGATTCGAGAAATGAACACTACTGGCTACCCGAATCTTATCAAAAAGAATGTTAGGTGCGACACGACGCGCGCAGTGGAAGGAGTGTTAAGTTGAATTGCGACAAACAACGCCGACTTGCTGGTGTTATGAATTAACTAATTTGACTTGGATACGATAATATAGGTACATACAATTATATTACAAAACAACTACAGTTTTAAAGGGAAAGTTTGTTTCAGTATACGGTATGAAATGCCAATAGTGCCAACAGATGTTTGGCTTATTGGCTCATAACTCAAATAAAAAGAGCCGAAGCGAAATTATACGTTAAAAACATCACTCTGCCAAATGATGAATCTGCTTAAAAATCACTGCGAATCGTTAATCGGGTATTGTTGTCTGCGAATCAATAATTGCAAATCGTTCGTCAGTGAATCATAACATACTCAATAAACATGTTAAAGGTCGATAGCTTATTAAGTATTTGGTAATGGTAACATACCTTGCCACCATTTCCTCCGAAATTTCACCAAGGCCTGGAGAGTAGAGCTTTACCAGTTTAGGTTTAAGTAAAGCCGGGTTGACCTTTGTGCGAAAATCCCTCCATTGCGGACCTTGCCTGGTAACATTAACACATCAATATATTAATACCTACTCACAAACAAATGGGCAGAAAAACAAGCAAACATCTAACATTGTCCTGATTTGTAGTTCCTCCTCCTCACCTCTCAGTAGGTACTTTAGGAGAACCCACCTTTAGCAATGATGGTCACGCTTATATGGTCTTAATTAGTTTATATTTACTAATGATAGGGCTACGTGAAAGAAAGCGAGGAGGCCTTTTCCAGAAGTTTGACATTATAGACTGTTAAAAAACATTACACTCCTTTTTTTGGGCAGTCGTGTAAAAAAGAGATAAGTATTCTATAGGTTGGTACTAACGCGGACGTCAAGCCGTAATATCCGTCAAACCGAACTTTTCTCAGCACTCCGTGATAATAATCTTTAGTTTCAAATCCAGGTCGCAGTGGATTACTCTCCTCTGCTCTGTAAACCTTAACGTTTGGGATCGAGTAAAATATATAAAACTACAACAATAATGGTTATAAGAAACAAATATATCTTTATACAAATATAGTTAGTACCTACCTGTTCAAAGTGTGCAGGCTCAAACAAAATTAACATACTGGCTCTTGCAATGACGCCTTCCAGTTTAACAACGGGTCCAAACTTTTTATAAAATACTTCCATCAATTCAAAAAAGTTTCCTTTTGGTCCAATTGTTCCTAAAAATATAGGTAAAATTTATTAAAACTTTGCTACCTTTTCGCGTAACGCCTTGAAAAACCTATAAAATTGACACCTATATACGCCAAATAAATTAAAAATCGGGAGTTAATTTCAACCTATACCTACGTTTCGGCATAGAACCCCTTGTTTTATTTCTCGCTGTCAAAGTGTCTTTAGCGCTTGTGGATATAGCCAATGATAAAGAAAGTTATCATTGGATATAGCCGACAATGGCGTCAAAAAGGCTTCATCCCAAGCACGATCCTGAGGACGCCAACTGTCCGAACAAAAACATATGAGGCGAACAAAAATTAGCGTTTTAAAGCTTAATATTTCATAAACGGATTACTTTATCGAAAAACTGTTTACACAAATCCGTATTTTTTTTAGAGACTTATCCAATGACACTTCACACTAAAGGGTAGACGAGAAAAAAAAACATACGTGGAAGGGAGGTACCATATTATTATTTTTTTACATTTTATTGTATCACTTTGTTGCCGTTACTAATATGCATATTCATGCCAAATTACAGCTTTCTAGTACTAAGAGTTTTTGCGCTAGGCTGCGGACGGACGGACGGACGGACATGGCTAAACTATAAGGGTTCCTAGTTTGACTATGGAACCTTAGAAAACCGGGCAAGAGCATGTCGGACCATGTTCAGTGTAGAGTTCCGAAGCCGTTAAGTATCTACTAAAAACATAAAAATCAACAATAACTAATTTTTTATTTAAAGTCATTTGGCCACGTCTTATTGTTAGATGATTTTAGTAGGTATAAACACTTAAATCGCCTGTATAGTATCTCAAGAACCAGTGATGTGTAGGTACTTGGTCGTGATAGTTTTCCTTTTAAATTCCTTGTATGCACTTTCATTTACGTTTTTTTCAGGTTTTTAGTATTTGTAGTTTTAGCTGTCGGGGGAGGGGGGACACTTAAATGCAAAAAGAAAAATTGGGCTTTAAACTTTAATATTTCATAAACAGTTCCGTTAATCGAATAATTGTTTCCACAAACCCGTAATAATTTTGAAAGACCTATCCAACTACACCCTACAATATGGGGTAGACGAGAAAAAAATACATACCCACGTGTATGGGGAGGTACACTTTTGTATATATTTTTTTTCTAAATTTTATGTAAGGAACCGCTTTGTTGGCGTGACTATTATGTATATTCTTGCTAAATTACAGCTTTCTAGTACTAAGAGTCTCTGAGGACGGACGGACGGACAGACATGGCGAAACTATAAGGGTTCCTAGTTACTACGGAACTCTAAAACCATCATTCGATTTAATGTCAATGCTTTCATTTATTATAAAACAATAATACCACCACTACCAGCGCCACCACCACAAGCACCACCGGACGGTCGGCGTCCTCTTAATATACCTATTATACCTACCTAGCCTGTCTAAGAAGAGTTACTTAGGAGTGAAATTGGTTTGTGAATTGGGCAACATGGTTGCACTTGACAAAATTGTAGTTCCACCACTTCCACCTTTTACCATGCCAAGCTATTTTTTTCCAATCTATAAAAATCAGGATATCGAATAATTAACAAGGAGTTCTCTTGGGGTCATCATTAATTAATATGGCAAAAACAGCGAAACGTACCAATCCATGGCAGAAAATGATGTGCAGGTCCTATTATTGGCAGAGTCGAGAGCCCTGGGATGTCTTTGAATGGTTTTATCTGCTCTGACGTCGACGAAACAAGACGAATACTTTGATATCTAGACAAACAAGTAAACAATGCTTACTTTGCTAAGTCCAAATGTAATTTACAATAATGGTTTAGTTAATAAACACCTGCATAGTTTATAGAGTGGTGACAAAGTCGCACTTAACGATTTAAACTGCATTGCTTAACTTGTTATTTTATAAAGAAACGTGATGAGAAAAAACAATAACATTCAGCCTGACGTCCGAACCCGACGTGTGCGGCATCAAAATAGAATCGAGCAATAACTTTGACCTTGAACACGCGCATGATGCAAACAGTAATACATATGTATTGTGCTTGCTATCTGGCAGATAATTTGTTAGATAATATTATTTAATTTACATCTATGTAGAGACTGTATTGAAATTCAATTTCAAAAAGAAATGTTTTGGTGACTGGGACTGGTACCAGTTAACATTATAATTTATAACCTAAACTAATATAGTAAATATAAAAGTAAACCGCTGACCCAATAGGATACTTTTTATACCGTTAGTATAATTTGTTCTCGAGAAAAGGGTAATAGGCGACTTCTACTCGGACAGAGTCGCGGGCCACAGCTAGTATTAATCAACAAGCATAGAATGTCCGCTTCCTAACAAAATCGTGCGAGAAAAATCTCAAATTAAATGCGAGTCAGGCACTATGAAATTAGGTCAAATTAAATAAGTAGTAAAAGAAGAATACGACATAGGTACCAAAAAAAACTGATTAGTCGAAAAAGTCTACATTATGAATCCACCTTAGCTTGCATTGAAATCTAGATCTTGATGCAAGACTGCAATCCTAAGAATGCAAATGCGTTGCCAACCCTGAGGACAACGATGAAATGCCTCTATGCTAGTAATTACCAGGTGCATATCCCCACACCGGAACACAACAATGCTTACACTGCGGCATGGTGGTAGGCTAAAGGATCAGCCTAGATGGTGGTATCTACCTGGACGAACCCTTATAAGGTACCACATACACACATTGAATTTGTTAGTTCGCGATTTTTAAATCGATGTCATTTTACCGTTTTTAAAACTTGAACAAATTTTATGTTATTAATGTTATTGGTTGCTTCTCTCTATGTCGCATTCGCTGCGTTGCATTACAGTGTGTTTAAGGCACAGAAGAAATCGACCGATTCGTGCTTTATATGATGGGACCCTAAACTAATATATTAATTTGTTGTTGCGTACACTGAGAAATAAATTACGAGAGTATTAACTCCAACGCCTAGAATATTATTGGTAGCAATTTCAATGATCTCAGAAATGCACCCTGCATTGACACCGGCGAAACTTGGATTTGGTCAAACATCCACAGATGAGGATGGTATGTCTAAAGACAAACATCACACACACAGCGCTCGAGAAGCACCTCTTGCAGGGGATTTTATTATAAACTTAATCTCTGTGTGCAATTCACTTCACAAATGGGTTTGTTTTCAATTTGGTCTCCTACCTAGCCGTATAAGTTTTTTAGGTAGGCACTAATTTATTTAGTAGTTATTAAGCCAACAAAGGATCCCTTTTTGTATGATAATATGCACTCTATGCTATTGTAATAAAGTTTCGATTTCACATAATGACAGTTACATGGTAAAAAACCAAACAACATCTACCTTTGGTGCCTAGCGGAATGCGAATGCGAACTGTCAGTGCGTGTGAGGTTAATGGTCGACTCGCTCAAAATAGTTTTGGTTTTGATAAATATTTGTATTCGAAATTCCTCTTAATCATGTAGATTCGCAAAGTAAAATAGTTTCATCGCTCTCAATTAAATGTAACATTAATCTCTTTTGCTACCTAACCTGATGATAGATATAAACATTGTTAAATAAATGATGGTTCTTTGTCATGAGAATAGTTCTGTTTTTCTAATACTTATCGATCGATTACGAAAGAGCATCTAGCTTGTTGTTTTGTTAATCGGGTTAATTTTAACTCAAGTATAATAGTGTATGTGAACTTTATTGTCGTCAGTTAGTGTCGACCGTAAAAGAGACGTTTTAACAAAGTAATGCTGGCGTGTTAAGTGCGAAGTGTTTACTCAACCTGATCTATTCACAGCCAGTTACACTTGCTTAAAAAAGCCATAAAGTAGCTTCGCTCGGCTCCAGTCGCCGCTCTAGATGAGATAAAGGAGGTGTGTCCTATGTGTAGCTCCTGAGGTCATTTCCATGTATTGTTGCTCTTTTCTGTAAGTACCTGATGATTTCATTTATTACGTTTTAGTGTGATTACCTGGTCACAGTTATAGGCACTGACACTGCTTATTTTGTTTGTTATGTTATATTGTGGTTTTAGTGTCTTCGCTTTCACCCTTACTAGAAAATAATATTTTCAAGATTGAAATCTGGATTTTTATTAATTTAATTATGTTTTTCTTATTTCTTTAAGAACCGTCTTAACTTGTGTAACTAAATAAATAAATAATAAATCACAATATCTGAATTAAAAGAGTTAAAGTAGATTAAATCATCTCCTGTAAGTATGAACACATAAACTACAGAAGATTTATCATTATAATATATGTTGACTGCACAATAGGTGTGCTGTTATTATTGATGCACTAGGGCAATTGTAATCTTTCAAGTTATTTCGTACTTTTGCCCTTACAAAACAATGGGTGACATTTATAAGAGAATAAAAAAATTAAAGGTAAAGTAATAAAAAACATGAATTACCTATCTATTGATGAATCTTATACCCTACCCTACTACTAGTTTTGTGTACCCTGTGTGGTTGCCAGGTTAGAATAGTGCCACTCCATGTGGATGTTGTAAGAGGCGACTAAGGGAATAAAGGCTTGTAGTACTGTGAGGCGATGGGCTTGCAACCTGTCACCAATACACTGGTTAACATCTTAGCCTGCTTGTGCAAAATGTGGTTACAGAATTGTCAAATTAAGTCTTTTTGAAGTTGTTGGTATTTCTTTAGCTCTGCCTTCCCAACTCTGGGAATTAAGGCGTGATGTTATGTGGGTGTGTGATTCTTATGTAACTAATGTTTTGGATGTGGAAGTGTTCATCCACTCATAATTATTATTAGCATATAATTTTTAGGGTTCCATGCCGAAAGGGTGCCAATGGGACACTATCCCTGCAGGTCAACTGTTTGTATGTCTGTTATAGTTTTCACAGAGTGTGTATTAATTATTGTAGCCGCTATAAAAACAAATAATAAAAAACCTAAAGAAAAATAATCCTGGCTTGAATTTTTATCCAAATTTTTTATTGACATAATACAGTTGTACTTTAAACTGTTATTGCTGTTAATCTGTCAACAAACAGTATTGTAAATACATTCCCCAAATTGTTTTACCACAAATTGTATTAACCGGTTGAGCAGCCTATGTGCACCATGTAACAATATTTGCTTACATCACCCCATGTACACATGCACACCAATCATCTGCGCTGATCATTGAATGTAAAAAGAAAACCTGTGCACTGCACAGCTTAAAAGGTGAATAGTTTTCATTTTGTCATTATATCTATAGTAGTTTTATGTTACCAGGGTTGCTGAGCATCCAAGCTATCCAGTTTTGTAGATGGTACTAATCTGTTAACATTAAGTCATTCGACAAGCTTAGCTTAGTCATTGATACAGTTATGTATTATGAGTGCATAGAAATAAATACATTTAATGAATAACCAATGAAGGTCAACTGTGTTTGCTAAGATCCGCCTCAGTGGGTTAATTATGTACATGTGTGCATTAGTGCAAGCAAGTATAGTCAACGTAATAACAGTGAAGTGTGCTAATACTGTGCTCAAATATTGTAATTTCTTTTTGTGCGTTTTATTCACCTTTTTCTTTATGGAATCAGTTCTTCATAAATGTACTAGCGACCTGCCCTTGCTTCGCTCCGGGTTAAAATATTATTCATATAAACCTTCCTCTTAAATCACTCAGTCTATTAGAAAAAACGCATCAGAATCTGTTGCATAGTTTTAAAGATCTAAGCATACATAGGGACAGACAGACAGCGAGGAAGAGACTTTGTTTTATAATATGTAGTATGAGAAAATGCCCTGCAACATAACAGAGTAAGCAGTGCTAATTTTATTACAGTAATAAATAACTCTTTTAAGACGATAGTAGTACCAAAGTTTACTATAAAAAAAAAACAAAATAAAAACTGTAAAGATTATTAATCTTGCTATCCAGTTTTAGCAGAGCTAGCAGTATAGTTCCCTCCTGCCCTTCCGACTTTCATGCATGTAATACAAGTTATGTTGAAAAATATGAAAGGTTGCATGTATGATGTATCTCATCAAAATGGTTGTACATTACTATAATTGGTACAAGCATTATTCAGATTAAGGAAAAAATATAAAAAAGTTAAAATATGTTAGTCAGTAAGTAGGCTGCAAGGGCACTTTTACTTGTTAATAATCTACCATGAGGAGACCACTGCTGACAAGAAACGCCGCAAGAAACTCAACAATCAGTTTTTTTAAACATTGCTTTATGACAATGATTATAGGTACTTAACCTAGCAGTATATAAAACAGAGAATATAAAAAAAAAACACGAGTAGTTGAGCAGAAAAGTGTAACAAAGCCATCCTGAGCTTCACTCAACTGAAAGTATCTCTTTAGGGTCGAACCTACAATCTCATCTAGCTATCCAAGTACCTAGATATAATCAGATTTCCTAGCACAATGTGCTGCGTAAAATAATGCCCGTTTATAACTGTATCATATAAAATGGTTTTTCTATAGTGATCACTACCTACGTCATAGTTCATTAAACTCATTTAGGTTTATTAAAGTCGAAATTCATTATAACATTAATTAATGAACCTGTTTTAAAAAGCTACTTAAAATACCTACTTAATAAAATTTAACATGAGCCTGTAACAAAAGCTTCTGCTTACACGGAGGAGGTACATATAACTCGCGTACACATCATTCAGATTTAATTGGCAATAATGAATTAAAGCCAGTGAAGTGAACATGAGCCATTCCAGGCACAATCTGCCGGCATGGCATGAATCACACGACACAAATGACATTAGGCACTCTGCATTATCATATCACACATTAGCCAGGTTAGATTAGACACAGTTCAAATTACAAAACTAATGCATTTAATGGATTTTATTCTGGCTTCTAACAATGTTAACAATTTGTCGCGTAAACAAAAAACATTATGACCTTCTATAGTCGTCAGCTACCGGTAAATAAATGTTTAACATGCCTACCGTGTTTTAGTTATTTACCTATTGTTTTCCTGTGAGAAACCCATAATTTACCTTGTACAATCATAACGTTTTTTAGTAAGTGCCTAGTGAACACATAAATATGTATGTTATTATATAAATTGAAGAATTGGTTGTATTAACCAAAATGTCTACATGCAGCAATTTAATTTACCTACCTACCTACGTCATTCATTAAACATGTTTTACTTAGCCAAAGTTAAAATTCACCTAAAAATCACCAGACAAAATCTCCGACCAGACCAATATACGAATACCTCTAAATGGTTACATTTCGGCACAAACGGGGTTTCGCTAAATTGGTCGGGTAGGCGATTATTTTCCTGAACCACTCGAGCTTATTTAATTTGTCACAGTTCACGTTTGGGCGTCGGGATGGCGAGCATGAGTTCGACGCTCGTCGAGACCGTCTCCATAAATTACGAGGACTTTAACGAGAGCTTCCTCACATGCGGCACCTGTCTATGTTAGTAAAGTCTTTTTTATAACTACAGCTAGCTAAGGTCTGGGCCCTGTTTGTCATAAATCTTATATTTCTTATACAGTTTAATTGATAAACGGTGCTCTGATGTTACATTTTCATCCGCACCATAAAAATAAAACTCAGCAATCAAGTAGTTTTTAAAAGCCGCAGCAATCATAGAATATTAATTTACTGTTGATTGCAGTGCTTTTTAGCGTCACCACAAAGTTATTTTGAGCCTTGACTACTCTTTTCATTTGACTGGCAACTCAAGTAAGTGATTTGATCATAAATTGAAATGTATTCGAGTTAATTGTTGTAAAAAAAATGTACTAACAATAACTAAGATTGGTTTTTAGATGTAATTTGCATGTCTTGAAAGATCATGTTCACAAAACTGCCTGTCTTAATATAGTGTACCTCCACATCCGTTTATAAAACTTGTTTATTTTTTGTCCAAGCCTACGATGGTCTATATATATCGGTATAAATAAACAAAAACTAAATATTATTTCCAGGTACTTACGACGGCGGTGAGCACACTCCGAAACTGTTACAGTGCTCACACACAGTCTGTTTACACTGTCTTACTCGAATCGCTGCGTCACAGACCAGAGACGCCGGAACCTTCCGATGTCCAATTTGTCGAGAACTCATAACCATACCCAGAGGTGGGGTGCAAGCTTTACCGCCTTCGTTCCTCGTTAACCAGCTTCTAGATTTAATGGCCCGACAGAGAAGGGAAGTCATACCTCAGTGCAGCTCTCACCCTGGCCGCGAACTTCTCTTCTGCGAAACTTGCGACTGTGTCTTCTGTCGGCACTGCGCCGACGGACCCCACAGCGACACGCCTTGCGACCATACCGTAGTGCCGTTCTCTATAGCTTTAAAAAGAATGTCGGAAATTCTACTATACAGGGCTAACGAGTGTTTAAGTAAGCTAGGGTCAGCCAGGGATGCTGTTGCTAGTGAACTAAGGCGGTTAGAGGCCGCAGCTACTGCGGCTGACGACGCTATTGACAGGCATTTTAACGAATTAAAGGCAGCCCTAGAGAAGCGACATTGTGAACTGAAAACCGCAGCGCTGGCTGCTGCCACACACAAAAGAAAACTTCTTGAAGAACAGTTGAAGTTGATTGATGCTGAGAAAGCTAAGGTAAAACTGGTTAAACAAGCATTTAAATGGTTTATAGCTCTAAAATATAGTGTTATTATAAAACTCCATGTATTCATTATAATTTATAATGCACACTAAATTGTCATGTAAAATTTAGTATTCATTTTCAGGTAGAAGCAGAATGTTCTGGGCTGCAACAACAAGTAGAAGTCCGTGAAGTGAGCAGTCGAGCCGCGGCCTTGGGTGCAAGATTGGGGGATGCTGCAGCTCTGGCCGAGCCTCGGGAAAACGCTTTTTTAGCTGTCGACTTTGGGCATAACGACGCGCAGCAGAGATTCGGAGAATCGTTAGCAGAACTAGGAAGAGTGAGGACCAGCACCACGTTTCCCGGGCTGTGTACTCTGCAGTTAGGTTAGGAAAAAGTGATTTTGACTGAAGTACCTGAGATTTGGCTATTCATTTATCCTAATGATCTCACCGTTTCAGATTCCGGGTGTGTTTGCGGGTTGGAAGTAAGTGTGACGCTGCGTACGGTAGACTATCACGGCGAGGCTCGCAGCACGGGCGGAGACCCGGTGAGCGCAGCGGCCACGTTGGACGACGCGCCGTTACCCTGCACCGTGGCCGACCTTGACTCGGGGCACTACAGGTTAATCAAGATATCTTATCGTCGCCATTGAGTAGTCACAGTGCCTATCTGTCGTCTTCATCATCGATTCCACTTAACCATATTATACTTTCTGAATAGGAAACAGTCACTGTAACGTTACCGCACGATGGATATTGCAGGATCACCCTGCGGCCGTGGAGCGCGGGCGCGCTGTGTGTGCGCGTGCTGGTGTTCTCGCGCGCGGTGCGCGACTCCCCGCTGCGCGCCGACGTGGCGGCGGCCGCGGCCCCGCTGCTGCTGTGGGGCGCGCGCGGCGCGGGCAAGGAGCAGCTCAGCCAGCCGGTGGCTGTGGCTAGGTTAGTGCTGGTGTGCTCGCGCGCGGTTCGTGGCTCCCCGCTGCTGCTGTGGGGCGCGCGCGGCGCGGGCAAGGAGCAGCTCAGCCAGCCGGTGGCTGTGGCTAGGTTAGTGCTGGTGTGCTCGCGCGCGGTTCGTGGCTCCCCGCTGCTGCTGTGGGGCGCGCGCGGCGCGGGCAAGGAGCAGCTCAGCCAGCCGGTGGCTGTGGCTAGGTTAGTGCTGGTGTGCTCGCGCGCGGTTCGTGGCTCCCCGCTGCTGCTGTGGGGCGCGCGCGGCGCGGGCAAGGAGCAGCTCAGCCAGCCGGTGGCTGTGGCTAGGTTAGTGCTGGTGTGCTCGCGCGCGGTTCGTGGCTCCCCGCTGCTGCTGTGGGGCGCGCGCGGCGCGGGCAAGGAGCAGCTCAGCCAGCCGGTGGCTGTGGCTAGGTTAGTGCTGGTGTGCTCGCGCGCGGTTCGTGGCTCCCCGCTGCTGCTGTGGGGCGCGCGCGGCGCGGGCAAGGAGCAGCTCAGCCAGCCGGTGGCTGTGGCTAGGTTAGTGCTGGTGTGCTCGCGCGCGGTTCGTGGCTCCCCGCTGCTGCTGTGGGGCGCGCGCGGCGCGGGCAAGGAGCAGCTCAGCCAGCCGGTGGCTGTGGCTAGGTTAGTGCTGGTGTGCTCGCGCGCGGTTCGTGGCTCCCCGCTGCTGCTGTGGGGCGCGCGCGGCGCGGGCAAGGAGCAGCTCAGCCAGCCGGTGGCTGTGGCTAGGTTAGTGCTGGTGTGCTCGCGCGCGGTTCGTGGCTCCCCGCTGCTGCTGTGGGGCGCGCGCGGCGCGGGCAAGGAGCAGCTCAGCCAGCCGGTGGCTGTGGCTAGGTTAGTGCTGGTGTGCTCGCGCGCGGTTCGTGGCTCCCCGCTGCTGCTGTGGGGCGCGCGCGGCGCGGGCAAGGAGCAGCTCAGCCAGCCGGTGGCTGTGGCTAGGTTAGTGCTGGTGTGCTCGCGCGCGGTTCGTGGCTCCCCGCTGCTGCTGTGGGGCGCGCGCGGCGCGGGCAAGGAGCAGCTCAGCCAGCCGGTGGCTGTGGCTAGGTTAGTGCTGGTGTGCTCGCGCGCGGTTCGTGGCTCCCCGCTGCTGCTGTGGGGCGCGCGCGGCGCGGGCAAGGAGCAGCTCAGCCAGCCGGTGGCTGTGGCTAGGTTAGTGCTGGTGTGCTCGCGCGCGGTTCGTGGCTCCCCGCTGCTGCTGTGGGGCGCGCGCGGCGCGGGCAAGGAGCAGCTCAGCCAGCCGGTGGCTGTGGCTAGGTTAGTGCTGGTGTGCTCGCGCGCGGTTCGTGGCTCCCCGCTGCTGCTGTGGGGCGCGCGCGGCGCGGGCAAGGAGCAGCTCAGCCAGCCGGTGGCTGTGGCTAGGTTAGTGCTGGTGTGCTCGCGCGCGGTTCGTGGCTCCCCGCTGCTGCTGTGGGGCGCGCGCGGCGCGGGCAAGGAGCAGCTCAGCCAGCCGGTGGCTGTGGCTAGGTTAGTGCTGGTGTGCTCGCGCGCGGTTCGTGGCTCCCCGCTGCTGCTGTGGGGCGCGCGCGGCGCGGGCAAGGAGCAGCTCAGCCAGCCGGTGGCTGTGGCTAGGTTAGTGCTGGTGTGCTCGCGCGCGGTTCGTGGCTCCCCGCTGCTGCTGTGGGGCGCGCGCGGCGCGGGCAAGGAGCAGCTCAGCCAGCCGGTGGCTGTGGCTAGGTTAGTGCTGGTGTGCTCGCGCGCGGTTCGTGGCTCCCCGCTGCTGCTGTGGGGCGCGCGCGGCGCGGGCAAGGAGCAGCTCAGCCAGCCGGTGGCTGTGGCTAGGTTAGTGCTGGTGTGCTCGCGCGCGGTTCGTGGCTCCCCGCTGCTGCTGTGGGGCGCGCGCGGCGCGGGCAAGGAGCAGCTCAGCCAGCCGGTGGCTGTGGCTAGGTTAGTGCTGGTGTGCTCGCGCGCGGTTCGTGGCTCCCCGCTGCTGCTGTGGGGCGCGCGCGGCGCGGGCAAGGAGCAGCTCAGCCAGCCGGTGGCTGTGGCTAGGTTAGTGCTGGTGTGCTCGCGCGCGGTTCGTGGCTCCCCGCTGCTGCTGTGGGGCGCGCGCGGCGCGGGCAAGGAGCAGCTCAGCCAGCCGGTGGCTGTGGCTAGGTTAGTGCTGGTGTGCTCGCGCGCGGTTCGTGGCTCCCCGCTGCTGCTGTGGGGCGCGCGCGGCGCGGGCAAGGAGCAGCTCAGCCAGCCGGTGGCTGTGGCTAGGTTAGTGCTGGTGTGCTCGCGCGCGGTTCGTGGCTCCCCGCTGCTGCTGTGGGGCGCGCGCGGCGCGGGCAAGGAGCAGCTCAGCCAGCCGGTGGCTGTGGCTAGGTTAGTGCTGGTGTGCTCGCGCGCGGTTCGTGGCTCCCCGCTGCTGCTGTGGGGCGCGCGCGGCGCGGGCAAGGAGCAGCTCAGCCAGCCGGTGGCTGTGGCTAGGTTAGTGCTGGTGTGCTCGCGCGCGGTTCGTGGCTCCCCGCTGCTGCTGTGGGGCGCGCGCGGCGCGGGCAAGGAGCAGCTCAGCCAGCCGGTGGCTGTGGCTAGGTTAGTGCTGGTGTGCTCGCGCGCGGTTCGTGGCTCCCCGCTGCTGCTGTGGGGCGCGCGCGGCGCGGGCAAGGAGCAGCTCAGCCAGCCGGTGGCTGTGGCTAGGTTAGTGCTGGTGTGCTCGCGCGCGGTTCGTGGCTCCCCGCTGCTGCTGTGGGGCGCGCGCGGCGCGGGCAAGGAGCAGCTCAGCCAGCCGGTGGCTGTGGCTAGGTTAGTGCTGGTGTGCTCGCGCGCGGTTCGTGGCTCCCCGCTGCTGCTGTGGGGCGCGCGCGGCGCGGGCAAGGAGCAGCTCAGCCAGCCGGTGGCTGTGGCTAGGTTAGTGCTGGTGTTCACGCGTTCTTAATATTTGTATGAAACGAAAAAAGAAAAATATCTCATATTACTTGCATAATTTCTGTTTCATAGTGACCCTTCGGATATTAATTAAGGACCCTGAAAATATCCGCACTTAATTTCCTGTTTATCGGTGTCTAGTAGCCAACCTAGAGCTTCGCTTGGGACAAGGTCAATTTGCGTGAGATTATCTCCCGGTATTTATTTGTTTATTTTGCAAAATTTGCTGTGTTTTCGTTGATGCTCAAGAGGTAAGAAGGAGCTCAACCACAACAATGGCCAGGTCGAGTTATGACACGTTCGTGAAGAAAGAAATCAAAATCAAAATGTTTATTCAGTAAATAAGCCACCATAGGGCTCTTTTACACGTCGGTAATATTAAGTGAATTTACTAGTGCTTCGGATAAGACTATCATTGCGGAGAAGAAGCGCCAAGAAACTCCAGCAGAAGGTCATTTTTTCAATTATAAAGTACAGTAACTTAAAAGTAAGTTACATTACAAGTACTTAATAAAATAATAATTATTAAAGCTAGAACAAATAAAATCATTACAAATGTAAGGCTAATAACATTAAACTAAAAATAATGAGTCTAGGAGAACAACACGACGAGGTCTCTACGTCAAAAGCCATAACTTGAATAATAAATTGATGAACCAGTCCTTGCAAACGTGAACAGACCGGACCCCACAAACAGCACCCGTTCACGAGTATGACGCGTATCTCAGCCGTCACCCCTCTCAACCATGTGTACGGGAAAGTGGCGTCCAAAGACCTATTAAATCACTCGTTATCAATGACACAAGCAAGCTTTCCTAGACTTAAGCGATACTAGCTTCGCTTCGGTTTATGTCAGGTTTACCCGTATACATAAACCATTTATTATGCATAAAAACTTTTCCTGAAAAATTATCTAACTGATGAAGTGTGTGAAGACCGCATCACAATCCAATACACAGACAGTATGTTTTATACTATACTCGTATACATAATACCTAATTTGCTCCAAATGAGCTCTACCATAACCTCTTAACGGGAATGTATGCAATATCCACCCTGTATGCAGACGTTGCCGTAAAATTTAAATACTATTTTTTTTTTATCTAGATTTAACCTAACAGTTGGATGGATGATCTGACAGGAGTTAAAATCTAACTCTTGGGTTAATGATTATAACCCAGCGTGATGCAAGTGGGCCTTATTGATGTGACTTTGTTTTCCTAAATAAATGAAAAAAATTATGTTATGCGTTGTGCGTTGGGCATGAACAGTTAACGAAACGAGGAACATTGAAATGAAAATATTGTATCTTTGCAGGTGTCCAAAGAGGCGTGAGATCTACGTGCTGGACGCGGGTAACTCGCGCGTGATGGTCCTCGACGAGGAGACGTTCGCGTTTAAGTCGCACATCGTCAATGAAGGTAATAGTGAATTGAAAACTTATTAGGGCTCTTTATTTTCCCTCGAAATGTTTCACGGGTACATGTAAGTATTCCTCAGCAATACGCATGATAACGGCTAGTTTGAACCTTGAAGTTCTGGTAAAAGAAGTATCAGTCTAACCGTGATAGTTTTGAAATTAATCGTGAGTTTGTTAATATTTGATCAACCACCTTAGTCAGAGCGCTAGAAATTCGTAACTTTCATAGTCAGGCCTATGCTTTAATGAAGTGAAGTCAGTCCTGTACCGCTAGCACAAGTATTGTCTCGCTTGTCGCTCAGAGCGTCTCTATCGTTACAGACTGGATTGAAAGGGAGATCCGAGCCCTCCTGGTTAAACTTGCGTCTGTACGTCACTACCGATTAGAAATCAATCGGTAGTGAATGCAAACCGGTAAACCGCATTACCGATTTACCAACCTGGAGTCGGTAAATTACCGGTAAATTTTGGAGATTACCGGTAATTTACCGAATGGTGTTTAAAGGGAAAAAACGCAAAACAACGTTGTACGTGCAAATTCTCTTGCAAATCTCAGAATAAAACTAACTATTTATTCTTATACTGTCTTATGAATTATTAGTGTTATTGTTATCGCTCTCCTCGCGGCCTCGGGGTATTTTTCATTTCGTTGATGTTTTGTTTACCTCCACTAACCTTATCTAGACAGCCGCAGCAGGGTGAGATTGTTGACCGGAAAATTAAGTTTGACTTTGTCTTGATTACTAGGTAGGTAGTTATTAAATCAATTTTATGAATAGAAGATTGATTGATATGTTAAATTAAATAAATACATAAAATTGTGGAATAAATAAAAAAGTTTAAAAAATGTCAGATTAATAGTATTTTTTTTTGTATTTTCTTTTAACATCGTAACTACCGGTAATTTACCGGTATTACCAGTAAAAATGTAAAGAGACCGGTTATTTACCGGTTTTAAAATTTGACCGGTAATTGAATTCCCTACTACCGATTGTGTTGCAGGGTTAGCTGGTCGCAGTTGCACCGGGATTGCGGTCACAGCGGATGGCATAATTGCAGTCAACTGGCGGACGAGAACCCTTACTGAGGTAAGTTGCAGCTCATTGGCCCCAACTTAGGTAATAGCAATTGCATTTGAGCTTGCTTATCCAGAAGACAGCCGACTATTTCTTTACAAACTTTTTTTTTTATAGAGTTATCGTCGCGATACTTTTTTTTCGTAGCCTCATTCAAATCTCTGTGACTGCCAAATGTGTCATCGTCGCTCAAGTGTGTGTTTTTATGGGCAAAATAAATTCGCCGATCAGATCAAGTTACAAAAAAGCATTTTAATCAAAATTGAGTTTATATTTAAAGTGTGCGTAAAATAATACCACTAATACACTGGTAAGCATCTTAGCCTGCTTGTGCAATATGTGGTTACAGAATTATCAACACGTCTTTTTAGAGTTGTAGGTATTTCTGTAGCTCTGCCTACCCCACTCTGGGAATGATGGCGTGATGTTATGTATTTATGTATTTGAGGTGAGCGTGGAAGGGTCGACGCTGCGCACGATCGAGTCTGAGCGTTTAGTGGAGCCCGTGTGCGTGGCGTGCGACGCCCGAGGGCGCCGGCTCGCCGTGGGCGACAACGGCGCGCGCTGCGTGTTCGTGTTCGACAGCCGCGGCACTATCGAGCGAGAGGTAAGCGTTTCTCAATTTATCTATACTAATATTATAAACCCCGTAACCCCGTGTGGTTGCCGGGTTAGAATACTGCCACTCCATGTCTTCCCGTGGATGTCGTAAGATGCGACTAAGGAAATAACGGCTCGTAGTGCTGTTAGGCGATGGGCTTGCAACCTGTCACTAATACACTGGTAAACATCTTGGCCTGTTTGTGCAAAATGTGGTTACAGAATTATCAACAAGTCTTTTTAGAGTTGTTGGTATTTCTGTGGCTCTGCCTACCCCACTCTGGGAATAAAGGTGTGATGTTATGTATGTATGATGTAATATTATAAAGTGGTAAAGTTTGCGAGTTTGTGAATTTGTGAGGTTGTAGGGGGTAATCTCTGGATCTACTGAACCGATTTATAAAATTCTTTTACCAATAGAAAGCCACGTTTTTTGTGAGTGTCATAGAGTCGCGGGCAACAGCTAGTCTATTTATTATATGGAGAAAGTAAACGAGCGAACGTGCCGCCTGATAGTCAAACGGGCTCTAAGGATATTTGAAAATCAAGACTGCAGTACGTTGCTAACCGCAAGGATCATTTCACTGCTTAAGATAGCGGTATAAGTGTGGGGGAAAGCCGCCACATTGGAACACAACAATGTGGACAGTGCTGCTGGGTGGCAGGTTAAATATAAGATTATATTCCGTACTCGAAGGGTAAACGGGACCCTATTACTGTCTGTCACCACTCACCAGGCTGTATCTCGTAAACCGTGATAGCTAGACAGTTGAAATTTTCGCAGATGATGTATTTCTGTTGCCGCTATAACAAAAAATACTAAAAATAAAATAAAAATAAATATTTAAGTGGGGCTCCCATATAACAAACGTGTTTTTTGCCATTTATTGCTCGATATTAATATCGGCAACAGGTGGATGCTTGAAATATTTACAGAATATTTATAAAAAAAAATATAATAAAGTGTATGTATTTTGTTGGTACGAAACTCTTCATGCGTGCCATTTGCCTGGCTTTTTTATTTTTATAATAAAAGGTTATACAAAGAGGTTATTTACAATATTTTTTTACCCCTTAATATATTGTGGAAAATGCATTTTCATTTACGACTTACTTAAAAAAAAATAAGTTGGATTTCTGTGTGTAATGCGACCTATTTAAAAAAATAAAGTTAATTATGTAGGAAATGGTTCCCTTTTATTACTAGGTAAAAATATTGCTGATATCCTCTTAACAGGAATGTGTCGGATACAATTGCGTAGGGGTCGCACTTTTTTAGTTAGCAGCTGTTTATTTAGATATTAAATAGCAAAAATAAATAAAGAATATAAAATAAAAAGAGGTTAAATTATCATAATTAAATACACCTTAATTGCAATAGCAAAATATGGATCACAGCAGCAGCGTAATTTTTTTACCATTTATTACCTAAAAAAAATGGCAATTCAAGTCAATTTTATGCATGTAGATTCGGTATTGTTCAAAATAATTTTACCAGTACTATGCTATGTGGATCAATGAATATGATTGGCGGCTATCAAACGCACCCATAGCAACGAAGCATGGGTTTTTTGCAGAAACGGTTCCGCGATACCCGGACCAAATACATACAGGACCAAAAGTGCGATCCCTGCCAACTGCCGGTAACCTATCTTAAACACTAAAAACGGTTGCCCGCTATTTCGTGTAGGTATGTCTCTTTAAACATTTTGAAAAGCTAATGAGTTCAGAAAAAAAATCTAAAATGTAAATTTAGACAAATAAAACAGCGGGCAAACGATTTCAGTGTCCGTTCACACGGACCGGTTCGGAAAGGAGAACAGAGCTTTGAGTCATTGTAATAAGGTTTATTTTTGCATGTGCAATTTCGTCATTAAGAATGCTTGAACGCGCTTGGTGTGGAATAATAAGAGGAGACGACCGGCTGCTTGACGTGCTCATCCGCGCTTGCGCAGCCGACCGGCTCCGGCCTGTGTGAAAAGAAGAGCGCGGGCCGATGCTCTCCTCGACGGTCTGTGTGAACGGACCCTAAGTACCGTTTTCATCATACGATGTTAAATTTAATCAATGTTAATCGACTGTTAGTTCATACATTTTGACAACTGTTAATGCTCTAATCGTCTGTTAAGTGGTTAACATAGTATGGTGAAATTGGTACTTAGTGTTTGAGATGGGCGTTCACCTGTAGCACGTGGTGCGACGGGTGGTAGTGGTAGTGGTAGTGGTAGCGGTAGTGGGTGGGCTGACCGTCCGGCGCGCAGGTGGGGCGCGGCTCGCTGGGGCTGGTGGGCGGGCTGGCGCTGGCCGACGACGCGCTGGTGGTGGCCGACGTGGCCGTGCGCCTCTACGACAGCCACGGCGCGCTGCAGGCCACACTGGCGCCCGTCACAGGTACTTCATAACCCAACCTTTATAATCGCTTCTATCGCTATGGATACATGGACTGGATGGACTTACAGACTAAATAAATAAATAAAATAGGGGACAATCTCACACAAATTGACCTAGTCTCAAACTAAGCTCTAAAGCTAGCTCTAGCTTGTACTATGGGTACTAGACAACGATAGACTTACTTATATAAATAAATATATACTTAAATACATAGAAAACATCCAAGATTCCGGAACAAATACTTGTGCTCATCGCACAAATACCGGGATTTGATCCCCTACTAGAACTAGGCCAACGTGTCGCCAAATGAGTAACTTTGAAATTGATTTATGCGGTGAGTATGTTCACGAGTGGGCCCGCTTTTGGATTTCATATCTTAAGGAGCAGCAGGAGATAGCAAATCCGAAAAGGGGACCACAAAATCGTTGCATAAATTAAATTTAAAATTACTCTCGTGACGTCGATGAGAATCAAAAAACGAACCCCTGGTATCACTACAATCCAAAACCACATTCAAAAAATATTAATTAATCATTCATTCCCCGCCCACTCTTTGTTTGTCCGATAACGTCCGAAACATTCGCACGTTAGTGTATCGATGCAGAAGAGATACTTTACCATTGTATCGCTATTGAATCGATTCTGTCGCGCATTGAAAAGTTTGGTGGTTGCGATACCACCAAAATGCATCGACTTTACTAATCGTTATGCCTATCCGCACGTACCCGTGTGACTATGGGACTGAAACCCAAATATCCAATTGTAATCGGTTATTATCATTACATATTTTTTATTTGCCCCAAACCGAAAACTATTACGAAAAAAAACAAGCACTTTACCTATGTTTATTTAATAACATTTATATAGAACTCAGTATACAAACGAATCTAGCGACACTTCAATCATCAAAATCGATCTATTAAATAAAGCGCTACGATTATTCGTCTACGCTTCAACTACGATAATACTTCGCACAAAAGACTTAATTTTTGCACATGTTAGTCCTTAAAGTCCCCGGACCCTATGTACACATAAATCTGACTGCAAGCGCTTCGCTGGGTTCAATTGTTTATGTTCGCATTTTTTTATTTTAGGACGCGGTGGCTACGGCGGTGTTGCGATAGAGGAGTCGGAGTCGGGCCGCCACATAGTGTGCATCCGGTCGGCGCGCGGCCGGCCCGCGCTGCTGGTGCTGGAGGCCTGCGGCGGCCGCGTGCTGGCCGCCTGCGAGCTGGCCGACAAGAAGCCCCGCAGGGTGGCCGGCCTCACCCTGCTACCGAATAAGAGGGTGCTGCTGGCAGATTTAGCTGGGAACTGCCTGAGATTGCACACTTATTGGTGAATGGTGAGTCTCCATATTGGTGTTTGAAGTTATCTGCAGTCGGGTATTGTGTGCTTGTGATTGGACTGAGAACAACTCCACAGGGTGGCAAGGCCAACGCTGCTCCCATAACCTGAGGGTAAGAGGTGCGGGGAACTGCGTGGGGTCGCATTTTTTAGGGTTCCGTAGTCAAACTGGGAACCCTTATAGTTTCGCCATGTCCGTCCGTCCGCAGCCTAGCTCAGAGACTCTTAGTACTAGAAAGCTACAACGTTTTTTCTCGTCTACCCCACAGTGTGGGGTGTCGTTGGATAGGTCTTTCAAAAATATTTCGGGTTTGTAATTTTTCGATCAGGGCTCCGTTTTTGAAATATTAAACTTTAAAGCGCAATTTTTTGTTAGAATCAAGTGTCCCCGCCCCCCTACAGCCAAAACTACAAATACTAAAAATCAGAAAAAATCTTAAATGAAAGCGCATATAACGAATTTAACAGGAAAACTATCACGACTAACACACATCATTGGATCTTGAGATACAGGCGATTAAAGTGTTTATACCTACTAAAATCATCTAAGGCGGCACCAAGTGACTTAAATAGAAAATTAGTTATTACTTGTTGTTCTTTATGTTTGTAGTACTTAACGGCTTCGGAACCCTACACTGAGCATGGTCCGACATGCTCTTGCCCCGTTTTTTATGGTATAGAGAAAGCAAACGAGCACGTGGGCCACCTAATGGTAAGTGAGATCAGACCCATAGACATTTGCATTTTCGAGACTACAATCTTTATACTGCAAATGAGGTCCCAACCTCGGAAAGGCAAGCGAGTAAAGCGCCCCTAGTGATGCTAAAGTCCATGAGCGGCAGTCTACCCTTTTGACTCTGGCAATAATTTAAAAACCTGTATGGTAAATCAAGGTTTTCGAAGGTTATTTAAGCTACTTGTGACTATCTTGGCGGCTTGTGAACTGCCTGGGAAGAAACATGTCGCTAAGTGCCAATTATTCCATTCAGTAACAGTATCTGACAGTTTAAGTTATCAGGTTCCTTTTCATTGTATTATGAAAGAAAAGGACAGAGAAAATATGTGACAGATAGTGTTATCCGGAGATTGAAGAATCTACTTTTAAATGAAATCTAATTTACTCAAGGATAGTTGTATCTTATTTACTCAAGGATTGTTGTATCTAATTTCAGAACAAAGGCCAATGGAGGGATTGTTATCAAGCTGCCATAAGGCGTATCGTAAACGAATTTCATGCTAGTCCAATACTGTAACGGAGAATCGAACTGACGGCCATACCCGAGCGGGCGAGACTCGTACCAAAGTCAATAGTCGCCGACGATCGGCCTCTATCTTATCATTTACGATATACTTTAGTACTTACAGTATTTATTTATATGTTGATTAAGTTTTTCACAATCATGATGTCAAATTAGACAAAAAACTCGATTATTTTTTGTTGATCCTTTAACATTCTTTGGTTAATATATTTGAAGCATAGTCATAAGTATTTATACCTAATCGTTTAAAAGTTCTTCATATTTGAAAGCTTCATATTAAAATTGTTATTGGCGTTTTAAATCTCACTTTTGACTAGTCATGCGACGGTGGCATTTATTGTTGTCAAAAATTTCGACACTTAATTAGATTTAGTATCAAAGAGCATGAAATAATTGTCTGCTCAGCACAAATTATTCATGACAAAATGAGAGACTGAATGAAAAAAGTTGTATTGAGCAAATTAATTTCTGTTTAGGTTCAACAACACGTCGAAAAATAAAACGTTGAACAAGTGTCTTACTTATTATCTACTTATAACTATCAATCTGTGGAAAAGGAGGAAAAAATGAGCTTACGTCTTATTTTGACTCAAATTATGACGTACGAAGAAGTGTTTGATGATTATTTTTAATGTAACGATATACTTGAAATTATATCGGCTTGCGTCACGAGCTGCTAATAATTTGCATTTTAACGCACGTCGTTTATAAATTTGCTCAACAAATACGAAAACACCATATCACGTAGATGTTGCTTCCATTTTACTAGAGATTAGATGATAAAGCATTCTTGCATACTGTAACGTAATTACATACGTAAATTAAGAACAATCGATCACAAACGTTTGTAGTCATGAGAGGGCTTCTAAAGAAGAGAGTATAATTGCTGTTTTCACACTTACACTGTGTCTATGAACAGTTCCTTGTACAGTGGTGTTAAGTAAGTGCAACAAAGTCTTAAATTAAAAACACATACGGTAACTACAGTTTACACTGTACACACGTGTAGGCCTAAATTACCCAACGATTTATCAAGTCGGTATCAAAATTAACTTTATTCTAAATATCATTAAAGCTTGTTTATGTAACGTTGAACGCCTAGGATTGCTGGTGACGATTGCACAACTTTATGTAGGCTCATCGTTCCACCTTTTACAGAACACCAGTATGACGATCTCTATGTTACTGAACCGTTAATACGGAAACAGTGTATGTGTAAACATAGTCTAAACCTTACCCTTAACCAGATATAGAGAACAAGGGGTCCGTAGCGTAACTTCTATATTCACAATTCTTAAGCACGAAATAACTAAAGAAAAAGCTTCGAAAATTTATAATGTATGATATTCGTGTCCATTTTTAATCGAATAATCTTATTTTCAAAAATCCTTATTCCTTCTACAAAATGCCTTACTGTCATTAGGGGCAATATTTTAATGCTCATAATATTTACGTACAAAAACTTGTAACAAATCTCAACTATTGTGTTTTGGTCAGTAGCGGCGTTAGGGCAGGGCGCGGTTGGGCGACCTCCCAGGGCGCCAGATATAAGGGGCACCTGCGGCTGGTTAAGTCATTCTATCCGTTCTTTTTTTCGTATCGGTTTGAATAGCAATTGGGGGGCGCTTTAGAAATCTCGCCCTGGGCGCCGGTAGTCCTGAAACCGGCCCTGTTTTGGATTGAAATAAAATAAAATGATCAATTTCGTACGTTAGATCCTTTAAAACGAAGTTCAACTGAACGTTACACAAATTTGAATTTTCCTCGAAATTTCACACATTAGACATTTTAAACTTAGGTCAACTGGATGCAGGAAAAATATCGTTTGGACTTTCGTGCAATTGCAATTAAGTACATAAGACATATTAAACGTAGGTCGTCTGAATGTTGATTTACGTCCTTAGGAATTTCGAACATCAGAAATTATGATTTTAACCTTATGAACTCCTCGGCTGCCTGCTGCTTTTCGTACCCCTAACGCAAACGATGTTGCGCCGATACAAAATGGATGGCAGGAAAATCCGATAACGTGATTTGCCGGCTTTGGCGGTTAAAGGGTTAAAGTTTTTCGTTCAGAACTTTCGTGCTTAAGAATTTTGATTGTAGAAATTACGTACGGGTCCAGAACAAAACACTGCACTTAATAAGTTTAAGTAGTATTTCTGTTCACGAGGCATTAAAAAAAATAGCGCGTTCATTGTGTGCCCCTACATAAGAGGTACCACACTACGTAAATGGACCACATAGGGAACACAAACTTAAACCTTCTAAAAATTTCTGATACGGATTCTAACTTTATGTGGCGCACTCATTTTTGGAATGTACACATTAAAATATCCCACTTATGGGGCCACAACCAAATAAATATTATCCAGAAGGATCAAGATGGTATTCCTCATGCGGTACATCCCCGAGGGGTCACAATTAACCTGCTAGTGATAATGTGGCTTGATTGAGGATTCCAAATAGGATTGAAAAACAGGTGATTTAGATCGTTTGTCGCGCCTCTTTCCTGTTATCAGTATTTTTGTGTAATTTTATACGAATTATGTTATAAGACAGTCTAGCAAGTGTTTAACTTCATTATGTTATGTAAACAACTTATGCTCAAGGCTTTTATTTCGTAAGTTAATTTTAAAAACAAAACTTTGAAATGGAATCCGAGACCAAAGATACAACATTAATCTTATGGCAAAATAGATAAAAATGCATTCCGTTTGTCAACGAGATACTGGGCTTCATCAACTCGTATGTGACTTATTACTTATTGCGAAAGAACTGGGATAGTGGGATTTTAACGTTGTTTTATATTAATTTCCTATTGCTATTTTTAATTGCTAATATATTCAATAGTAGATTGTTTCACAAGGGAGTAAAGTGACATATTTACGGCGAGGGCTTACATTGTATCTTGAGCGTAGTGAGGGGTTCAAGTGTTTACGCCCAAGGTGGAAATAATTTTGCTACCGTGTGCCACATACTGCTTTTCACATCACCTATGAGGAAAATAAAAAAAAAATGTGATGAAGCAAATTTTTCGATTAGGTGATGTGAAAAATAAATTTTAGTCGATTATGTGCACACTATTTTCATATTTCATTGCGTTTATATTTTATACTGGAAACGAAATGTCCTTTAACAGAAAAGTGCCACTTTGATCCCTTCTAGCAGGGAAGAAAAGTCCCCTTTCCGAATAGTTGATGTGTTTTTTTCTGTGTATGTTTTATTCCAAACTAATGGTTTTTTTTTGCTCAAAACTACCGTAATTCACTTTTGTATTGATAACCTCTTTCTTTGCATCTTTTTCCCCGGATTGCATTTCAAAGGTTTTCTTATAATCTAAGTGTATTGTCCCTCACTACCCGAATTATTAATTATTTTTACTAGTTTTTACGTAACCCCGTATGTATCTTTGTTTTATCGCAAGATGTCACCTGCGCTGCTACACGATTTAACGATGTCAATAGGTAACTAAAAATATGACAATACTTAGTCATTAATCATTATTGACTTGCAATAAGTGATATTACTATTATGCATTTGATAAACATCTAGTTATGAAAAATATAAGGTCGTTTTCGATAACGGACCACCCGTATTTAAATTTAACCTAATTACAAAATGTTAATATCCTTATTATCGTACACTAATATTTTAAATGTAAAACTTTGTAATTTGATAGAATCGGACACCTGTTGTGTCGAGGAAAAGTCAAAGACTATGCTTATAAATAGGGTTAGGACCTTTGACGGCAATTCGTGGTTCAAGAATCCATGGAGTCGCTATTTCCTAATCATTATACACATACTACCTTGATTTTGACTTTCAGTATTGTTTGTTATATTTAAAAATTATTTAAGTAATTAAACCGCTGACCACTTAAAAAAAATGGTATGAAGGATATCTTTCGTATGGATAAACCGAACCAAAAACGTATTTAGTAGTTTAGCAGTTTATTTTGAAATATAATACTGAAGGTCAAAATTAAGTTGGTATGTTTGAACACAATAATTGACGACACGTTGGCCGAGTTGGGAGTGACCCTGCCTCCGAACCCAGCAGCCCCGGGTTCAAATCCCGGTAAGGGCAGATATTTGTGTGATGAGCACGAGTATTTGTTCCTGAGTCTTGGATGTTTTATAATGTATTTAAGTATTTATTTCTCTATCTAAGTATGTTTATCGTTGTCTAGTACCCATAGTACAAGCCTAGAGCTTAGTTTGGGACTAGGTCAATTTGTGTGACATGGTCCCGTGATATTTATTTATTTATTTTATTTTTATTTAATTACGACTCCATGGATTCTTGAACCACGGCTTGCCACCAAAATCCTAACCCTACTTATAATATAAGCCAATTAAACTCTTAAAATAATTACTAAGATTTCTGCACCTGTAGCGACATTATTTTATAAATATCTCAAAATGCTTCTAAATTTTGTTGTATCTCCTTACAGATCGTCGCGATAACATCGCCGAATAATGCAAATAGTGTTAGATAATGTATGGTCCGTGTTATATTAATAGATACCTCTTTATGTTGGTGACTGCAACCATGTAGTTGGTTTTACACAATCGCCAGTGCTATCATATCAACGGTCTCGGATGTCTTTTATTGTGTACGTACACAATGTTACAATACATTGTAAAGTTATTACAATAATTTTGCTTATTTACAGTTGAAGCGATGTTATGACCTCTGTCAAGTTTGACACTTATGCAATAACCGTTTAGATTTACTTCTCAAGTTTCATTGTGGCTAGGATAACCAACGGATTAATGCGGGAACGTTGAACCCAAATAATAGATTGGAACAATTTTATTCCTTAGTGTGGTCTTTGTTGTATCTTGTCTGAAATGTTAACATCGTATCCTTGATTTACAATAAACAATATGATTGTCTGCAGAATAAAAATATCGTACCAGAAACACTGCACCAGTGAACTAGTGTTGATTTTTCATCATTGAATTGGGTCACACGTGCATATCAACAGGTTTTGTGAGTCTTTCTGTCTTAAACGAAGCGTGTCAAGAGCTGTTTTCAGAGTTGATTTCCAGATAAAAAGTTCTGACAGTTTTCTTTTTTTTTCTCTCATTCTAAAACAAATAAAGATGATAAATAAGAGTCAGCATTGTAACATGCCTGCATGTTCTATCTTATCGTGTGTTATGAATTTGTCCTCATAAGACCCTAATATCTATTTTTTATATTTGGTAATATCTCGTCAGCCGAGAACCTGGGTACTGGGGAGGCTGTCACAACTGATATCGTCTTCGTAAGCACCTCGTCGTGCGTGCCTCTCATTCTGAAATGTTAATGTGATGGTTTTTCTACAATCAAAGATCATAAACCCTCAATCTTGACAACACGACCCATAATTGAAGTCTAAGATGTTGACAAAATTTGACATTAATGGTATTGCAAAATGAGGCTTTTATCAGTTATTAATTAGGTTAAGTGATTATTCATAATAAGAACAGTTCATAATAGATGTTTGTGATAGGAGAGTTCGACTATAGTGAGGAAAATCTTATATAGATTACTTTCTTCCATGTTCGTCCGTGTCTCTTGTAATGTACAAGACTTCAAATTAATGTTAATTGGATGATTTTATCCATAAGTAGCGTACATACGATACTTATGGATAAAATCATAGCTTGGTTCTTAAATGGTTACTATGCGTTTTGCTAATTAACTTTTGTATTTATCTGTGGTAAAGTTCGGATTTGGTTATATTCTGAACTTTCACCAATATGTTAAGCTAAAATGTCTAAAGAAGGAACATTTGTTTGCAGATTGTCTTATGTCTGATACATTATATTTTTTATAAATACAATACAAAAGAACAAGAAAAGAAGAAAACTGGCATGCTATATTTATATTATTGCAATACATTGAAGTTCCTTTGTTTTGATCTGTCCATTGTTACCTATTACTAGTGTCGAGAATCTACCGTGATGGTAAACTGGTCTGGAAGTATTATTTGTATTAATTCCATTAACCACTTATATCACCTGCTTTGAAAGAGTAGTTGTGTCATTATGAAGTAAAGGGTTCTATCAAAGGCCTATAATATAACACTAGTTGATTTTTTGTATCTATATGAGATAAGATTTTATTCTCCTTGAAATGATGCTCGGGTGTGTTTGATTTTTTGAATGAGCACCAAAGGGCTCGTGTTTATAAGCGTGTTAGTAAACAGTAGTTGCTTAGGACGTTTTCAAAAAAAAACTTAGTTTAGTGCTTTAATTAAAACAAAACTTACTTGATTCCTTTGTGTAACGAGAATTCTGCCCTCATTAGCCAATAGGCAGTATCTCAAACTCAATGGCCATAGCAGATTCAGCCCTATCGCCTTAGTTAATAACTTTGCATTGTGTACAGGAGTTTTCTCTGAGATACTGCAGTTACCCAAATAGTTTGTACGACTGTCTTTCGTTACACAAAGGACGCGATTGGAATTTTGTTATCGTTACGCCATTAACAATGTACAATTTTCTTGAAAACGACCTATTATCTTTCTGTCATTCTGCATTAGTGTCTTAAAAGCCAGCCATAATACATTGCTTTGTTTAGCAATAATACTTAATTTACTCTTATTAGCCTTCACAAGACAATTTAATGTTGTTATAGTTTATTGAATCTCTATACAATACGTCGACACGCGAATAAAGTTTAGTACTTTACCTAAGGGAAACTAGCTAATTACCATTTAGTGTTTGTTATATCTGTCACAAAAATGCATGTCACTGCCTTTAACGTTCCATTTAAAATAGCCATGTTCTTTCTAGAAGTCGAAATAGATATTATCTAATGCTAAGTCAATATTCAAATTGAACATGTAACAAACGTATATAAAACCAGTAGCAACAAATCATTGTACAAAAATAAAATACAAAATTAAATGGAAACAAGTTGAATATTTAGAGAGTTATTTTTATGCAATAGCCGTTCAACTGAGATATTTAGATAAAGAGTAGGTATGATTGATTTTTGAATAATAAAACTATTTTGGCATGAGAACTCTATTTTCTAACGATTACATTAGAGGAATTGACTTTGAATGCACTGTGTTGTGTTGTCAAAGCTATTTGTTTGTCAAGCTGTGAACCTGTACTTAATTATAATATAAATCACGGAGCATCTCAGTGTACTGTTGATTATGTCACTTTTATGCGAGAAATGACTTAAATAAAGCCTGTTAAGGTACATAATTATTAATTTGTTTTATTCCAGCCGACAAGCGCCTGTGTCCTCTACGTTTCTGTCTAATGACTCAGAGGCCGGAAATTTCGTGGCACTTTTCAATAACGCTAGTGACTTCCCATTTATCACATTCCGTTAGACTCTACATAATAATGTATATATACAATACAATACAGATTACAAAAATAAGACTAAAAGTAAAGGTAAACAACTGGAGGTCTTACTGCTATAAAGGAATCTCTTCCAGATAATCTTGTGCAAGCGAAAAATTGCAATTGACATGCAATTAAATATGTTTTATAATTAATCACTTCCAAAATACGGCTACCAATGTCTAAGCCGCTGCAGCTTTTTAGTTTCATGATCAAAATTTGTGTTAGTGCTAACAAGTTAGGTAAGTGTTTCTTAGCCTATGTAAAAAAAAAAACAATCACCATATTATTTTCCATATTTGGTTAGCGAAAAGTTGTCAATAGTCTATTTTAAAGTTAAATACCTATATGTACCTAATTGAAAGTCGATAAATGAGAAGTCACTATGACAGTCCAAAAATGCCAGAAAAATTCCGGCCTCACATACCTATTATGTGCACTCTGCCATGACACTTGTCCCTAAACTGCACCCAGGCCTCTATTCCAATTATTCTTAACCTCTCGCATGTTACACTCATTTTTTATTACATTTGTTACTTTTTTGTCCTCCTATTAATACTTGCACAAAATTGACGCTGTACAGTCAAGGTAATAGATATGTATACACTTTAGTACCTTGTCACTTTAATCGCTGTGACAATTTCATATGACAGTTTAAACATGATGTTAAATAGACAAGGTACTAAAGTGTATACATATTTATGACCTTGACTGTACAAGAAATGTCAGCCGGTGATCCACGTTTCTTGCAACGTATCAACTAACTCTAGCCACTGTCGGACACGATGCTGTCATACGGAAAAAAGATACCCTGCGAATTATTCACAGAACCACATCGAACTCTGTATTCTTAATGAACAGGTCGCATGTGGAATGCCAGTTCGCTTGCAAATGTGCCTTTTCGTCTTATGAGGGCAGAATGTCTCGGACAAGTTTTCTTGCAGGTAGAAAAGCGGCCTAGTAAACAAAAATAAACGTTAAAAAAACTAAAAACCGTCCTATTGAGGACGCTTATTGAAGCAAGAAATAACGTCTTTTAAAATGATAGGTCAGTCTAACTGAATACAGCTTTTTGTTAAAAATATAGTGGGACGCCAACTTCAGTTGGACTGACCTATGATTTTAAAAGAAGTTATTTCTTGATTTGTCAAGATGGTTTTTAGATTTTTAAACCATTTATTTTATTTCATATTTTTTAGTGATCATAATAATACTGTTATATCGTCCACGTATATTTATTCCTATGGTATTTGAGGAGTTCCCTCGATTTTTCTCCAAAATCCCATCGTCAGACCTTGACGTGCTGGAAATGGGACCAACTAGAAAGTATACCCGGATGAACAAAAAAATTTTTTTATCCGGTCCTGCCGTCTTTGTGTAATCGGGGAACATACACTAAAAAAAAACCCGACGAATTGAAAACCTCTTCCTTTTTTGAAATCGGTTAAAAAACGCCACTTACACTTTAATGACAGATGAAAGGCATCGCGAATTCTAACCTTCCGGTTAAACTCGCGGGGCTCTGTTTTACGCGGTAAAACCTAATTGGTTTTGACATGTAATTATTATACTCGACAGTATTACGGCCGACTTATAAACAATACGATAACATTTCAAGACTCAAAAGCAATTAGGTTTTACAGAGGAGAATAGAGTCCCGGTCTATTTTGGTGTTATCTTTGACGAACTTATCTAGAGCCATTCCATTTTTTATCCTCATTTATAATCTTAGGATTGTAAATCTGCGCTCCTAAGCAAATAAGCAGTACGTCAGATCGAATTGCCAAAGTAAATACAATCCTCTCTTGTTAGTATAAGATTGTGATTGCTACAGGAGTTTTATTTGGGATACTGCTATTTGGATTAGCAGGACAGAAATGTCCACGGGTTTCAGGTCCAACTTGCCATCACTGCCGTAATACTCGTACCAAAAAAGGCTAACCGCCTGTTTCACAATCGACAAGTAAAGCTTATTTGACAGATAAACTTAGCCCTTTCTCTTTCTGACACTTGAAAATAGACAAGGAGAGAGACATCTTTATGTGACAGATAAATTTACTTGTCGATTGTGAAACAGGCCCTAAGTGTAATGCAGTAATCGAAGCATTCTACACTCTATTAGTAACTACATTTAATTAAAATGGTGTTGCTATGGAGTTAGCCGCCTTCTTTAGTATTACGACAGATCAGATGGAAAGCCGGGCTATAGAGAGTCCAAAATTCATCAATGTATATTTTCTTTATTCAAAATATTAAAAGAAATTACGGTTCGGCTGCACCAGGCGGAAGTGCTACGACGGAGCGACGCGAGACCGCGCGTCAAATATTAGTTATATACTATGGATGTGAAACAGAGTCGTCACGTCGATTCGCTGCAGTACGTTTAAAGATTGGTATCTTGTGGTTACAAATATTAACGGTCTTACTACATAATTTTAAACACTTCTTCCAAAATGACATTTTTCTATGATCGACTGATTGTTTATTTTTTGTAGTAACATTGCTAATATTATAATAATTAGTTACCACGTATTAACCACATTGGACGCCCAATATTATCGGTAACTAATCACTTCATCGAATGTGGGTCGTTTTCAATAAAATTGTACATAGTTAAAGGCTTAATGAAAACAAAATCACGATCTTATCCTTTGTGTAACGAAAGTTAGTCATACAAACCATATGGGTATTTTTTTTTGAAAACGTCCCTTGTATAATTTCATCGAATTTCATTTCAACGAACGCTATTTTCTGCTGAAACCATAATGTTTTCAGGGTATCCATGAATTAATTACGTAGTTTAGGTTAGATGTTTAAGATACCCTGAAAACATTATGGTTCCAGCAGGAAAAGCGTTTGATAATTTTATCAATCGCTTTTTCTGCTGGACGTAATTTCGATAAACTGATACATTCGATAAAATGATAGACACCCAGTATTATATTTGTAATTATTTATAAAGCATCATAAGCGTCATGGGCGGTAAACGTCCTAACCTTATTTGTTCCAGTCCTGGTGGTCACAGCTGCATTAAAACAAACTGATAGAAAAACAAGAGATTTACAAGATAATACGATGGAGTAGGTAAACATAATAACATCAATTACGACATGGTGGGCTCACATATGTCGCCAAAATATCTTATTAGGTATTAGAGAGTCGCGGTGATTTTAGGTTCACATGTAACAAGTATTTTACGTTTAACCGCAATACTATATTGGTATAGTCAAATAAATATTGAGTTAAAATGTTGATCCCCCGTGTGGTTGCCGGGTTAGAATAGTGCCACTCCAAGTCTTCCCGTGGATGTCGTGAGAGGCGACTAAGGGAATAAAGGCTTGTAGTACTGTTAGGCGAAGGGCTTGCAACCTGTCACTAATACACTAGTAAACATCTTAGCCTGAATGCAAAATGTGGTTACAGAATTATCAACAAGTTTAGAGTTGTTGGTATTCTGTTGCTCTGCCTACCCCACTCTGGGAATAAAGGCGTGACGTTACGTACGTTAAAATGTTGATTTATGACGTATGCCTCAGTATTTTGCATGCCGAAACTCATTGAGCATAGTAATTAATTACTAAACTGCAGTTTGCAAACAAGACACGATAACATTGGTAATTTACACAGAAACTGAGAAATAAGTATAATTCGGGTCTTATTAATATTCACGTTACTTACTTTATAGTGTACACATGTAAATAGGAACAATTACATAATTAAATAAAAATAACATCATTATCTTAAGTCTGCCAAAATACTTATAATTTTACGTTGGGTCCCAGAAGATAACTTCTGGGACCCAACGGTTCTGGTTTAAAACTTATAAAAGTTTTAAACCTGTATTACGTTAAATAAAGTAGATGTAAATATTTTAATAATTGTGAACATTCTAATGATTTAAACTAGACACTTCTAAGAGAGGACTGGGCACCCATTTCTGTTAAATGCGCAAAATTCCAGAGATGTTTGTTTATTTCACAGCCATAATAAATCAACTTATAGTTATTTTAAACAACAATGTTGAACTTTAGGAAAACGCTTTATGGTACATATTGAATTGGCAATGTAGACTTAAAAGAACTGACTCACTGACCACAAATGAGCCATGAGATTAACTGTACGTAAATCGCATGGATAAATATACGACATAAGTTGTCTTGACCTCCTTAAGATTCTACATGACATGAAATATGACACTGCTCACTCTTTGCAAACTTCCGCACCTCACGCACAATCAAGTAACAAAGAAACAGTGCGAAGTGTACAATTTATAAATCAATCAATACTTTTATTATACCTACATACATATAAAAAACCTTACATGAAATTTACATTTCTGTAAATAATACTAATACCATTAATTAAATAAAAATATGAAACTTCAAATTAATTGCGAAACTCTTTCGCGACAGAGTTGGAAGCAGATCGATCCAAATTAAAAGAGTAAAACGTAAAAACTCAATGAATTGAGCCCTTCATTCAACTGTTACAATCGAGAAAATATCGAATTATCTTCAAAGTCATTGCTAAAAGACGTAATTTCAGTTCTTTTCTATCCAAACTTACTTACAGTAAATTTTTATAAAAATACTTTGTGAAATAAATGCAATAGAGACTGGTAAAGTGACTTGATATAATTGAGAGGTCTACTTTCCAAACTTGGCGAGGGTCGCCTTGCAGTCTTGGATGGTTTTGTTGAGGCGCTCGGTGGTGGCCGAGGTCTGCTTGGTCGCAAGGAGTCTGGAGCAGCTGTCTATTGTCGTCTGATAGCCGCACACGTTGTGAATTATCCTGACTGCCTTTTCACCGCACACAAACAGGTATTTCCCGCTTGCGTCGAACTTCATGTAATTTAATAAACCTGTCAAAAAACAGGAAGCTTAATGAGGGCTGAATAATAAAAATAAGTCTAGAAATTTAAGTGTAACGAGAATAAGTCGATTCACAAAAGCAACCGACGAATGGTACGAACTATTAAGTGAGGATGATGAGTTGATGAGCAATACCTCAATTTAAATATTAAGTTTAATATTCCATTGTAATGAGAATCTGGTATTTTAAAATTCTGGTATTTCGGCACTGCGCGTTCCAGATATATCATCTGTGTGTATGTATGTGTGTTACACGTTGATAAAAATTCAATCCCAAAACTTGTATTTGTTATGCACACAGTCATGTGAGTATATTTTCATTCACACATTCAATCCATCCATCCATCCATCCGAGGCAGCTCTTGTGACTCGATCTATTCGATTATGACATTTTGCCTTTGCCGGGCGTCTGAGACAAGTTTTATTTTTCTAAATAATTTCTTTAAATTCCCCGTGTGGTTGCCGGATTAGAATAGTGTCACTCCATGTCTCCCCGTGGATGTCGTAAGAGGCGACTAAGGGGATAAGGGCTTGTAGTACTCGTACAAGGCGATGGGCTTGCAACCTGTCACTAATACCCTAGTAAACTTCTTGGCCTGATATTGCGAAATGTGGTTACAGAATGTATAAACAAGTATTTTTAAGTTGTTGGTATTTCTGTAGCTCAGCCTACCCCACTCTGGGAATGAAGGCGTGATGTTATTTATGTATGTTCTTTAAATTTACAGACAAGCTTGAGTTATTATTAGGAAATTAACTAATTAATTCAGTAAATTGGCCCCGTTAGGGCTCTCTTACTCGTCGGCAGCTATACCGGCCCCAGCATCAGGTTTCGGCACTAGGATTAATATTATCTTCGTAAGCAATATTCCCACCCAGCTGTCGAACGAAGCACCCAATGATGCGATAATAATACTTCTTATAATATGATGCTGCTATTACTATATTACCTGTTATTAAGTCACGTGCCAGGTTTAAGTAGTGAATTTCTACCAAGCATCATAAATTATATCCGCGTCCATAAGGCACAAATATTAAATGCCCACTAATATTATAAACGCAAAAGTGAGTTTGTGTGTCTGTCTGTTTGCCTTTACGGCTAAACTGCTGTACTACATACATCCATACATACATAACATCACACCTTCATTCCCAGAGTGGGGTAGGCAGAGCAACAAAATTACCATCAACTCTAAAAAACTTGTTAATAATTCTGTAACCACATCTTGCACAATCAGGCTAAGATGTTTCCCAATGTTAGTGACAGGTTGCAAGCCCATCGCCTAACAGTACTACAAGCCCTTATTCCCTTAGTCGCCTCTTACGACATCCACGGGAAGACATGGAGTGGCAGTATTCTAACCCGGCAACCACGCGAACTGTTGTACTAATTTGGGTTAAATATGGTATTGCGAAATATTATTTAGAATAAAGATTATAGGTATCAACCATAATCGAGTTCAACGCGAAATCGCAGGTTAAATGTAGTATGTAACACTTTCGCAACTAGCAAAGGACATTTCACACACATAAGGCGGCAAAAATCGCCCGTTAGCGATATTCAAATGGGCAACTTTCGCTTGGCAGCCAGAACAAGCCATTAAGCCAACTGTGTCGCCCAACGGTTTCTATCGAACCATGGCAGTCAGTTTTAACCAAAATTGTACCGAACGTACTATGTTTACAGAGACTTTTAAATTCAATTTAAATTTAAAATCTAGCATAATTTGCTTGGCTTAGCTACAAGGAACAATAGAACAAGGTGAAGTTGAAAACTACTACGACTTTATTGTTCCCCCATCCCCATTCCAATGTTAATTGAATGTAAAGTACAAGAGAAAATCAAACAAAGAAGTCACTATTAGTAAATAAAAAGTACTATATGGGCACAGTGTCATATGCGTCCGCTAATCGGTACTAAGTGCTTTTTTCACGTCCGTCCTGCACAACAAGGTCGCAACTCTTTATGTGCTCGGCAAATAATGTCCCGATAATTCATAGGATGCGGTATTGACGCCGCTCGTCGATAACGAAGCCTTGGCTGGATGTTCAATAATGCACTCTTCCGATAGCCTTGAAGTTAAAAATACATACATTCGATGTTATTGATTGCAAGCGGAGCTTTCCAATTGGTTGTTATGTATCGATCGATTAAAATGTACACATACTGTTTAATAAATATAATGCCTATCGATTCAATGTCCTGTTTTCACCTTTACCACATAGTTGCATAAGTTATAAGGTTTTCGACCGAACAAAGCTCTTACCGAACGGGGTTTCTTCATCGACAAACTTTAATATTGTTAATTCTATCATTATGAATTTTGAAACAAAATTAGTTAAGGGTAATACAATTATTAAGTGAGAACACGAGCAGGACCGTGACGGAGTTAGGCGGAGAAATCGTCTCTGTTCGGTGCGAATTACTAGTTAGGTATGATATAAAGTATATGTAGAATATGTACAGTATGTTTAGACGATGTGTATCTTGCTCCCATGATGGTGCACTAACAGGTACATTTTAAAGAAATTCAAAAGATAAATAAAAACATAATTATCTGACTAGTGATATATTATGTACGTCGTCACAAATTGCTTGTTCTACGCTAAATTTACGTGAAAATTCTCACGATAACATCGAATCTGTTCGTGTAATATATGTGTATAGGATATATTATTTATCTGGTTTATGCTGCTCTAAAACGTAACTACAGATGTACAGCGACCCATAGCTATCACACGTGTCGAGATAAGACTGCAGCGTATGATATGACTTATATAAAATGAAGATTTAACTGAAGGTACACATATTAGCAACTCATGAGAAGTCGATAGGGGTTTTATGCCTTATCGGTTTTTGTGTATCTACACTACATTTTTTCAATGATACTACAAAAATAATGAAATATACTCTGTAAGTAGACCGCAAAGCCACTTTTACAGATTAGAGTCTACCGGCGATACTCAATATAAGACTTGAGTTTAGATGAAGCACAAATAAGGTGCACTTATATCAATGATATAATTAAGAAATATAAAAAACTAAGGTGTGCTTATATCATCAATGATGAAAAAATTAAGAAAATTCTAAAAAAGACTACAATAATTGCAGTACTAAAAGATGCATCAGATCCTTATCTCATACGCCTAAAATAGGTTGCTGTAACTAAGACTCTCTCCGAAGCATTCAATTTTAAGCTCCGGATGTCGCGTCCCTCTTACTCTTCATACCTGTTATATTGTTGGAAATGACAACATGGATAATTTGAATAGAACCACTGGTCCGCCTGCTTGTTTACCATCGCTGAGGTATAAAGAAACTTATGAATAATTTATGCATTATCGATATGAACGTAGACATGATTGTTTAAATCGCACAATTTTTGTCACAACAAAAACATGACGCAAATGTCAAGATCATAGGAGTTTTATTTTGATAAGCCAATACTCCCAATATTAGCGTCGCATTTTTCCTCTATTTTATCTCTAACACTGACTCAATTGAATAGTGAGTGGACGGAAAACTGTTTATAATTCTCGGATGGATGGTTGGATGGGACGTTGTGAAATGTACGCAAACTTTATAATAAGGAATATAACCCTCCTATACACGCGTTATCATGTTATTTTATCGTTTTACGTATAGGGAAACTATTTTATACTAAACAGCTTGCAGAACAGTTGATAATAATTTTGTCTTTATTTTTTATTGAATTTGTTTAATTTCTGTTAGACAAGCGACTCTCTAATTTTAAAATATCTCCATCTTATTTGGTTACACATATCTATACGTATACTTATTGCATATTTACAAAATTATACAAAAACAGATACACATAGAAAATAACTGTTTAATTACGATGTCCGTCGTAAGTATCCTATCCGTTCTTGTCCCGCTTCCTTCGGCTTTAGGTATTTCTTTCCCATAATATGTCATAACACTCATAACAATATAGGTCAACAAAAGAACAGCTTCTTCTTAAGATTTACTTTATCGGACTACTCATTTTATAACTTATACAATGATTTTCATTTATTATTGGAAACTATAACAGGTTTATTTCAAAGCGAGTTATTTTATAAATTTGTCTCTCTTCGTCTAAAGGCGCCTAATAGGCGACGTTACCGCTATGTCGTCTCAACTAAGTAGCCAATATTAATAGCAACTAATATATTAAATTGCGCAACTACGAAAGCTATGAAATCTAAAAACAAAGTGTTTATTAACATCTGTCTTGGGCTTAGCTGCAGGGGTGATTTTTGCAAATTCACTACGCGTAGTTCGATAGTCAAGACATCGATATATGTAGACCATTCAGTAATATTACTGAATATTGAGACCATTCTCGAAGAAACAGCAACAATAGACATCTATTTAGACAGACCGTGGCTCTATCAAAGCGAGCTATCACAAATATATTTAGACTGGAATCAATATACGCATGGAACTAGGTCAACCGGTCGGTCAGTTTATACCGGTCTATTAAATGAAACATCATCTTAAGATCTGAATGGATTAAGGTGTTTCTTGTCCAACCAATGGCCATCATTGAAACTAATGAATTTGATCTAAAGTATCAACTAAACTTTATTATTTAATGACGACTTCTTTGGCTGGTAAAAAATTTAGGTATGTTTCTTAATATTGTTTATAATGTTATTTTGAGTAAGATTTGCAATGGAGAATACGAAGCTACGAGTGTACATTATTACCTTAATATATAAAGTAAAATACAGTGTAGGTACCTATCAGTTCTTAACTGTGCATGATCAGCAAATAACTACGTTTATTTCCTATGTTTACATTGCCCGGCCACGTGCCAGTCGTTCGTCAATATCGTTTTCCTTTAGCAGGGTTGCTACACTCTTGCTTTCAATACAAACCAGTCATATTTTAAACAAACGGAAGGAAGGAGTCGTGCCACTTTTATACGATCAGCAACGATTAGAATAATTAGACCGTTTTACTTATAAGTAATAAATATTTTTCATCGAAATAATTGTTTTTTAGAATAATTAGAAATAAATAAGTCTTAGAAACTACTTTTGTATTTAAATGACTTTTTCTAATTATTTTTTAGTTTTAACGAAAAAAATCAGACAATTTTATTGACTAAACTTATTTGTTATCTACATTCAATATCATACGCACTTATCATATAGAGCCGTTCTAGAGTTCTCTATTATAGAGTCAGGTCAATTAGTAAATATAATAATTACTAATTAGTTTACACAATAACTTCAAAGAAGACCTCGGCTAATAGGCCTACGAAGGTCATCTTTGGGTTAGCTGTGGCTAAATATTGATCCACCTAGTGGCACAACACGGCCGTGGTTGCGATATCCGTCAGCGGGCAATATCCATCTATTTCTGTACACGGATTTAAGTGGTTAATGGAGCTATGATATAATCGAGCGCTGTGAATTATCAGTATTATAACAATTACTATAAGTAAAATATCCGTGAAGTATCCTTGCATACAGCCGCTGCTGCTTGGTGTAGTGTGCGTGGATGTTGAGTGCAATGGTTTGAAGAATTTTCTGTTTGTATTTTCAACACTGAACTGAATACTGTTTTTCAGTTTGGTATGATAGTGCCAAGTAGCCACTAAACTACCCATTGTGGATTAAATATACTAGTATGAGACACAGCTTTAAATTTAGGCCGCGTTTTGACTAATGAATGTTCAGAAGAGCCGGAAATAAGGTGCATGGTGCAAGTCGTGCCCGCGCAAAAACTAGTACCTACGTAGAATTAAAAAAGATATAACAGTATAAGTTTACGTTTGTTTCTCGCCCCGGGATCACGTCGAGCCCTCGTCGCGCCGGGTTGAGTGCGAAGCCGCTCAACGCAAGCGCAGCGTGATAGTGGCCGATTCCACCACATCCCAATAATAAAAGCGTCTCACATCACGCTCAAAACCTGCTTGGAGTTTGTGTAAACTCGAAAATACTCCCCTCTCTCGCCTCTTAAGAGAGATCCTCTTTTAGTTGATAAGTTTAATAAAATAACTATTGTATAAGTTTTTGAGAACGGAAACGGAGAGTAACAACCGCAAGTTTATTTTTAAACTACCTTACATCTTAGTCGATGTATCTAACGATGAGCGATGATGTAAGTACTTTGTTTACCACAATCACATCAAAGAAACCATCTCCTGAAAATTACTGATTTGTTGTTCTTGCGGCGCTTCTCAGCATTGGCCTCCTGTTGGGGAGCGCTAGTGAATGTGGACGTTAGAAAGTGGCTTACTGAGTAAACAAGTTTTATCTTAACTTATCTTAACTTTTAACCTTATTGAGTGTAGTAAATACATACCAGAAGTGTAGATGTTCTCAACGGTGTCGTACAGCTTGCCCGTGTAGGTGTCGTAGAATTCCACGGAGCCGTCGACGGAGACGGCCAGTACCTCTGCGTTGGGCGACAGAGCGATGCACGGCGCATTCGCCGTCTGAGTGTACGAGCCGGTTTCAAGCACGTGCGGGGACTCGCCCAAGGCGTAGTTTACTGGAATTTGAGGTTAAAACATTGTGATGCGAGATTTAAGCGCAGTCAAACCCTACTGGAATTTAAGAATGTGATAGCAGTCTGAATAGCTAGCGAGCTGTTTTATTTTTTTAAATAAATGTGTAAAGCAAGCGATTTTTTTATTTTTATTGTTTTATTTCATCACTACATAGTATAAAACAAAGTCGCTTTTTCTGTCCCTATATCCCTATGTATGCTTAAATCTTTAAAACTACGCAACGGATTTTGTTTTTTTTTAATAGATAGTGATTGAAGAGGAAGGTTTATATGTATAATACTTTAATCCGGACCGAAGCGAGGGCGGGTCGCTAGTTACCAATATTAGCTCTATGAGTTGTATGAGATGTTGTATACATTGCTGTGTGTTTTTGTTGTATGTTACTAATCAAACCGCTAATGCTGGCTAAAAAACGCTATCACATTCAGTCCTTACGTAATATGAGCTTAACATTATAAAAAAACGGCTACATAAAAAACTAATCTATTCAAATGGTTGAATATTGTTAATGTACAATACGGAGGTAACATATTACATACATACATACCTACGACTAAGTACTACCATAATAGTTACTTAATATAATAATATAACCAACCAATTACTGCTCGAGGTGTTTAAATTAACTCAAAGTGTAAGTTAGGTATATTAAAGTCAAGGTTTAGGAAGATTATCTAACCTTTGTATCTACGTCAACATACATATACTAGGTACATATTAACCAAATCGTGTTGATCTTGTTTGAGTACGTTTTTTTATTTAAATAAATGACGTGCAACATGGTTTTATCAGATCGACACATTATTATGAAAATTCTAGTTCAAGTGTCACCGAAATACCTTGTAAATGCCTTGTAGTACCTACTTGAAGGTTATTTTATTTGAATAAAAGAGAATGATGTCAACCACAATAATGCATGTGGTCTCATTCTTATTAAAAGTTACCTGAGCAATCGCCTTATATTACCAAGTACACAATTCTATACGCAGATAGCTTTAGTATCTAAACCTAATCCTACTAATATTATTGATTGTTACTCAATCTCGCCAGAACGGGTCAACGGATCTGGACGAATTTTAGCACAGAGATAGATTACTTATAGTCTGGACAAGCACATATTCTACTTTTTATCCCGAAAACACCGTCAGTTCCCGAGGGAACAGCGATAAACGACTTCTTCGCGGACGGAGTCACGGTCAAATGCTAGTATTATACATTTAAAAGTAACTTTGCCTGTTTGTTCCGCTTTCACGGCTAAACTGCTAAACCGATTTTGATGAAATTTAGTATACATAGCTTGAACCCCGAGGTAGGACATAAGGAAACTTTTTACTGCGAGTAGCGATATACTCGTACGACGCGGACCGAGTCGCAGGCAACGGCTAGTTATAAATTAGTTAATATCAAATATTACATTTTTAAAACAAGCTTTTGCAGCAGGTTGTATTTTTCTCTGCACAGAAAGAATCAGCTTTTCGAGACCAAACTATATAACAAGACCAAAGTCGGTGTCTCAACATTAACCACAACAGAGATCCTGTTTCCACCTTCCAACTAACTCCATCATCAGATCATCATAAAAACCGTAATATTGCATTGTCTTTGGGTTTACAAAATCTGGTTTGTCGGGCACTCCAAATTTCAGTCCATTCCAATAGGTAACTGTTAAGCATTATCTCAGTCGCAAGCAAATAAAAACAAATATCCACTTAGTTTAATCCTCAAACTCAAATTAAAGGTTATATCTACATAAGTCAAAATCGGCCATGCATAACATTGATAATACAAATCGTTATCTGTCTGTGATTTTGAGCCAAATTTATCTACTCTTCGCGTAATAGATAACGAGAACATTTAAATACTTAATGATTCGATAACGAGATTAAGGCAAAACCCAAACACTCGTAAAAATCGTAAGACAACTGAGACGACGCGTGATTAAGGCCTGCCTGTGCGGTGGGTTTTCGGTTTCATATCACAAATGTATCAGCAACATAAATCTAGTGAAAAACTTTGTTCGTTTGTATCTTAGCGTGACTCATTACTACAGATACTTGACCGATTTATCGTATTAGGCATACGTCAGTGCTCACGTAACATAAAACAATTATGAGAATAATATTAGATTTCCTCAAGCGCCGTGTTTCCACATGGCAAGACGCCGCCGCCGCCGACCGGTCGTACATCCGCGTGGGGCAGGCCCGCGTCTTGCGTATATTAAACGACTGCCTATCAAACGTATTTTCCTACTAAACGCATTCATATTCATCAGGGAAAAACGACACGTAACCATAGGGTTTCGGACGAGTCATCGGCTGTCCTCACGTAACTTTGTATTACTTATGTGTAACAAGTACGTAAACCAAGATAACAAGTGGCATTTACGTCTTAGTTTGATACTCACTCTTTGTGTGATATAGCTTCCACGTGCCGTCCTTGGAAATGGTGGCGACGTGCGAAGTGTCCACATCAAAGGCGACGTCATATATGCCCGACGTGTGCCCGGTCAGATCGTAGGCCTTTGTCACCTGCTTGTATTCTCCGTTCTTTGTGAAGACAACTTCCATCACCTTAATGTCCGATACTTGACCAGTGGCGACGACGAATCTCCCGCAAGGAGATATCTTGGCCGAGTATGTGCTCATTAAATACGTATCTACGGTATCTAGCTTCTGGCCTTTGAGATCCCATATAACCATGTCAGTGTTCGATGAGCATGACATCATGAATTTGCCGTTGCTTGATATGCCAAAGCCGACGACGTTCGCACCGTGAACCTGGAAAGAAATGTACAGTTTTAACTTGTTCACAATAAAACGATTGCAAAGTAAGTAAACATTCGTATCGTTCTTAAAAAGGCAGTCATTGTGCATCAGCAAAGGCGAGTTCGTCAAGAAATTTCAAAAACAAACACATCAGCCTAATTTGACCCATTGAGGCACAAGATATATTGTTATTTTGGTTCACCCGAGCGTGGCCAAACAGCCACCCCCAGCGAATTCGAAATAACAGAATAAAAATAGATTTATTCAGAATTATATTGTGGACCCCTAAGAAACAAAGCTAGTTTGTACAGTCGAGTTCTCAGATATGTACGTATACATTTTTGCACATTATCTCATAGAAATAAGGTGCAAAAGTGTATATACATAGTGCGACGACTTAGAAAACTATTCTCCATCATTCAAGTTGCATAGAATAACAGCAGAGCTGCATCGTGTTGTACGTTGTTCGTTTGGTTAATTATCACTGTGCGTCGCATATGTCGGCACTTCGGCAGACGCTGCGATGCAATCAGCGTCTAACCTATTAAAAGTTTAACGGTTAACGTTAACTGGGTGACGATAGCACAATATCAAACGACAAATATTTACTACATGCTAGACACTAAACACGTTATTTTATTTATTTAAATTAATACCCGTATCATTATTTACGCAAGACTTTATATAAATAATTGAAAAGGTATCTGCGGGTTACTATTTTAATAGGATACATTCTGGAGAGTATGCGACTAAATTGCAACCTCCCCTCTAGTTTCCCTTAATCACATGTATTTAAATGTAATTTGGGAATCTGTTTGTAGATGTATCACCGACCACGATTAGTTACGCTTGGCTTGTCTCTATTTTCATCTTGAGAACCGCTAAGAAATAATATTGTCTTCCTATTGACATTTTCCCCAAATATTTTGAAGTCAAGAGTGGGAAACTATCTAGGCCAGTAATATTTTAAAGCATAGACACTCTTATAAGGGCCCCATTGCATTACTATAATGTAAGTACGACTACAGAGAACTTACCAAGAGTTAAATTAGCGATGTTTTGGATATTTTACACAATAACCACGCAAGACCTTGGACAATAATCATAAATGACTTCCAAATTGCAAATGTTTGTTTAGTTAGTGTAGCCACACCGGGCAACCCTTTGTTACATACAATACGAGTAACTAAGCACACGCCATCTTCTCAAGTACTCAATGGCGTCCAAAGTCTTAATTCCCGTTGATACGATAGGTGACACGAACAATGAAGCTAATTATGTCACGAAGCGAGATAACAGCGGGCTGTCTGTGCAGATAGATGTATCCATACGGAAACCGACGCGTAGTTAAGCTCGCCTTACGTCATTCGGGTCACGACTGTAGGCCCAAGTACGTTTATTGTGATAAAGTGGCAAAATCATAAAACACAACCTACATGCGAACTCGGTGGTTGCCTTAGCCGAACAATGGCGACTAGCGCCGCAGGAGCGTCGCACGCGCAGCCTCGGAAATATTTTTAGACACAGGAAGGTTCGCCGCCGGTTTTCCTCGTGTTCAATGCTTGCATTAAATACAGTGATGGATGCTTGCACTGTTGCATATTCATCAAAAGTCATCCTTTAATGCATCTATGTGGCGTCCGAGCCAAAAGACTGATGGGTGAATTGACCTATGGCATTTCTTAAATATCTAATATAACATGCAAAAATATACTACGTCATAGAATAGAATAATAAAAGTTAACGTTTAAAGTATAAACAAGCCACTGCAGAAGTGGGATGGTGGTTCGCCCTTCAAATTACAATTTGAATGATTACGTCGCAACATGAAGCCTCTAAGGTCACCGCGACTCAGACAAAGACCGAGGTAAAATGATCCCTATCGATAATGCAAATTATTTTCATAAAAAAAATACAAAAAATATTATGTATGAGATAACTCCGCCGCAACCTTGCTTATTCTTTGCAGAACGTATTCAGAAATCGGGTACAGTGAGCAATTTTCATAATGATAATGATGGGAATAATACAGC